>SJYV01007475.1:364605-450228 GCA_006410875.1 Neotragus pygmaeus
CCTCTCCAGACAGCCATTTTGCTTTCTTGCATTTCTTTTCCATGGGGATGGTCTTGATCCCTGTCTCCTGTACGATGTCATGAACCTCATTCCATAGTTCATCAGGCACTCTATCTATCAGATCTAGGCCCTTAAATCTATTTCTCACTTCCACTGTATAATCATAAGGGATTTGATTTAGGTCATACCTGAATGGTCTAGTGGTTTTCCCTACTTTCTTCAATTAACTTGCCCAATAATATCTAGCAAAAAAACCAAAACTGTAGCTAACATCTTACTTGGGGCTTCCTTGATGGTTCAACCAGTAAAGAATCTGCCTGCAATTCAGGGGCTGCAGGAGGCACAGGTTTGATACCTGGGTTGGGAAGATCCCCTGGAGGAGGAAATACCTGGGAAATTCTTGCTTGGAAAATAAAATGGACAGAGGAGCCTGGCGGGCTACAGTCCATAGGGTTCAAGAGTTGGACATGACTGCACCTGCACACACCATGTCTTACTTAATGATGAGAACCTTGAAGATTTTCCACTAGTATCAGGTATCAGGCAAGGCTATCCCCACTCACCACTCCTCTTCAACATCACACTGAAATGTTTTGCTTCCAATATACAATAAGACAAGAAATGTAAATAAAAATATTCACATTGGTAAGGAAGACAGAAATTATTTTTGTATACAGACTATACCATCATCCCTTAGAAAATTTGAAAGAATCATCAAAAAAAGAAAAAACCCTGTAAGTAATTCATGAATATAGCAAGGTTTCAGGATATAAAGATTAATACTCAAAAGCCAATATATCAAAATGAACAAGCAGAATTTGAAATGAAAAACACAATGTAATTTACCTTAGCACCACCCAAAATGAAATATTATAGTTAAGTCAAAAATTTTACATGTTCTATATGAAAAAAAACTACAAAATTCTGATGAATAAAATCTAAATGAAACTAAACAAATGGAGAGATATATCATTTTCATGGATAAGAAGACTCAATATTGTCAAGATTTCAATTCTTTCTAACTTGATCTATATATTCAGTGCAATTCCATTCCGAATTCCCAGCAAGTTATTTTGTGAATATGGACAAGCTAATTCTAAAATTTAGGTGGAGAGGCAAAGGATTCAATCTGTAGAAAAAATATGGAAGGAAAGTACAAAACTGGAAGACTGACGCTACTTGAGTTCAGGACCTACCATAGTGAGTGAAGTTGCTCAGTCGTGTCCGACTCTTTGCGATCCCATGGACTGTAGCTTACCAGGCTCCTCTCTCCGTGGGATTTTCCAGCAAGAGTACTGGAGTGGATTGCCATTTCCTTCTCCAGCGGATCTTCCCGACCCAGGGATCGAACCCGGGTCTCCGGCATTGTAGACAGATGTTTTACTGTCTGACCCACCAGGCTAGCAGCGAACTTCTGTTCAGGACCTACCATAATGCCACAATAAACAAGACAGTGTGGTACTGATGAAAGAACAGGCCACTGGAACAGAATAAAAAGCACAGAAATAGACCCTCATAAATACAGCCAACTGATTTTTGACAATGGACAAAGGCAAATACAATGGAGCAAACACAGTCTTTTAAACAAATGATATTGGAGTAGTTGATGTCCATATGCAAAAAGAATAAGTCTAGACTCAGAGCTTCACAAAGATCTTCATAAAAATCATCTCCACATGAACCATTCACCCAGATGTAAAACAAAAGACTACAGGACTTCTAAAAGAGGCATAGGAGAAAATCTAGATGACTTTGGGTATAGTGATGATACCAATGGCATGATCCATGGAAGAAATAATTGATAAGCTGGACTTCACTAAATGTAGCTCTGTGAAAACAATATCAGGATAATGAGATGACCAGCCATAGACTGAAAGAAAACATGTGGAAAAGACATCTGATTAAGGACTGTTATCCAAACATACAAAGTGAAAGTCACTCAGTCATGTCTGACTCTTTGTGATCCCATAAGTTCCTGGAGGGCTTCCCTTGTGGCTCAGCTGATAAAGAATCTGCCTGCAATGCTGGAGAATTGTCCATGGAATTCTCCAGATCAGAATACTAGAGTGGGTCTCCCGCATTGCAGGCAGATGCTTTAACCTCTGAGTCACTAGGGAAGCCCCAACTAGAGTGGGTAGCCTATCCCTTCTCCAAGAGATCTTTCTGCCCCAGAATTGAACTGGGGTCTCCTGCATTGCAGGCAAAAACCTACAAAGATCTGTTAAATTCAAAGATAAGGAAACGGTTCATTTTTTAAAGGGCCAAATTTTAACAGACACTTCAACAAGAAGAAAAGTATACAAATTGTAATAAACATGTAAAGATGCACCCCATCATGTGTCACCAGAGGATGGCAGATTAAGACTACAGTGAGATACAGCTTCAGATGACCACATCTGGAATCCTGACAGCACTGTATGCTGATGAGGATATAAAGCAATGGGAACTCCCATACATTGCTGGTCAGGATGAAAAATGGAAAAGCTATTTAGGAATGAGAGAGTCAGTTCCTAAGCAGGTTGATAAGAAGTCCAGGGTCCCCAAGGAAGAAATAGGGGTTCTCAAGGAGGAAGAAAGGACAAAATTTTTTTTTCTCTACATTCCTTAGTCTTAGTCACATAAAACTTTTTTTTTTTTTTTAAAGCCTGGAACTTTATACTAGGGATTATATAACAACAATGTCGGATCTGACACCATTCATGGTAAGCTATCAGGAAGGCAGTTTAGCAATTTTTTATAAAAATAAACATAGTCTTGGTTTTCACCCAGAAATCCTGCTTCTTGGTATTTATCCAAAGGAATTGAAAACTTATATTCACATGAAAACCCACACAAGGCCATTATAGCAGTTTTATTCATAATTGCCAAAACTCAGAAAGCATCCAAGAAGTCCATTGGAAGGTAAATGGATCAACAAACTGTGATACATTTAGAATGATATTTTGTGCTAGAAAGAAATGAACCAACAAACCGTCAAAAGACATGTGAAAGAAACTTAAATACAAATTGCTAAATTAAAGATGCCAATCTGAAAAACTTACATACTGCATGATTCCAACTATTTGATGTTGTAGAAAATGTCAAACTATGGCGACAGTGATAAAATCAGCCATTGCCCAGGTTTGGGAGGAGAGATGGCTATATGGAGCACAGAGGACTTTTAGGGCACTGAAAATATTCTAGGTGCTATTTTAATGATGGGAACATGTTCTTGTACTTTTGTCCAAACCCATATAGTGAGTCACACTAACAGTGACCACTATGCACTTTAGGCTGTTATTAATGTTTCGATGTAGGTTCATCAACTATGGCAAGCACGGCACTCTGGGAGGAGTGATGGGAACAGGGGCTTGGTGATGCTCACATGGGACTTGGGCTGCATGGGAAATCTCTGTTGCTCCCTCTATAAAACTGCTAAAGAAAGAGTCCTAAGAAAAGAGGAACACTCAAAAGAGAGGGATATAGATATACGTACAGCTGAACTCCGAGAGATGGTGATGAAGAGGGAGGCCTGGCGTGCTGCATTCATGGGGTCGCAAAGAGTCGGATCCAACTGAACGACTGAACTGAACTGAACTGAATCCAAGCTTCTTTCAAAATAATTACTGTATTCATTCGTCCAATCATTGATTCATTAAACATTTTTGCCTGGGGGGGCGGGAATCAGAGTTAGTAAGCAAAAGTTTTCTTCTTTGAAGACTACAGTTCTAGACAGTTTAACAATGAAATATCACTGCCTTCAATTACTTTTGTGGTCATCGTTGTTTAGTCACTAAGTCATGTCCAACTCTTTTGCGACCCCATAGACTGTAGCCCACCAGGCTTCTCTGTCCATGGAATTTCTCAGGCAAGAATACTGGAGTGGGTTGACATTTCCTTCTCCGGGGGGTCTCCCTGATCCAGGTATCGAACCCAAGTCTCCTGCTTTGCAGGTGAATTCTTTAACACTGTGAAGCTCAGTAACTTTTAATTCATTCAAAATATCTTATAAGAAGTGAAAATATTACCCAACTCATTCTACAAATTTATAATATCTGATATAACTATGGACAGAGGTTCGTGATATTGTACAGGAGACAGGGAGCAAGACCATTCCCAATAAAAAGAAATGCAAAACAGCAAAATGGCTGTCTGAGGAAGCCTTACAAATAGCTGTGAAAAGAAGAGAAGTGAAAAGCAAAAGAGAAAAGGAAAGATATATCCATTTGAATGCAGAATTCCAAAGAATAGCAAGGAGAGATAAGAAAGCCTTCTTCAGCAATCAATACAAAGAAACAGAGGAAAACAATAGAATGGGAAAGACTAGAGATCTCTTCAAGAAAATTAGAGATACCAAGGGAACATTTCATGCAAAGATGGGCTCAAGAAAGGACAGAAATAGTATGGACCTAACAGAAGCAGAAGGTATCAAGAAGAGATGGTAAGAATACACAGAAGAACTGTACAAAAAAGATCTTCATGACCCAGATAATCACGAAGGTGAGATCACTCCCACTCACCTAGAGCCAGACATGCTGGAATGTGAAGTCAGATGAGCCTTAGGAAGCATCACTACGAACAAAGTTAGTGGAGGGGATGGAATTCCGGTTCAGTTCAGTCGCTCAGTAGGTGTCAGATTCTTTGCGACCCCATGAATCCCAGTATGCCAGGCCTCCCNAAAGGCATCACTGACTCGATGGACATAAGTTTGCGTAAACTCCAGGAGTTGGTGATTGGACAGGAAGGCCTGGTGTGCTGCAATTCATGGGGTTGCAAAGAGTCGGACACGACTAAGTGACTGAACTGAACTCAACTGAAGCTCTACTGAGTGTACCCCAGCCAACAAATTCCTACATATCCTGGCTTCTTCCCTACCTCTTCAGAACATGGTATTCAGAGCTCCTGAGTGGCTATCTCCCAGACTAGAGTCCTCAGTGAGACCCCAAATAAAACTCAAATCCTCAGCTCTCATGGTACGTTTTTCTTTAGGCTGACACTGGAAAACACAGGACTCAGTTATGCCAATGACAGGTGGGGGTTTATAGGCACTGGTTGGTCAGAAGCCTGGATCTGAGTCCCAGCTTCACCTATCTCTGTTTTCCAGAAAAACAAAGCTTGTTACCTCTGCCTCCTGGTTTGCTTGTGCATCGTGTGTACAAAAGAGCTATGAAGACTGCAAGTCGCTACAGCAAATGCTGGTTATTCTTCAGTAAGAAAAAAATTCTTAATGGCCAGCAGCAGTTACATAAATAACAGTCTAGGTAACATAAGAGCTGTGCAGAAATTAACTTCTTGGAAATTCCTCACAGGTTCCCAGTGGCCTCAGCCCACAGGAAAGCTTATCTTCCTGGGTTCTGAGGTCACTTCCAGTCCTCGGCTCCCCAGCTGGTGATTTCTCTTTCCAAAGGTTCCTATTTTTAGCTGTTTTCACAAGGGCACCGGGAGGCAAGTATTATACAGAAACCACCACGTTCCACCTATGATACTCCACATCTGCAGGTCACAAAGTTAACTTCCATATAAAGTGTGTGTGTATGGTGGGGGGCAGCTGGGGGGTGCTGGCTAAGTCAATTGATGGGCTAAATCAATTGCTTTGCAACTGAGTCAAAGCAATGCTGAGACTACTTAGCCCTTTTCTTAAGCATCTTTCTCATGCATTCCAGGAGCACCTCACAGTTAATATGTGAATCACAAACCATCCCTATCTACATGGAGACTCAGTTTCTATCTCTGGGTTGGGAAGAGCCCTTGGAGAAGGAAATGGCAACCCACTCCAGTATTCTTGCTTGGATAATCCCATGGACAGAGGAGCCTGGTGAGCTACAGTCCAAGGGAATGCAAAGAGTCAGAAATGACTGGGTGACTAAACAACAACAAATCCTCATCTATTCAGAAAACAAGAGATTGGTGGCTTGAAGAAAGGTGCTATGTTAGAAGAAATAAAATCACTTTCCTTACCAAAATCTCATCCTTCAAATGTGCTCCCTTGCCAAACAGACATGCCCACAATGACTATAATCTTTTTTTTTTTTTCTGTGAAAAATAGAATCACCAGGAAAGACGTAAACCAGTATCTTGATTTCTTTCCCCTTCCAATACCAATCTCTCATTTTCCTTGGAATCTATTCTCTTAAAATTCTCCTAAATCACTCACTTTTGACTTCTTCCTTAGCTGAGCCACCTTCCCACATCTGCAGTTTAGCACTTGTCTCCCTCTCTGATCCTCCCATGTCCTGGCAAGCTTCACCCTTTAGTGACACCTCAGAGATACTTTGAACCCAAATTATCTAGGTCACTGCAACCCTGTGTTCCTGGGCTATGACCCATAGCTTTGAAATTCAGAATAGGAATGTCAGCAATTCTTAAGGTATAACCTTTTCAAGGGCTTCCCTGGTGGCTCAGATGGTAAAGACTCTGCCTGCAAAGCAGGAGACTTAGATTCAACCACTTGATCAGTAAGATCTGGCGAAGAGAATGACCACCCACTCTAGTATTCTGGCCTACAGAATTTCATGGACAGAGGAGCCTGGTGGGCTACGGTCCACAGGGTCACAAAGAGTCAGACACGACTGAGCAACTAACACATTCACTTCTCATTAGCTTCCAGGAGATAGCGGAGGACAGGGAAGCCTGGCATGCTGCAGTCCATGGGGTCACAAAGAGTCAGACACAACTTAGCAACTGAGCAACAATTGTCTCTCTAGAGCCAAGGGCTCACCTGTGAAGGACCCCACTGTGTGCAAGTGGATTAACCTGAAGATGCGGGCAAGTGCAAAATATGGGTACATCAAGTCATCGTTGGGACTTGCACCATCACTGGAGGTAAAATGCACCTTAATTTTTGGTGCCTAGCAACAATAGGATAGTTCCTAAAGTAGTAAAGTATTTTTCCCCTCTGTCAAGACTTCAATATTTTAGCCCAATGACCTATGAAAAATAAAGGCCGGAGTTTCTGACTGGGCCAGCATTGTGCATCTTTTATGTGTTAAATTGCTGCTCCCCACGATAGCACTAGAACATGAATAGTATCACCTTCCTGCCACAGAGAGAGTTGATAGCATTCCCAGGGGCTGTGGTCTGAATGTTTATTTTCCCCAAAATTCCCATGTTAACATTGCTGAACTAAGGCATCAGGAGGTGGGGACTTTGGGATGATTAGTTCAGGAGAGTGGCACACTCCTGAATGGGATTAGTGCCCTTATAGAAGAGACCCCAGAGAGCTCACAAACCCCTTCCTCCACATGAGGGCACAATGGAAAGACAGTCATCTATGAACCAAGAAGGGGGGTCTTGCCAGATGCCAAACCTGCAGGCACCTTGATCTTGGATTTCCTAGACTTCAGAACTATTAGAAATACTGCTTGTTGTTTATAAGCTGGTCTGGTATTTTGTTATAGCAGCCTGAATGGACTAAGACATCAAGCCCCTAGCCAGCAAGAAGAAGCAGAAGCAGAAAGGCACTAGCCAGTCAGGAGCTTTACTTACTAGGGGATCCAGGAGTCTCCAGTGCTCATCCTAAAACACCCACCTAAGAAGCACTTAATTTGTCTCACTGACAAAATGCACAGCCTGGGTGTAAACCTGCAAGTTCCCTTCACACACTGAGTCTACCAAAACAAACAGGAGTCAAGTGAAACATCATGTTGAGGAGCCCCAGAGGAGGGGCCAAGCCAGCCCTGCCATGGCCGGGTCCCCAGGCTGTGAACCTCCAAAGGTGCTCCTACAGCCAGAGTCTCCTCTCAGAAGGACCCCAATGACCTAGAGGCAATGCCCTTGACTGCCCCTCAAAATGAATTAGAAGCAGTGCCCTTGGTTGATGGGCCTCTGACTTTTCCCATCAACAGTCACAAGACTGGGGAAATCAGGAGTCACTTCTTGGGAAGAGGTGGGACACCCTCCAGCAAGGTGCAAAAGCAGACCCAGTGAACCAAGGAGAGACAGCAGATTTCCTTCCTTCTGATCCCCTACAGTGATCTCCAGGAAATTCATCACTTTGGGAATAATCGCCTGTGAGTTCATTGATTAGAAGAGGACTATTTTCACCCGACAGAGGCAGCAGTCCTCCATGGGGGAAAAAGAAAATGTTTTCTCATGGATCGTGTAGAGCTGCCCCAGAATAAATAAAACACAGCTGGGTGATGAAGTAATGACAGCTTTTGTCTTCAACTGGAAGGGCATCATTATGCAGGAATAATTCATGGCTTGGTACTGTCAGTCCTAGTTACGTGACGCTCAACTGTCAGGCTCTATGAGACAAGACTCCACTTGAACTCTCGTGTACTTCCCTCGATTTATTTAGGTCCCTGAAATTCTGAGAGATTACCGATTGTCACTTATTCAACAAGGGCCTTAACTAGCTTAACTTTGGTTTAGCTCATCAGAAAGACAGCTTCTGCCTCCAAGACCGACGCTTGGAGAAATTCAATATGCTTTGACCCCAAAACGTTGACTCAAGTTACATCAAGATTTAATCGTATACAAAAGAGTATCACAGTTTCTTTTCCGGAAAAGCAAAGCTTTTCTCTGCCTGCAATCCATGGATAAAATGCTATACTCTCCGCTGCAGAAAAGGAATGAATTACAGCAGGAATTGGGAATGAAAGTGCATTTTCATTAGCCTCTCTTGGATGCTAGGGAAATACCGGTTGAGCAGGAAATGTCTACTGGAGTCACTCTGAAGAAGTACATTTTCATTCGCTGCCCATTCTAAGGATGGGAGCTCTCCATTCTGCTAAGAGGCTGAGTGCTTAGGGCTTAAAGAAGTGCCTTTTGTTTCTCCCAGATATTTCCAAAGCAAGTGGCCTTTCCAACGACCATAAAGGGTCATTCTTCCAGTACTCAGCCACCTGCTACCAGGCCCTGCATGGGAGCAAAACCCACTTGCTTGCCTTTCCACAGGCTGGGGTGCAGCTCCCATTCTGAAATGCTCAACATCCACTCTGTGCCAGACACTGTGCACCATTCGTCAGCTGCCAGGCACAGGAACTCTCAATCAGACTAGCAGAGACAAAGGAAATAAACTCACATGGCCAGAAAACTCTGGGACTGCAGGCCCATCTAAGTCTACGTGTCTGAGAATTCCCTCAAGCCCAGCCTCCATCTTAAGAGGACACCAGCTGATAATTCAAGGGGAGGCCCAGGGCTGCAGGGTCAGGCGTGCACCCCAGAGATAACTGGTTAGTCTAGATCATGTGGGCAGCCTGAGCTGGTTGGCTTGGTCCAGTCTGGGTCATGTGCCCATCCCTAAGGGAGAATTGGGAGCTTGCTCTGGATCAAATGTACTCCCTGGACAATGAGGGCCCCGCTAGCCAAGAAGAAAGCAATGGGAAGCAGGCAGCACCAGCCAGTGCACGTTAGAATCTGCATCCTAAGGGCCCAGTGCCTCTTACAATATCAGCCCAGAGAACTGAACTAACTGGCCCAGGTCACAGAGCTGGGGACTGGCGAGTCCAGCATCAAATGAGGGCTGTGGGGGCTCACTCACAGTCTATCCTGCAGGTAACACCTTTAGTTCTGGATTCCAAACCCTACTAATGCCGTCGACACATGACACTTTAGAACAGTGTAGAAGACTGAAGCTTCACAGGCGTTGATAATACAGGCCCATTTACAACCCCACATGGACAAATTGCCCTGGGAAAAATCTCTCTCCCAGACAGTGGAGAGTGTGAGAGCAGGGCGGGGCTCTATTTAAAGGCCTCGGAAGTTGGAGGAGACAGGAATTTGGCATCCGGCAGATCCCATGTGTTAGAGCATGTGAGTTTGGGGTGTCTGCTGTTGCTGCTGCTGCTAAGTCGCCTCAGTTGTGTCTGACTCTGTGCGACCCCAGAGACGACAGCCCACCAGGCTGTCTACCCCTGTGCAAAGACTTCTGGAGGTTCAGGTCTGGACTTCTGTGCTGCTGTTGTTCATTCCCTAAGTTGTATCTAACTTGCAACCCCATGGACTACAGCACACCAGGCTTCCCTGTCTTTCACTATCTCCTGGAGTTCGCTCAGGTTCATGTCCACTGAGTCAGTGATGTCATTCAACCAACTCATCCTCTGCTGCCCGCTTCTCCTTTTACCTTCAATCTTCCCCAGCTTCAGAGTCTTTTCTAATGACTGATGTGACAAGCTCTAAAACAAGAATATGTCAAGGGAGTAGGTCCTTCCTGAAGAGCAGGACCCAAATCTGAGCTGTGTGTAGTGACCAGAGGAAGGGAGGGGGCAGGAGCTCTGGCTAGAGATCAGGAAGAGAGAGATGATACTGGGAAAAACGAAGTTGCCCCAGCAGAGGAGGAGGGCAGCACAGGACAGCTTCCCAGTGGACAGGAGAAGAATGTGGACAAATGATACACTGAACATGACCAAAAAGGCAGGAATATAAAGGCAGATTTGACAGCAGGAGAGACTAGCCTTGGTGAGTAGTTACTTGGTAGACACATGTTTATAAATACCTGTGACCACGTGGTCTTAGATTCCATTCTCAGTATACAGTGTCAAGTGCCTCAGGCACTTGAGCAGATCTATGCAGCTCAAGGCAATGGCAAGAGGAGCTTGTAATAACCCCATGAGAGTGAAGCCCAGACCTGAAGCAGGCTACTAGGATTGCACTAAACCCAAGGTTACCTGTGCCCATCGCTGGCCCTCCCTCCCATGATCCACCTTCAAAGCCCAATAGGTCCCCCAAGCCAGGAGCTCTTCTCCAAAGGCACCTCCTTTCCTTCCTGTTGGGATCCCTGGTGCTCAGAGGAAAGGGATACACCACCTGACCCGCCCAAGTTTAGCCAGCCCATGGTTCCCTGAGGAAGAATGACCAAGCCCACAGTCTGTGCCCGAGATCACGCTCCCTGGATGTTTTCCTTCCATGTAAAAGCTAGAGCAACCGTGCTCTTCCTGTCTCCACTCTTCTCGTGGTAGCTCTAGGAACATTCTACATTTCTTTTCACCCCATTGCTATTTATTCCTTCCAATCAAGTGTTACAGAAACAGTCTCTTCCAGCTGTATTTACTGTGCTTACAAGCCATTGCTTGGACTGGGAAAATCTGAACCTGCGAATTCACTTTGCAGAGCAGACGGATGTAATAGTTACAATGTTCCTGCCTCAGAGGGAAATGTTTAGCTTAAATAAGAGAATGAGGCTGGCAGGATATCCACAGGACTGGGATCACTGCCTGGCTCTTGGGTGGAAAGGAAGCTGCCGATGGTACCAGCTGGACCCCTCATACTCATAGGAGCTGGTGATGAATGATTAGGGAGTGCTAAGGACCACGGATGTCAGGACGAGTCTTTCTGTTGGAAAAAGCGCTGTGACTCCAGCTCTTGGTGGTTCAGGGACGCTGCAGCTTTTGCTGCCATGCTGCCCCCCTGAATCAGGGCAAGCACGACCAAATGAATCTGCTGCAATCATATCCCTATTATTTTTCTGTACCTCCAATTTATTCAGGGAACACAAGAGTTATTTAACAATTACTTAGCAGCCTTCTTTACAAAAGGAGAGGATGAATACAGATAACACTGGAAAAGATTATTGAGAGCAGAATATTGAATTATCTGTGCCTGGGAGATAGCACATGAATAATGCATCACCCCACCTCGGATAGCGTCCCTTCCAAGGCCTACTGGGCTGAGTACGGACAGGGGGGTAGGGGATGTGTTGACATTTTGGCCCTACCCATTTTGCAAAATATGCAGAGTTCCACATGGAACTCACCATGTCAATATAGCTGCATGTCAACCTTGGTGCTTTTCTGCAGAGCATGTCTAATTTTTGCATGGCTGTGGGCAGTAATCAGTAATGAAGTCATTAAATGCAAGAGGGGTGGAAAGAGAACTGTCTGCCAACCTTCTCCATTAAATTCAGGTACTTTGGCACATCTCTAATTAAGATCAGGAGGCTTGAGTTCCAATTGACAAAGCACTCCATCCCCATGATACGCAGTCAAGAGTGCTCGAGGGCAGAGCTAATACAGTGAGCAGGGTAATGGCTTGGATAATTCCAATAAAGATTTCCAGTTATACGATATTCTAGAGGTTACCGGAGCTCTCCAGAGAAGGCGCTCACTCTGGGTGTGTGGCTAGGGTCTCCTAGACCTACAGAGACATGATAGTCACAAGGGCACAGCTGAGTGATTCACCTGGAGTCCAAGGGATCCCTGGGACTCAGCACCTCTCTTATGAAAGGGGTGGCATCTCCCTTGGAGCTCTGAGATCTTTAGCATAAAGTATTCCTAACTGGATTCACTCTGCTGCTACTGCTGCTGCTGCTGCTAAGTCGCTTCAGTCGTGTCCGACTCTGTGAGACCCCAGAGATGGCAGCCCACCAGGCTCCACCGTCCCTGAGATTCTCCAGGCAAGAACACTGGAGTGGGTTGCCATTTCCTTCTCCAATGCGTGAAAGTGAAGCTGCTCAGTCGTGCCCGACTCTTAGCGATCCCATGGTCTGCATCCTACCAGGCTCCTCCATCCACGGGATTTTCCAGGCAAGAGTACTGGAGTGGGGTGCCATTGGATTCACTCTGCTGCTGCTGCTGCTGCTGCTGCCAAGTCACTTCAGTCGTGTCTGACTCTGTGCGACCCCAGAGATGGCAGCCGACCAGCCACCCCCATCCCTGGGATTCTCCAGGCAAGAACACTGCAGTGGGTTGCCGTTTCCTTCTCCAATGCATGAAAGTGAAAGTGAAGTCGCTCAGTCGTGCCCGACTCTTAGTGATCCCATGGACTGCATCCTACCAGGCCCTCTGGCCATGGGATTTTCCAGGCAAGAGTACTGGAGTGGGATGCCACTGGATTCACTCTAGGAAACAGCAATTAGATGCCTTGTGTCTATGAGAAAATGGATGGCCAAGTAATTCCCGGGAGTGGGTGGGGGGACTCTATTGTTTTATTTTATACTCATTTAGAAATTTGGAAGAAACATTTTGACATTTGCTGATTATCCCCTTTTTCCCCAAAGAACCAAGCTTGAATACATTAATTTTAGATTCGTGTCTAAGTAACACATCTCACATGTGAGTGCGGGAGTCTGTGGGGGTTGGAGAGAGAGAGGACTGGTAACGTGTTGGCTACTGTAGCTTCGGAAAATCGTTTCTATTTGGCTGACTGGAAGAGAGAGGCAGGGAGAGGCAAAGGCGAGGGAGGAGGTGCCTGCAGGATGTCTGTTAGGGGAGAAGGCTGGCTGCCCTCCGGGGATGTCAGCCAAGTGCAGTCAGGCTCTCTGTCCATCAGGGGTCACTCTCCAAGCCCAGCTCATTTTCCATCCACAGGCGTCCTGCCTGCACAAGTTAACCAGCTTACTTGTCTGTGGGCAAGAAGCAGACACCTGCCCAGGGAAGGACTTAACTCTTGGTGAAGACCAAATAGGGGGTGTTCTCTGTCTCCTTGCTCTGTTGGTCCTTGTTCAAAATGCCTGTCATCATCTAAATCACCAAACACCTTCCAGTCTTCATTAACTGCCAATCCGTGTGGGTTTTGCCAAAGAACGGATGCTTTCGAACTGTGATACTGGCGGAGACTCTTGAGAATCTCTCAGACTGCAAGGAGATCAAACCAGTCAATCCTAAAGGAAATCCACCTTGAATATTCATTGGAAGGACTCGTGCTGAAGCTGAGGCTCCAGTCCTTTGGCCACCTGATGCAAAGAAGCCAACTCGTTGGAAAAGACCCTGGTGCTGGGAAAGATTGAAGGCAAAAGTTCTCGAGGGTTACAGAGGATGAGGTGGTTGGATGGCATCACCAACTCACTGAACATGCGTTTGAGCAAACTCTGGGAGACAGTGAAGGACAGGGAAGCCTGGTGTACTGAAGTCCATGGGGTCACAAAGAGTCAGATACGATTTAGCAACTGAACATGTGGTTTTCCATGAAGGCCGAGATGGAAATCATTTGCTTGCATCAGGTATCACTCCGTAGTGTGAACATGGGGGATGCAGCTACACCTCTGCACACTGGACATCCCAGCCAAGCTCAGTACCTGAGCACCTGAGCAGTAAACTGCAGTTAGACCAAGTGGCTTTAAACATCTCTATTAAGGCATATTTCTGAGACTTCCCTGGTGGTCCAGTGGTTAAGAATCCAACCAACCCATGGCCTGCTTGCAATCCCTGGTCTGAAAACTAAGATACCATATGATGTGGAGTGACTAAGCTTGTACACTGAGACTTCTGGAGCCTAAGTGCCCCAACTACTGAGCCTGCCACAACAAGAGGGTCTGTGCCCCGCAGTGAAAGATCCTGCATGCAGCCAAACAAATACATTTTTTTTAATGTAAGAAAGGCATTTTTCTTTTTATTTATTTATTTTTTTTACTTTATTTTACTTTACAATACGGGATAATTTGGGAAAGGCATTTTTCTGAACTGCATGCAGCTATGGTGTCATTATTTTCACTGGATGGACAGCCATTGGTCAATTTTTTTTAACATCCAGTTCTTAAAATTTATTTCACAGCACACTTGTTATATTTCTATATCTCGGCAAGCAGAACTGCTCTTTTTTAAAAGGTTATAAGGAAAAAATATTAACACTCCCAAGTCTACATGCCTTCTTTTACTGACTAAAATAATTCAACGAAAGAGTTTCTGATGCTTATAAATAAAGCCATACAGAACCATTTATATTAAAAAGTAAAACTCTTCTCTCACCAACATTTCCACCCAGCCCTGCCCCCACTCTTCTGCTGATGCTGATGCTAAGTCACTTCAGTCGTGTCCGACTCTGTGCAACCCCACAGACGGCAGCCCATTGGGCTCCGTCATCCCTGGATTCTCCAGGCAAGAACACTGGAGTGGGTTGCCATTTCCTTCTCCAATGCATGAAAGTGAAAAGTGAAAGTGAAGTCGCTCAGTCGTGTCTGACTCAGCGACCCCGTGGACTGCAGCCTACCAGGCTCCTCCATCCATGGGAGTTTCCAGGCAAGAGTACTGGAGTGGGGTGCCATTGCCTTCTCTGCCCCACTCCTCTAGGGAGGCCCTAATAAAAGTTTGGTCTGCAAGTTTTTAAGAGCGAAGTTGGAAAAGTTACACTTTCATCAGAAGCAAAGAAGTGGCTTTAATAAGATATTTTAAAATCTAATAAAGTAACCAAGAAAGCAAGTAATAACACAAAAGAAAGGAAATCTTGATAAAATTATCCCAACGAACATGACCACAGCAGGAATTAATCTAAAACCTACAAAGACAGGCAGAGAAGCGACAGTACACAGCCCCTCTCAAGCAAAGGCTAATGAACCCACACTCTAAGGAACAGTAGATAATAGTTTCTGCAAGAAGCATTGGTATGTTAAATAGAGGATTAGATGTGAATCTTGTCACATGGAGGAAAAAAGATGATGGAGATAGGAGAAGAAAATACAAAATGAACTGCAAGCAAAGAAAAATGGATTGGGTGGGTGGTTTTTGATGTTGCTGCAAACTTAATTCTCTCTACTTTGGGTAGCTGCTGCAATGACAAGCATTATTTCCAGAAGGTTCCAGGGGGATACCAAGAACATCCTCGGTGCATTGGCAGAAATGGACACAGTGAAGCCCCCTGCTGGAGGCTGCACATGAGAATCTTTACTATTATAGGTCGGTCAATAGCAATAAGTTTCATTCTGGATTTTTTTTTTCTTTATAGACTTTCAATGTGCCTGCATGCTCAGTCATGTCCAACTCTTTGTGACGCCATGGACTGTTGCCAGCCAGATTCCTCTAGCCATGGGATTCTCCAGGCAAGAATACTAGAGCTGATTGCCATTTCCTTTTCCAAGGGATCTTCCAGACCCAGGGATCAAACCTACATCTACTGCATCTCCTGCATTCAAAGGCAGATTCTTCACCATTACACCACCTGGGAAGGCCAGGAATGAGTTTCAGGAGAGACCCAGAAAGATGTAAACCCCAGGCTATCCAGAGCACCTTCACCACGATGATGCCTCATCACCCTGTATTAGTCAGGAGAAGGAACTCAGAGTCACCCATTTGGATTCAAATCCCAGTCACACCACCCAGCAGCTGGAACGTTCAGCAACACACTTAAACTTTATCACACTTGATCTACACACACACAGAGTACAAAGTGGGGAGGTCACAGAGAACTCAGGATTCAGTAGGACAGTCTGTAAAAAGCACCAAGACTACAGTAAACATTCAACAAAGAGTAGCTAATGACAATGAAGAAAGGTGAGCTAGATATAGGAAAATAAGATAGAACAGAGATTCTGGAAAATCCCAAACTCTTTTCTGCCCTTTCCCTATGCACTGGCTAATCACTGAGGAATGGCCTGACTTTCATATTTTTGATTGATTGATTGCTAATAAGCATAGTAATTCCATTCTAACAGCCAAGTATTTATTGGGTACTTGCCATGTGCCAGGCCCTGTGCTAATAAGCACTTTACAAGCAGTATCTCCTATCCTATGAGACAGTCTATTTTCTCCAACCTCATTTTACTGATGAGAAAGCCAAGGAGGGTGAAAGAGGGAGAGACGAAGAGATAAGCTGATCTCACAGTGGACACAGCCTCTGTCAGGTAAAAATCCAGCTATTAAGGCTTTCCTGTGATCCTGTGTGTGTTTCCTTTCACAAAACCTTCCGTTTTTCTCTAGTATATTTTGGCAGGAAACTGAAACCCAGGCTTAACCCTGATTTTTGTCCTCTTAAAAAAAAAAATACCAACAGCAGTTTCTATTACTTGCATGGATTTTCTTGGTAACAAGAACTCTTAGCAACCACCACCAAGAGGTTTTACTTGTCCCCTGGGTTGTGTTCAGGTGTGAGGGCAGGAAAGCAGATGGTCTCACTGGAGACGGGGTAAGTATAGCTACAGGAGTGAGCTAAGGTTACTATGGTGCACCTGGACCCCACAGCGCATGATGCACCTGCCCCTCTGGCTGAGCGGGTGATCTGGACTTCCAGCAGGAGAGACAGAATTTGTTAGAATCAAATATTAACACATTTAAGGAAAATGATTTTCCCAATAAGAAGACCCCTCCCCAAGGTGAGAATGAGAGTGAGTGGCCATCAGCCACTGACTAAAGTGTCTAGGCTGAAGCAGGCCCTGGGGTCATGAAGCAGGAGAGGAGGAGGAGAGTCTATGCAGGCAAGGTCCCTGCAGACTCAACCATGGGGCCAAGAAATGCAGAAGCTGACTCGGTGAAAGGTCACGCGTGGGATTTCCACCACACACAAAGATCGGGCTGTGTCCCACCAAGCATCCCAAATCACAGAAAGATCACCTCTTGCTCCCTGAGCTTCCCTGGGTGGGGAGGCTGATTAAGGAGTGATTTGTTAATGGAAACATATTGTGCCAAGCTCTGCCCTCTGGACACATGGATGTGATTAGTTACACGAGCAGATAGAGACCAGAGAGAACTGATTAAAATTTCCCTCAGCGCCCTCCGAGCACCCCCAACTCCACTCTCTGAGGTGTATTTCTCTCTCAATGATGCCATAGCATATTTATCTCCCAAATCAAATCAATATTTAGGGGCGGAGAGGCAAAACCAGCATGAACATCACAATTACAGGTCAGGTGAGCCCACATTGGAAGTGGTAAAAATAGATTCGTTCTGGGTTTCATTTTTGTTGCTGCAGAAAATCTTCATGACCTCCCTGTCCAAGGTCCTGGTGGTTTCCAGAAGGATCCGAGGTGGGGGGGAACACCCTTGTGCTTCTCCCCTAATGCAGGAGGAGGGGGATGTTCTGCAGCTGAAAATCCTAACAACATCCGCCTTGGGCTCCAGTGTGTCTTGCAGGCGGGATCTCACTTTGCTTCTCAGTTAACCCCTCCGCCTTCTCCAGCCATTCCACCAGCTCATGCGGGTCCCTGGCTGCTGTGCACATGCTCACAATAATCATTTTGGTCTTGGAACCCCCAGGAGTGGGTGAGGCTGGTGCTGGGCACGCAGAGTCCCCACTTTCTGCAGGAAAGGTGCTGGACATGGACTCATGGCTTCCCCTGCAGTGAGCGTCACTGAACCCACTATACAGCAGCTAGGCTTCCCAGGTGACTCAGTGGGAAAAAGAAATGGCCTGCCAATGCGGGAGATGCAGGAGACTCTGGTTTGATCATTAGGTTGAGAAGATCCTCTGGAGGAGGAAATAGCAACCCATTCCAGAATACTTGCTTGAGAAATCCCATGGACAGAGGAGCCTGATGGGCTACAGTCCATGAGGCCACAAAGAGTCAGACAGGACAGAGTGACATGCACTACACCATGATCACTCTTTCCTTCATTCATTCAGCAAACAGCACTAATGCCTGTGGGGCAGAAGGCCCTGCCTGCAAACAGCTCACAGCAAGGGAGAGCAGATCCAGAGGCCTTTACCAGGAGGGGCTCCATGGGCAGCGATGGGGAGAAATGACCCTCAAGGGGAACGTTCTACCAATCAGAGACCCTGGGAGGGGCACTCATGAAATTTGGAACCTACAGTTCCCAGGTAAATTGTGAGTCGAGCAGCGCACCTCGTGGCTGAATCAGTTTCCTGGATTCTGATGTGGCACCGCCTTGGCTCCCCGCTGCCTGGCAGCAGGTCTGGTTAAGGGGCAGTAGTGTAAACATTCTGAATGATTTCCTGGGAGACGGAGCAAACCGTAAGGTGTCCTGCACATGGATGGATAGGTGTTTGGCAGATGTTGCGACTGAATACACGAAGAAACTCTCTTTGTTTGAAATGCAAGTTCTCTGGGACCTGCAAAGTGTCACTTTCAGTCTTGCTCTAACCAGAGAGTCTCAGGCGATTCCTGGAAGCAGAATCACCCCTGGTTACGAACTGCTAGCTGAGCCATACGCCTGTGTGTTCTATCCCCACCGGTACCACTGCCGGGTCCCACCATGAGCATGACTGAGGACAACACACACTTTGTGCACAGCTCCACCTGAGGGTCATCAGGAAACACAGAGGCTAAATTTGAGTGGATTACTCAGATCCCCTGAATGACCTGGATACGCACACCTACACTTCTGCCCCACAGCTCTCTTCGTGCCTCAGTCTCAGCACACCTCCCCAGGCTCCCAGGCTGTGCTTCTCTGATGGTGTGCCCCCTCCCCAGCTACCCTCCACCCAGGCTTCAGCAATACGTAAACTGTGAACTTCCATATGTTCAACCTGGATTAAGAAAAGGCAGAGGAACCAGAAGTCAAATTGCCAACATCGGTTGGGTCACAGAAAAAGCCTGAGAATTCCAGAAAAACATCTACTACTGCTTTATTGACTATGTCAAAGCCTTTGACTGTGTGGATCACAACAACTGTGGAAAATTATGAAAGAGATGGGAATACCAGACCACCTGACCTGCCTCTTGAGAAACCTGTATGCAGGTCAAGAAGCAACAGTTAGAACCAGACATGGAATAACAGACTGGTTCCAAATCGGGAAAGGAGTACATCAAGGCTGTATATTGTCACCTTGCTTATTTAACTTCTATGCAGAGTACATCATGAGAAACGCTGGGCTGGATGAAGCTCAAGCTGGAATCAAGATTGCTGGGAGAAATATCAATAACCTCAGATATGCAGATGACACCACCCTTATGGCAGAAAGTGAAGAGGAACTAAAGAGCCTCTTGATGAAAGTGACAGAGGAGAGTGAAAAANCAGGTCTCCTGCATTGCAGGCAGACGTTTTAACCTCTCAGCCATGCAGAGTACGTTATGAGAAATGCTGGGCTGAAAGGGGCACAAGCTGGAATCAAGATTGCTGGGAGAAATATCAATAACCTCAGATATGCAGATGACACCACCCTTATGGCAGAAAGTGAAGAGGAACTAAAGAGCCTCTTGATGAAAGTGAAAGAGGAGAGTGAAAAAGTTGGCTTAAAGCTCAACATTCAGAAAACTAAGATCATGGCACCTGGCCCCATCACTTCATGGCAAATAGATGTGGAAACAGTAGCTGATTTTATTTTTTGTGTGTTCCCAAATCACTGCAGATGGTGACTGCAGCCATGAAATTAAAAGATGCCTACTCCTTGGAAGGAAAGTTATGGCCAACCTGCTGCTGCTGCTGCTGCTGCTGCGGAGCTTCAGTCGTGTCCGACTCCGTCCAACCCCATAGACAGCAGCCCACCAGGCTCCTCCATCCCTGGGATTCTCCAGGCAAGAACACTGGAGTGGGTTGCCATTTCCTTCTCCAGTGCATGAAAGTGAAAAGTGAAAGTGAAATCACCCAGTCATGTCCGACTCTTTGCCACCCTGTGGACTGCAAACCACCAGGCTCTTCTGTCCATGGGATTTTTCAGAAGAGTACTGGAGTCGGGTGCCATCGCCTTCTCCGATGACCAGCCTAGACAGCATATTAAAAAGCAGAGATATTACTTTGCCAACAAAGGTCAATCTAGTCAAGGCTACGGTTTTTCAAGTTGTCATGTATAGATGTGAATGTTGGACCATAAAGAAGGCTGAGTGCCAAAGAATTGATGCTTTTGAACTGGGGTGTTGGAGAAGACTCTTGAGAGTCCCTTGGACTGCAAGGAAATCCAACCAGTCCATCCTAAAGTAGATCAGTCCTGGGTGTTCATTGGAAGGATTGATGTTGAAGCTGAAACTCCAATACTTTGACCACCTGATACACTCATTTGAAAAGACCTTGATGCTGGGAAAGATTGAGGGCAGGAGGAGAAGGGGACAACAGAGGATAAGATGGTTGGATGGCATCACTGACTCAAATGACACCGGTTTGGGTAGACTCCAGCAGTTGGTGATGGACAGGGAGGCCTGGCGTTCTGTAGTTCAAGGGGTTGCAAAGAGTTGGACAAGACTGAGTGACTGAACTGAACTATTAAGTACTTAGCACTATGTTAAGTACTTTTGTATATAGTAAGTCATTGATACTTCACAAAAACCTTATGAGATGAATATTATGACTAATCTTTGATTTTATATGAGAAAGCTGAGAGAGTAAGTGTTCATCATGTGTGTGGGGAAAAGAAACTAGAAATGGAACTCAGAATAGCCTAACCAAATCCATGGGCATCTTGAATCTGTAACCCAGTTGTGTAAGAAAAGTATAACTCCCAAAGTATTTATATTAGACAGGATAACAACAAATTTAAAAGTAAATATAAAGAAGCCACTCTGCCTGAGTTTGAATCTTGGCTCTGCCATAAATAAATTGAAATCTTACTCAAGTCACAAAATCTTTTCAGTCTCTGCTCTGTAAAATGGACGTGCTAATTCTCACCAGGTAGTGTTGTGGTTATGTGAATTAACATATATAAAGTGCATATATGTATCATATATTTATCAGTTAGCATAGGCTTAGAAAAGACGTTAAGTATTGGCTCTTATTATCATACGATTTGATTACAATTATATAAGAAATGAGTGGCTACAATTGATCACTGGAGAAAAAATAGATATTTTAATTATTTTAATTATCTGACAAATCAGCAAAAAAAAATTTAGTAAAATGCATCTCCAGAAAAAGAAACTATGTAAGCTACTGCCCTGTTACTTAATAGTGAGATTAACCTGGTCCGATTACAAATTAATATTTCAAAAAGAAGACACCTTAGTCCATAAATAAAACTCTCTATATTAGTGAGTTTATAGTCATATTATCATAAAACTAATATTCAAATTTAAATGGTTATGAATTATGTGTATTTTACTTTCATTAAACAAATCATACAATAGGGCTTAAAGGTATATGTGGAATTCTCCAGCAAAATTTCTAAAATGCTGAAAAGCATCTTGTTTCTTTTGCACATAAACATCAAAAGTCATGTTACTGGGGAAGAAAGACTAACTTTGCCCAGGAGCACTCCGAACCCCTCACTGCATATGTTGCCTTAAATGCTGCACTGTAAGAATTTGACTTGGGGAAAAAAAAAAGTTGTGAGACATTTCCTGAGTTCTAATTTGAGACTTTTTCTTTGTAAGGCACTGAAAGCAATTGGCATTTGGCTTTGTGTTACTCTATGCACCAGAGGCATGCAGTTATCAAAACAACTCTTGTGTGTTATTCCCTTACTTATTAAATTGATTTTATTAAATTTGTTCCTGGCTGATTTGCTATATGCCAAAATTTCTCTTGGGATTCATTTCTAAAGAATTCATAATGGAGGTGAAAACTTTTGATGGGTATGTTTCAGAAAGTTCTCAGATTCTAATAAAATCCCCAAAGTTTGCATAAAACCCTAGAGAAAATATCCAAGTTATATAAATGTTTTTGAATTAAGTGCTAGAGAGATATAAAAAGCAATAGAATATTAATTGTCTTGTGATACAAATCAAAGAAAAGAGAAAAAGGCTTGTGACTCAATTATTAATGCAGTTTTAATTTGAATCAATGTGCCAGAATGCAGAGAATTTTTAACTAAATTTCTCAAAAGGAAGTAAGCTTGACATACAATGGGCAGAATTTCATGAGAACCCAGTGCTATTTTCTACATGTCCTAATATTTTGACAAAATTGGAAATATGCAAGGAGAAAGAAAAGAGATGACTCCAACTGCAAATGATGTTGTGATTTGGGAAAATAAAATTTAAAAAGGAAAATAAGAATTGCGTCTCAGAAAGAAACACTCAGGTTTAGATATAAATTCAAGAAAAGAGGTTTAAGAAGTCAGTTATCAGATTAGTATAGAAGAGACAAAATCTGAAACACTGGTGATACAAAACGTCTTTTAAAACTTTAGTAAGCTGATAAGCTTTTATGCAAGTTACAAGTTCAAAGTTGAAATAGGAAAGAAAGAAAATGTCATAGTAACTACAGGACATCCTCAGAGAATTTGGTGAAAATGTTAACTTTTTTTCTCTGATACTTATTAGGAAGATCTGTTCTCATTTCAGTGATGAAAACAAAGCTTAAAGGACTATGTTGTTCTTCAAAGAAAAGCAAAAGTGGTTGATTATGTTAGGTTTCAGATTATTTACAGTGTATTTCAATGAGTAAGTCGTTGAAACATACCTAGTACACATTTCATTTCTTCTCTAAAATACAGTGACCTTTTCACTTTAATATTTTATTATTGCTTCGTTGCCTGCTCATAATTTCAGCATTACGCAAAATAAATCTCTGGCTTGAATTATCTGCTTAGCCCTTGGAAAACTAGGGCAACTAACAGGCCAAAGAATGATGAGAAAATGTGGAATGAAGATTCTTAGGTAAATTGGAGAGTCAAACAATGGCTATTTGCAGGATTATATTTAGCTAGAATCTTGAATATTTTGCTATTCAAAACAATCTACCATTTTGCCCACCTCTCTCCAACATTGATCCTATTCCCAATTCTCCATTAATATTATGTCTCATATCTACTTGCTCCTCTATATATTAAGTTAATGTTTAATGGGAAAATATAAACCGATATACAAGAAGTTATTATGGTTGATCTTTGTATTCCATTTAGACACAGCTTGCTGAAGTAATAATTTAGAATGTTTATTTAATACCTACTGTTAAGGCATGTGCTAAGCATGGGGAATACAATGATGAAAGACGAACATCCCCCCAAGAAAATTTAGAGACTGGAGATGGGATATAAAGACAAGGAGAAAAACCCATAGTCATAATTTAATTACTGTTTTAAGAGTACACACAGAATGCTGCACAAGGAGAACAGGAAAATAAGGCCACTTAAATTTAACAAAGCATGCATGCACTATTTCTATGAGAAAGTGACCCTTAAATTGAATCACTGAGGTCGGATCCATCACATTGACTTTTCTGCTTGTTAAAGGAGAAAGACTTTGGATATGGACAGTTGTATGGGGAAAGGCGCGAAGCCAGGTTTCCCAGGTGTAGCTAGTGGTAAAGAACCTGACTGTCAGTGTAGGAGACAGAAGAGCTGAGGACTGGATGCATGGGTCAAGAAGGTCCCCTGGAGGATCTTGCTTGGAATATCCCACGGACAGAGGAGTCTCTTAGACTACAATCCTTAGGGTCTTACAGAGTCGTACACAATTTAAGCAACTTAGCACGGTATTATGCTCGTGTATTTATGCTCTAGTTTCTTTAAGAAACACCAATGTGAAGCTCAGTTGTCTATGCGGGGTTTGTCAATATGCTGGAATATAAAAATATGCAATTCAGGCTTAGACTTTGGCAGTTCAATCTTTGATAGACATTGATGAAAGGAAACCTCCACATTGATGAGAGTGGATTTTTTACCAGGTAATTGGAAGTAGGGCATTGGTTTTTAAAGCCCCTTGGGGGTGCTTTGAAAAAATAAAATTTCATTTTCCTTTCCAGACTTGGGGATATCATAAAATGCTGTTTTATAATGTGATGTGCAGAAACATTTAACGGATGTTCAATAAAATAGGCTGGATGTTAGCACTTTTATATGAAAAATTGTTTTTAAATTTAAATAAAGCACAGTCTTAGAAGACTGGTATTCTGTAAGTGGTTCAAATGTGCATTTTTTAACTACCTACCACCTATGTAACTGCTTGCACATACTTAAACCATTTGGCTATGTAGGTGAAGGGGCTACTTACTGCTCAAAGAAATTCTAAATCATGAAATTTCTCTCGAGATATAAGAATACAATGTGTACTTTAAATAGCGACATGTGTTCTCTAGTTACAGAAAATTTGTAAAAAAAATTAAAAAATATCTACCAGGCTTCTTAGATAGTTCAGTGGTAAAGAATCCTCCTGGCAACTCAGGAGACACAGGTTGGATCCCTGGTCCAGGAATATCCCACAAGCCACAGAGCAACGAAGCCTGTGCTCTGGCCCAAATACTGAAGCCCACGCTCTAGAGAGTAGCCCTTGCTCTTCACAATTAGAGAAAAGTCCATGCAGCAATGAGGATCCAGCACAGACAAAAATAAAATAAATAAAAATTACTTAAAAAAAAAAGTATCCATCAAGACCTCTTCAGTAGTAAAACAGCAGCTATCCTGTTTGCAATGGCTACAATGCAGTGATCAATGTGCCTTTTGAACTGTAACCGTCCATACATGCCTTGCTACAGCTTTACTTTGATGGCCTTGGTAACAGGACACAATTACACATCTCTAATCCACATGTAACGAATAGAAATATCATTTCTCCAAATGGCACGAATAGGAAATAATCATTCCTCCAGAGGTATAAAAAAACATTGGCCTTGTTTTCTTACAAGTGCTACCTTATTTGAGAGCTTTAATTTGGCTCTACTGGTTCATTTCAGAAGTCAACTCTATTTATCTTTAGTATTTCTTTTCCTGCAAGATGACCTTACGTAATTACAGTCTTTAAATCTTCCCCTCCTTTTATTTATGTGTGTGTGTGTGTGTGTGTGTGTGTGTGTTTTGTCATAAGTTATCAGTTTAGGTGCTAGTGAGGATTAGAAGGACTATCTATAGTTATTGAGATATCTGAAGCCTGCTAATTCCGTTTTGAAGATAACACTGATCACACAGATAACCACCTCTATCAAATGTAGGCATTCAGGTGAGAAGGTGAATGTTAGATATGCTGTAGCTTTAAAATAGCAGTTCAGTTGAGAATGGATGATCAATTCCATATTAAAGTGAACTGCTGGCAAGGGAATCATATCAATAGTCTTACAGTCATTACTAAATATTAAGTGTTAGAATACTGTGGTTGGTGTTTTTGTTTTTCTTTCTCTGTTTTTCTTCTTTCTTCCTTTTTTTTTTTTTTGAGCCCCAGGATAAAAAGAAAGCCTGCAAAAGATCAATGGCAGGATGATTGTTTTTAGCTAATGGTTTGTTACATCAATGGACCTTATCTTGGCCTCAATTATATCAGCATTTACTGCAAAAGAAAACAGCACCTAAAAGTGGAAGGTAAAGTAAGAGTGGATGAAGGGAAAGAACTAAAAAGTATTTCATCCTTAGTACTGAGCCCATGATGCTGCTATAACTTTTGAAGCTAAGTTATTCTCCCTTATCACTGTATCTGATATGGCAAAATATTACTATCATTGGTTTTATAAATTGGTGTGATTATTCAGTCTTAATTCTGTCATTCTCACTGATGGTTTATATTCTTACAGCTGTGTTTATAGGAATGTTTATAGGAATGTTTGTTTGTTTTACAGAATTAGAATAAAGCAATTTTACCAACCATAAACACCCATTATGTACCAGGAATGATCCTTAGGTGCAGGATACAGAAATATATGTCACAGATCACCATCCTGAACCTCAAGGGAATGGCCAAGTAAATACACATGTGCACTATAGTATGATAAATAAAAAAAAAAAAAAAGTGGATACTGGAACCAGTGAGAAAGGAAACAGAAAGTGATCCTTCTGCTTGAGTGGGTATGGGGAAGGTTTTACACACACATACACATGCAAAATCCTGATCAAATGCAAAGGACCTGTAAAGCATTTAAGTAAATAGGTCCAGAGTCCATAAGATCATTAAAGCAAAATTCTGAGGCCTGCTACTCTCCTGAGATTTATGTTTCTGTTTATTCTGGTTATTGTGAGCTACAGGTAAGAAGATAAATTTGCATTGCTAATCATCTTATTTCAAAAACTGCTGATAGTTTAGTGGTGTTGTGTATGGGAAGTATGGATTAGTCAAATTTTAATGACTATTTGTTTATCTAGATTTGGGTAGAGCCAAGGGACCAGGCCTTGTTCAGTGAATCTGAAAAGGAAATCAGTATTTTTCACATATGAAACTTAAATATGGAAAGCTAAGTTATGAGCTTGCACTAATGACATTAATAAACATATATGCAATGTACAAAATATTTAAAGTACATTCCACTGTGTGACACAGAGGGGACTCAAAATACAATTACTGAATGAGTCAATTTAAGAATAAACTTATACATGCTATTCTGAAATGTGTTATGCTTTTGGATCAAGACAAAACCATAATTTTATATTCAAGTTATTTTTAAAATAAAAAAGATAAAACATTCTTTACTATAAAGTATTCTTCTACTTCTTTTGTTTTTCGGTTCAATATTTCCAAGTTTCTTGAGGAACAACATATTCGGCTGTATGAAGTAATCAATGAAATATGTATACCACAACATATAACTAATCTATAACTAGGGAAACAACACTGCAATCACCCCAAAGTTATACAAATTTAAAGTAAAAAATATAAAATTAAAAATACTCTTGTCATTTGGAACTGAAAATAATATATGGGAAATGAAGTTTCTTTAAATCAGAATCAGCTCGTAACAGACCCTTAAACACTGATCACTTCTCATATATCTTTCTACTCATTCATTCCCTTGAAAATCATTCTTAGATAGGTTTCCATACATATATTTGCAAGAATCACTAAAAGACAGATGAAGTGCTTCCTCTCCACCTAGGAGCTTACCCAGTGATCTTGTATCCTTTATCCCTCCACAACTTACATGGTCCCCATCCCCATACCTTTTCTCAGTCACAGATTTCTGTTTTCCTCACAGTATTAGTGCCCCTGTAATTTTTTCAGGTTATGATAATTTCCTTCTTCTCAAAATAGTTATATACATAGAAATCTGCACTCCGAACTTAACCTTATTTCTTGACTTCTTAAAGAAAACAGAGTAGATTCTGAAAATAGAAAAAGATCAAGTTAGATTATCTAGTGCCATGAATTCTATCTTCCTCTAAAAATATATCTTTATTTTACCACTGGCCATTTTCTTAATTTCTTATTTTATCTATCTCTGCTTTACTTCATTAAACTGAACTAACATTTGGCCGTTTTATCTATTTTATTTCTGTAACTATAAGGTGTTGATAGCTTAAAAACAATATTGATACTTTCTTTGGTCACTTCCCATTAAGGAATAAATGGTGACACAGAGGGTAACTGCAAACATGTTAGGGGAACAACTTAAGCCCCAGTGGTCAAGGAAGGTCTCCATTTGTTTCTCTGCCTGGAAAGCTTGTTAGAATCTTGCAGAATCCTGGACATCACCCTGGTCCTATTCAGAATCCGCATTTTATGTTCCGCGTAATCCAACTTCAACAATNGAAAAGTTTTTCTTCTATCTCTTATGTCATATATGTTCATTCTAAAATATCATGTGCTTAACTGGACAATTAATAAACATTTACTAACCATATGCAGAAGGGCATACCATTAGGTATTATATGGACAAGATTTAAATATCATAAATAATAATGAAAGTGAAAGTGAAAGTGAAGTCGCTCAGTCTTGTCCAACTCTTTGAGACCAGGCTCTGCTGTCCGTGGGATTTTCCAAGCAAGAATACTGGAATGGGCTGCCATTTCCTTCTGCAGGGGATCTTCCCAAACCAGGGGTCGAACCTGGGTCTCCTGCATTGCAGACAGACGCTTTACCGTCTGAGCCATGAGGGAAACCCACAAAAAGGCAATTTCATACATCTCAATTTGAAAGCTCCACTGGTATAATATAACATTTCCTAAATTGAACTATCTCTGCCATCAATTTCAGCTCAGTGTCAATGAAACTTTTTTTTCATCCTTAATATTAACATTCAATAGCAAATACTATTAATTCTATATCCCAAACATGATTCAAATCTGTTCTCTCCTTTCAAGTGATAATAATTTCCATCATCCAAGCCACTATTTCTCTTGTTTAGACTTCTGCAATTAATCAGTATCTCTACTTTAACTTTTGCTTCTATTTCTATACTTCACACAGCAATATTATATCTGTCCCTCTGTCTCTATCAGTTCATCCATCCACCACCCTATTCATCCATCCATCCACCCATTTATTTCAATATGATATATAGAACTTGCCAGTCTTCTTTTTCTTTCAGAAGATTTAGCCACACTGAAAATTCAGTTCCTTTTAGTTATTTGAAATAGCCTAACTTTCTTCCTGCCTTCAGCCTTTACATATTCTGTTACTTTTGCCTCAGAAGTTCATTACTCTATTCTTCACTTTTAGATAAGCTGAAAATGCACTCATATTGAGAAAAATTTCTTCTTCTTCCAGACCCACATTGTCCAATGTATGTAATATGAATCAAAACTGCAAACTGCATATGTAATTTAAAATTTTCTCCTCTCTACATTTAAATAAGTAAAATGAAACAAGTATAAGTAAATTTTAATAATGTATATACTTTTAATACAATATGTCAAAATTGTCTTTTAAATATGCAAATGGGTAATGTATTACCCATTGATCTCTATGTACAATCAAAAAGGTATAAAAGGCATCTCCAGACAATAGGAGTTGGAGCTAGTCATTGGACTAGTTTCCCCCATGTCTCTCTCTCTTTTTCTCCCTCTCCCTCCCTCTCCTCTTCACTCTAATTTCAGGCTGAATTTTCATCTGAACCGGAGTGGCCCACCATGTCTACTTACTTGTCCTGGCTTTTAAGATCCGTAAGAGAGAGAGCCCAAGGCAGGGCACTTTCTGATATTCAAATGGACGCCAGTGGCCCCATGTAGATGGTGCAAATCTCTTGTCCTGAGATTTTATTGATCTTCCCTGCAAGCCAAGTTATTCAGCCTTCTTTCTCCACTTAATTTTCCTATTACAATATTTCTTCTTGATTTAATCTTATATTTCTATATAAATAAATAAATTGTCTTTCCTCGCAAAAAAATAATAAATAAATATGCAAATGACACAAAATTATTGAGATAGTCTATATATTTTTAATAAGTCTTCAAAATCCTGTGCATATTTTAAATTCTGTTATCTTTGGATTCTGACCAACAGGATTTTCTCTAATAAAAAAATAAAAATAATTCTAAGTGAATATACAGCAAATTTGAAAGGTATTTCTGAGTTGTATAAGAAAGAGAGTGGTTGTTATATAGAGGAAGGAAGACTGCTTTTCCTATGTTACACAAGTTCATGTTCTTTTTTTTTTTTTAACAATGAACTCCTTCTATCTCTTAAGTTAGAAAGATATTTACATTTGAAAATAATAATCACATGATTTAAAGGGGAAAATTTCCAAAAGCTAAACACTTATGAACTATTATAGATTCAGTCTCATTTGTGAATAAATTTTATATTTTGAAAGAGTACATGTTGCTTTCTCTGTACAACACAATAAAGAGCTGGATAATATGTAAAGGCAAATCATGGTTCATTTTGTAGTACTGAGTGGTTCTTAAGAATTGGTGAGGAATTAGTCATTCAAAAACAGTTAAAACATCATTTCCATTGAACTAGAAATGCAATAAAAAGGACTACACCATCCTTATTAACCACATTCAGATTTGTGGATCTGTCCTATCCCTATTTCATGCTTCCCAGGTATTCTGTTCATACCTCTATATAGCTAGTATCATATCACATTGTCACAATTTGATTGATTTCTGTTTTCTTCCTTGTATTGTGAGCTCTCAAGCTCAAAGAACCTATCCTGTTCATCTTGATCTTCCTAGCACCTAACACAAGGTCTGACACATAACAAGATGTATTGTTTAAAGCCAAACTAATTTGGAGTATGTGTCCACGTGGTACATTTTGTACTTACCTTGAAAATAAGCAATACAATTTACCAGCACTGCTGTATACATGTTCAAGTAATAAATGATTGTACTCCACAATTCACCTGAATTTCCCCATTTCTGTTATAAAAATAAAATACATGAATATAGCAAAGAAGAACTAAACAGCCTTTTGATGAAAGTGAAAGAGGAGAGTGAAAAAGTTGGCTTACAACTCAACATTCAGAAAACTGTATACTATCATGTAAGAAAGGAGGCGCCAGTCTATGTTTGATGCAGGATGCAGGATGCTTGGGGCTGGTGCACGGGAATAATCCAGAGAGACGTTGTGGGGTGGGAGATGGGAGGGGGATTCAGGATTGGGAGCTCGTGTACACCTGTGGGGGATTCATTTCGATGTATGGCAAAGACAATAGAGTATTGTAAAGTAAAAAAAAAAAAAAACTAAGATCATGACATCTCGTCCCATCACTTCATGGAAAATAGATAGGGAAACAATGGAAACAGTGAGAGACTTTATTTTGGGGGTTCCATGATCACTGCAGATGNTTCGATGTATGGCAAAGACAATAGAGTATTGTAAAGTAAAAAAAAAAAAAAACTAAGATCATGACATCTCGTCCCATCACTTCATGGAAAATAGATAGGGAAACAATGGAAACAGTGAGAGACTTTATTTTGGGGGTTCCATGATCACTGCAGATGGTGACTGCAGCCATGAAATTAAAAGACACTTGCTCCTTGAAAGAAACGTTATGGCCAACCTAGACAGCATATTAGAAAGCAGAGACATTACTTTGCTGACAAAGGTCCGCCTAGTCAAAGCTATGGTTTTTCCAGTAGTCACGTATGGATATGAGAGTTGGACTATAAAGAAAGCTGAGCACCAAAGAATTGATGCTTTTGAACTGTGGTGTTGGAGTAGACTCTTGAGAGTCCCTTGGACTGCAAGGAGATCCAAACAGTCAATCCTAAAGGAATATTTAGGAATATTCAGTCCTGAATATTTGTTNTTACGTACTTCCTGCCTGTCTCTGGGCCAGAACAGGAGCCCCACGAGGGCAGGGACTTCACAGTTTTGCTCACAGCTCTAGCCCTGCTGTCTGGTACTTTAAAAAGCTGCTCAGAAATACTGGTTGAAGAAATGGGTGAGGGCCAGTAAAGGGCGTGGGCCACCTGGATGTGCCTGCAGTTTTGACAGGACCCTGAGTTGCACTCCTGCCCCCAAAGCACAGCCTTTCCCATGCAGAAAGGCTCCGCAAATGGATCCCCCCCCCAAAAAAAAAAATATATATATATAATGTAGAAACCTAACACGTGGTGGCCAGTGCCCTGCTCAGCCTCCCTGGTGCTCGTGGAGATTCCACAGCACTCACTGGAGCTCGAGGCCACCCGGATAGCCCCCTGCACAGAGCTTCCCAGCAGACTGGGACACACGACACGCCATTGGTACGTCTTCAAGTTCCTGGGAGCCTTCATCCTCCTTTATTTTCCGTGTCTGTAGCTGTCTTGCTCTGCCAACCCCAGTGTCCTGTGGCATCACCACTCGGTGCCCCACAGTCACACCCTCTTCCCCAGGAGGTGGGTTTGCAGATTTCCCACTTCAGATAAACAGTTCTCCCCACAGAGCCCCAAGCCCCTCCCTGACCTCAGCCTCAAAGAGACACTGGAACGCATGACTCCCAGCAATACCTCAGGATTCCCTCCTGTGTCATTGTTCTCACCTGGTCCGATCACAATGGACTGAGCACACTGATGCCCAGGCAGTCCTGTTTCCTGACATTTTCTAATACAGAGATACCCCCCACCTCGTGCCAGGCAGCACCATTGGGTTTCAGGGTGAATGCCTGGCCCCATGCTCACCCTTTCCCTAAGAAAAGTGGCAGCCCAGGGCCTGCACTCCTCCCACGGCAGCTGTTGCCCAGGGTCTGTGGGCAAACCCGCCTTCCCTCTGCTCCCCATCTCGAAGGCGGGGAGAATGAGTTTCCATCACAGCATCCTGCAAATGGGCTACATAAACACCCCCGAACCAAAGAATGTGTTTAGGGGAACAGGTCTGAGATGCTGCCGTGCCCGAGAATTCCATGGAGACCACTGGACAGGTGGAAGCCGAGGACAGTCCAGGGGTCAAACAGAAGCTGACGAGGATGTCAACGAGGACACACACCTTGGGCAGGGCTCTAATAAAGGCTCCTGCTTCTACTGTGGGTTACATGACACTAATCAGAGTGGATGATCAATATAACTCTCATGAGTTATTAACAACATCAGTAATGGCAAGATAAAAATAATCATTGAACCACCGCAAGGCTCCTTGAATTCCAATTCAATTGCAATAATCATTGTCACTGTAATAGTGAGTTAAAAAGTAATTTTATGTTAATAAACCAGTGAGCAAAGACGGATTCTGTCACTGCATGTGCGTGAGGCTGGCCCAGCTGGGTCACTTGAGGACAAGGGCTCAGTGTGGATATTCGTACCGTGAGGTGGGGGTGGGCACAGGGTGGAGGATGGTGAATGTGTTTAAGTGCTCACTGCATCAGAACAGCAGCAAAGTCCTCAGCAGAACACCCAGGAGCTGAAAAGTGAAGGACAGGCTGATGAGATGCCCAGTCCTGGAGCTTTCATTAACTTCTGAGATGCTAGAGTTGGAAAACTCCAGCATGGTCAGACACTGGCCTGCCTAGGTGAGTGAACGCAACAGAAACAACGACTGCCTGTGGACCCGAGGCACCACCTCTGCTAAGTGCCCCACAAGAATTCTCGTTTCCCCCCTCCAGGAGCCCCGCCCATCACACAGTTACCCCCACAGTCTTCATGTCACAGGCATGGGCTCACAGGCTCGGAGACACAGCTGACAAGGAGCCAACCCAATCCCAAGCCCTGGCAGGTGGAGGAGCTAGGACTTGAACCCCAAGACACCAAGCTTCTATTAATAGTCCTTCCAGAAAGATACAAATAAATGACTTGGGTAAAGGACTGTGTACGTGTGTGTGTGTGTGTGTGTGTGTGTGTGTGTGTGTGTGTGTATGTAAGGGAAAAACAATTCGAAAGAGAAACCCCACATTAGGCCATATGAAATGGGGGACATGCATATTTGCTCTCTTACAAGATTAACCTTTACAGACAGAAATAATCCCACGTTCATGTGGTTGGTTTTCAACTCCCTGCGACACTATAGCTGAGGCATATGGATCTGATTGCTATTTTAAATGTCACAAAATGGATGCATTTGAAAGTGAAATTTTAAAATGATGTGTTCCTTCTTCCTTCCCTTCACATCTTTTTTCTTTTGAGAAAAATAAGGTGTGGCTTTGTGCATTACCTTCTAATGAAATTTCAATGTATTGGGAGTATTTTCAGCAGTCTACAGTTTCAGAGTGCTGAAAATACTAAAGCTCTCAAAAGACTTCAAAATTGAATTAACCTGCAACATATATTCAAGCTATATTTCTTCTTGACCTAGTTTATCTATTTTAAAAAAAATCCTGAAACTATTCAGGAGCTCTCTTCCCTCATTTCTCAATCCCACAGTCATTGAGCATTTAGCATGAATTGGGTATTACTATGCTAACTGCCCTCAAGGATAATCTTAGTCAATTAATACACAACCCCCGGAGGAGGGTCATTCTATTCTTTCTTTGTAAGAGGCAGGGAGGCTCAGTCTCTAAGAGGCCAAGGTCATAGTTAAGAGGATGAGCCAGAATTTGCGCTGAGCTCAGGCCTGTCGATTTGATACAACACAGCTCTTTTCCTTATCCCTTTTCTGTGGCTACTTCTGTGAGGAGGGCATGGCAACCCACTCCAGTATTCTTTCCTGGAGAATCCTGACGGACAGAGGAGCCTGGAAGGCTACAGTCCATGGGGTCACAAAGAGTCAGACACGATTGAGTGACTAAGCACTGTAGCAAAGGGTCACAGATGCAGTGAGTAGACATCACTTACTACATCCCCAGTTTGAAGGAAGAAGTTTGCACTGGCCTCAAAGGAAAAGCATTCCTGCTAATTCACAGTGAGGGCAGCATGCCCTTCCTTGCTGCTAGGGTGTGTGCTGGTTGTCAGCTGAGGGCCCTGCCCAGCTCCTTGGTATCACCACGTACATTCCTGGGCTCCTAGCTCCCTGCCTGCATCTTCAGCAGTGCAGTGGTGGGTGGAGGCCCTCTCTTAGCTCTTATCTCTGAACACTCCTCTGCCTTCCTCTTCCAGGTATGTAAAAATTCCTGAGATTGCACAGAGGCCCCTGATAATCCACGATGATCTCCGATCCCATGGTCCTTAATGTAACCACATCTGCAGCGGCACTTTTGCCATGTAAGGTGAGTTATTTACAGGTCCCAGGGACTCAGCTCAGTGGTTCAGTCATACCTGACTCTTTGCGACCCCATGGACTATAGCACACCAGGCTTTCCTGTCCATCACCAACTACTGGGGATTAGAGCAGACATCTTTGGGAGCCAATACTTGGCCCACCACAGGTTTCCCAGCACACTACTCTAGAAGTCGTTACCATTCTTCAGCTCCTATCTCAAAATATCCAAGTTGTTGGGATAATCCTGACAGCCACCACTCTCTCCTCTTCTATTTAATATTCAACTCCCATCCCTGCTTCTCATGTTAGAACACAAATTCACAGAAAACAGCTGCCTTTGGATGTAATCGGTGCTTTTTGGCTACCAGCTCCCTACTTCTGATAGCAGATAGACCCTGTCTGACTCCATGCTGCACTGCCAAGATGGGATATCACTCTCTCTCTCTCCGTATACCTGTCCACAGCATGGTGACTGCAGATGAGAGGAATCCCAGCCTGGCAGCTCAGAGCTGCACAAGGGGTTAGTCCAGAGAGAGACGGAGCCAAAGAAACCCTGCCTCACTTTTTTCAGCAGAGCCCCAGAAGCCACACAGCCTCACCCCCACCACCTCCACCCGATACAGCAGCACAAAGAACAGAGGGGCAGAGACTCGGACCTTGGAGGGGCGGGGCAGAGTTCTGTAAGAACTTGTGGGGTGCGGGGGTATCCTCGTGGTCTCTTGTGGAATCTGAAGTCTGCAGAATCTGCTGCCTTGCTGTTTCCTGAACTCCGCTTCCATATTAGCCGATGTTTCTCCCCACCACACCTCCTGAGGGTTGTGGTCCCCCACTTCCTCCAGCCCAGCCGCAAACTCTATCCGGTTTCTAGGGCAGCAGAACTCATTCTGTCAGCAGTATGCATGACTCTGATGGACACTCAGACCAGCAGCTTGAGAATGTGATTCGCCCATGTGAAAACTCGGTCCCCTTCTTCCTTGAAGGTATGTCACATCTATCTGGCTGTGTGGAGTGGCTAGGAAGGTTACATGAAGAATGAGGATGCAGACCAGAAAACGCCCACACCTCACCCTCACCATAAGAATGCACCAAGTTTTAGGCAGGCAAGTGAAGAACTGGCTCTTCTGATGCCCTAGAGGGCAGTGATGGAGTGGTGAGTCAGAGATTTGAACCCAGAGGACCTAACCTCATACAGCAATGTCTTTATGGCCACCCAACTGCAATGCGATAAAGGAACCGGCTTCTGCACCTCAAAAGGCCTCCTGACAGTCACCTGGAGTGCTGTTCATACAGATTCCGAGGCCCCAACTCTCAGGTCCAGGCCTGGGCTGAGGGTCAGCATCTCTACCATTTCTCACAAGCTGCCAGGTACCAGCCTCAGCACTGCTGGTCCACAGCCTGCCTCCAAACAGCCCTGCGCTCTGGGGTCAGGACGGTGACACTGCCCCACTGCCCATGCTGCGTTACTGTGAAAAATCAAGTAAGAGAACCAAAAGCAAAAAGCGTAATTCTTTTTTCTCTGAATGTGGTCGGAAATCATTGCACAAAGAATGAATGCAAAAAAAAAAAAAAAAATGTGAACTTCTGCTAGAACGTATAAATATGTATGTTTATGTGTCATAGGTTTTAAATGTCTTTTTAAAAAATTTTACAAAGAAAATCAGTTTCAATTTAATAAAATCGTATGCAATTTTTAATTAAATAAAAAAAGGAAACAGAGCTCTGAGAGAGTAAAAGACAGGTTATTATTGTTATTAATATTAATATTGTCATGGTCTGGTTCACCTAAGTCACTCTCATCCATCCCCTCCTGGAAGTGGTCCAGAATACCTGCCTGATGAGCTGGAGGAATTAGGAAATTAGGAAATCCCAGGCCACGTCTTTGGGAGCCCTGTTCTCACATTATTATTCTAATGAGAAATGCCAAGTGGCATCAATAAGAAGCCATGTGAACTGTCTGTGAAAAGAACTGCAGAACTTTTTTTTTTTTTTTACTATTATTGTTGCTTCAGTGTCTAGATATTTCATTGTAATGAGAGAAGTCACAGACCTGGCTGAGACTTAATCTGGTATTTTGTGGTGTCGTAAGGAATATTTTTGCCTCCTAATCTCTGTTTAAAGTGTAAGTAAGTGTGCCTCTATCCAGCGCCGTGAACAAAACGCACAAAAGGATTCGGAAAGTAATAACAAAGATAAATAACTTGGCAATAAAATTTCAGCTCCAGTAATTTTCCATTTATATTTTCTCACTGAATCATGTAGTCTTGAGCATTGCGCTTTTAGCATCGGAGCTGCATCATGCAAAGTCATTTCATATCTAGAGCTTCCCAGAGAGCCCACCGTCAAGCCCCCTGCTCTGTGGACGCAGTGCAGTCAGTGAGTTACAGAGTTACACCCTTTGCCCCACTAATGGGGCTTCCTCTGCGATTTCCTTGTCTTTCTTAGGTAATCAATCTCAATGTCTCAGAGAGAATGAACTGTCAGTCAGCCCCTTTCTGCAAATGGGGCTTTAGATGCAATTTCTTAGGCCACTTACGTCGGAAGCCAGTGCTGAGTGTGGTTTTTCTGAGTGTAACCGCTACTGTGGTTTGCAGCTAGCAAGTGTGGGCCCTGCTAGCAAAGCCACTGTGTGCTTAGTCCCTCAGTCATGTCTGACTCTTTGCGATCTCATGGACTGTAAGCCTGCCAGGCTCCTCTGTCCATGGGATTTTCCAGGCAAGAACACAGGAGTGTATAGCCACTTACTTCTCTAGGTGATCTTTCCCACCCACAGATCGAACCCACATCTCCCGCACTGGCAGGTGGATTCTTCACCACTCAGCCACCAGGGAAGCCCTGGAAAGTCTTCACCTTTGTTGTGATTCACTGATGAGTGCGTTTGTTCAGTTAAAATCTCCCCACCCCAACAAGGTCCAGGCCTGCAACAGCGTCTTGAGGCAGGTCTCGTCTGCTTTCTCTCTGCATCCTGTCTGGGGTTGAGTGGAGTCCCTCAAAGCTCCATGTTCTCGCAGGATCACAGGATGTGACCTTATTTGGGTATACACTGGGGTAAGGTGGCCCTTAGTGTGACACGGCTGGAGTATGAGACAAGGAGAGGAAAGCAGAGATGCACAGGAGAACAAACTCCACGTGAGACAGAGTCAGGGGTGAGAGCAGTGCGGAGCGAGCAAAGGAGAGCCACGGCTGGCCAGCCACAGTGGGAAGCTAGACAAGGCCAGGGCTGATGCTCCCCAAGCCTTCAGAGGGAGCAGGGCCCTTCCAATGCCTGTTTCAGACTCTGAGCCTACAGAAATGTGAGACTTAGATTTCTGCTACACAAGTCACTCGATTGTTGGGACTTTTTCGTGGCAGCTTCAGGAGTCTACGGTAGGTCCATCACTGAGCGAGGCTGTTGCTAACAGCCATGCTGAGGGCCATATACATTAGTCCATGTCTCTGGTCCCCAGGACGTGGAATTCACAAGCCTCGAGGGACTTAATTTGGCTTCCCCCAGAGAAGACCAAGGCTCTGAGAGCAGGAAATGCAAGTGATCCCAGCAAACACCACTGGGGGTGGGGAGGTGAGGCAGGGAAGGAAGGGGCCAATATGATGGATGCACATCAAAGGGCAGAGTGCCCATGTGGACCAAGGGGCTCAGTCTCACTGGGGCCTTAGGGGCCAGCGTGGACAGCGTGTCTTGTAGACTCCCAGCCATGCAGGCAAGACTGAAGGCTGACAATGGGGACAGGACCCCAACAGCATCTGTTACAACCCCGGAGAACTCACCTAGAACTGTCATTTTTTTATGTACTCAAGTGGGAAACAAATTTCCATCTAATGCCACTTCATAAAAGGACACTTTAACAGCAAAAGGTTGAAAGAGTATAATTTTAGAATAAAGGAGAGTCTTCTAATCTTGAGTGTGTACTAAAGTCTTTACCATCATCCTTATTTTGTTGCTTGTTGTTGCTTGGAGGGAGGGGTTATTTAAGTAAACTTCCATTCTGGAGAATTTTTATATTTATGGAAAAGCTGCAAAAATAGGGTAGAGTTCCTATATACTCTTCACCCAGTTTCTTGCAATGATGACATCTTATAAACATCATTTGTCAAAACTAAAAAATTAACCTTTGTTCTTGCTGTTCAGTTGCTCGGTCATGTCCAACTCTTTGCAACCCCATGGACTGAAGTAAGCCAGGCTTCCCTGTCCTTCATTATCCCCCGAAGTTTGCTCAAACTCATGTCCAATGAGTCAATGATGCCATCCGACCATCTCATCGTCTGTTGCTCCCTTCTCCTCATGCCCTCATCAGAGTCTTTTCCAATGAGTTGACTCTTTGCATCAGGTGGCCAAAGTATTGATAAAGTACTATTACCTAGTTTGTCTTATTTTTTTAATATTTCATAACTAAATAATACTAGTCCATGAATCAGTGTTTGAGAACCAGTGCATTAACCTGACTTGATTAAGTACAACATAGTGTAAGTTTCTCTCTGATAATTTTCTGGCTTACACATAAACATATGCATTGTGTACAAGGGATATAAATGCATACATTGTATACAAAAGTATGTGTGGTATACCATGCAAACAAAACAGACACTGAAGGACAGTAATTCATTTTCTGTTAAATTAGCAACTTTAAGATTTAATTTATACAACTCACAGCTCTACCTATTTAATATATATAATCAATTATTTTTATATTTACAGGCGTATCTTGGAGATATTTTAGATTCAGTTACGTAACTAAATGATGATCACAATAAAGCAAGTCACAGGAAATTTTTGGTTTTCCAGTGCTTATAAAAGTAATGTGTACACAATAGTGCAGTCTATTAAATATGTGATAACATTGTATCTTACCCACTCCAGTGTTCTTGCCTGGAGAATCCCAGGGATGGGAGAGCCTGGTGGGCTGCTGTCTATGGGGTCGCAGGGAGTCAGACACAAATGAAGGGACCTAGCAGCAGCAGCAGCAGCAGCAACACAATATACAGTGTCATTCTCCCAAATCATCCCACCCTCGCCCTCTCCCACAGAGTCCAAAAGACTGTTCTATACATCTGTGTCTCTTTTGCTGTCTCGCATCCAGAGGGATGGTACGGGGAGGAGGAGGGAGGGGGGTTCAGGATGGGGAACACGTGTATACCTGTGGCGGATTCATGTTGATGTATGGCAAAAACCAATACAATATTGTAAAGTAATTAACCTGCAATTAAAATAAATAAATTTATATTAAATATATATATATACAGACCTGGAGCTCGTGTACACCTGTGGTGGATTCATGTCGATGTATGGCAAAGCCAATAGAGTATTGTAAAGTAAAATTTTAAAAATAAACAAATAAATAAAAATAACACTTGGGAAATGACACTAATAGACTTGTTTGAAGCAGAGTTGCCACAAAATTTCTATTTATTAAAAAAAATGCAGTATCAGTGAAGCTTACTAATAAAATGAGGCATGCCCATAGACAACTGTGAAGCCACCATCATAATCTGATTTCATATCACTGTCATCACCCCAGAAAGAAATCACACACTCATCAGCAGTCACTCCCCAACCGTCCCTCCTCCAGCCCATCATATAAATGGAATCAAACACAATGCAACCTTTTGTGATTGGCTTTTTTCCATCTGCACCATATTTTGGGACTCACCCATGAGGTAAAGTCTATCAGAGCTCCTTAATATCCTCAAGATATGGATAGACCACATTTTGTCAATTTACTCTCCAACTAGTGGACATTTGCTGTTTCCACTTTGGATTTTTCTAAGTGATGCTTCTATGAACAGTCTATGGGTTAAGTTTTATCAAACATGGAGAGAAAGTCAGCCAGCCGGGAAACCTCATTCCAGGATAAAAGGGCTGCTTGCACAGCCTCCAGGGAAGACTAAAGATTCATAGAGCTGAGAGGAACCTGCCTAAGCCCCATTTGACCAGGTGGAGCAGGGTGTGCTGAGCCTGCCCCACCCTCCTAGCCAGCTCTGTCCAGAATGTTCCCATTGAATCCCCTCCACAATCCTGCAACAAGGCCCTCACGCTACAGATGGGGGACAGAGGTTCCCCAAGGTCACAGGCTAGAAGAGGCTTCACCAGGAACCCCTTAAACTCAAGCTTTCTTAGCTTCAGAGATTGCATTCTCAGGACTTCCCTAGTGGTCCAGTGGCTAACACTCACAGTCCAAAGCAGGGGGCCCGGGTTTGATCCCTGGTCAGGGAACTAGATCCCACATGCCACAATTAAGAGTTTGAATGCTACAACGGAAGGCCCTGTGTGTCACAACTAAAACCCAGTACAGCGAAATATTTTTTTTTAGTAAAAAGAAGACTACATTCTCATTGGGGACATCTATGGAGATTCTGGGGGAATCACAGGGTAGGGAAAGGCAGACCCCAGTGGACCTAGCGACACTGTGCAATGGTTGATTCTTGGTAACCACATTCGCAGGACCATCTGCCCAGCTGCTCCCTCCCCCAACAACCAGCCTTCTTGCAGTTGGAAGACCCTGGTACCAGCTGCTGAATCACTTGTCACCAAATCCCCACCAAACCTTAAACATGGCCTTCCTAGCTAAGGTTTTACCTCTCCAGAAGACAGTCTCCCTGAACCAAATCTCACTAATAAACGCTGAGAAATACATCTTAACAAAGGCCTTGCCAAGATGCCTCTGCAGCAGCATATATGTTAAAAAGTCCCACCCACCCCAAACAAAAAGGACTTTTCTCAGCAGGGCAAAATACCCTGCCGTCCTGCACAGCAGGTCCACCGATTACCACCCGGAAGGAGGCTGTCCCTTGGTTCTTCCTTGGAGAAAAATGCATATCTTCCTGGCATATTTAAAATATGCCACTAATTGCTGAACATTGTCTTGATTTGGAAAGAAAAAAAAAAATAGGAGCACATAATTGGAGACTCCCTTTTACTCTGAAGATGTCCCAGGAAATATGGGAGGAAACCAGCACCAGAGCTGACTGGTGGCAGCTGATGTGAGCACCAAGCAGCAGAAAGCTGCAGTCTTGAAAGGAGCACTCTCAGCACAGATGTTGCCAGGGCTCAGGGCACACCCCAGGGTTGGCACTCAGGGAATCACTTTGTTTTATTGTAGGGCCTGGAAATCTGCTTTTGGCCTGCAGAGCCAAATTGTGGGACCAGGATGGCTGTGCTCAGCAGGCCACATGGGCGTCCACTCTGCCTGGCAGCTGTGGCACAAAAGCACATCTTCGTAAGCCAAGCTCTCAGACCAGGTGTCCCCTGCATGGGCAGTCAAGAGGCTTACTTACTCACGTCTCCCCCTCTGTGGCTTCATGGTTCATGTTCAAATTTACCTGGGCTTGTTCCCCACATCACTGCCCAATAGACAAGAGAGTCTTCCAGGACCTCCTCAGTTGTGGGCCAGAGGGCGAGAGGAGCAGGCTACCTTGCCTCTGCAGCAGGTTCGGAGGGCAAGGATGGGGCCCTGCAGGTAGTCTCAACTGCAGCCCATCTCAGGCACCACAGAGACACAGCATACCTTGTGGCTTTCTCTCTTCTTTTTTTTTAAACCAACCTTCAACTGATTTGTGCCCATTTAAGTTACGACTGGGCTTCCCTAGTGGCTCAAACAGGAAACAATCTACCTGCAAAGCAGAAGACTCAGGTTCAATCCCTGGGTCAGGAAGATCACTGGAAAAGAAAATGGCCACCCATCCCAGTATGCTTGCCTGAAAAACCCCATGGACAGAGGAGCCTGGTGGGCTATACAGTCCATGGGCTTGCAAAGAGCTGGACACAACTGAGCATACACGGAACTCATTATACATCAAAATCTGTATGCAGGTCAGAAAGCAACAGTTAGAACTGGACATGGAACAACAGACTGGTTCCAAATAAGAAAAGGAGTACATCAAGCCTGTATATTGTCACCCTGTTTATTTAACTTATATGCAGAGTACATCCTGAGAAACTCTGGGCTGGAGGAAGCACAAGCTGGAATCAAGATTGCCAGGAAAAATATCAATAACCTCAGATATGCAGATGAACCACCCTTTGGCAGAAAGTGAAGAAGAATTAAAGTGCCTCTTGATGAGAGTGAAACAGGAAAGTGAAAAAGTTGGCCTAAAGCTCAACAGTCAGAAAACTAATATCATGGCATCCGGTCCCATCACTTTATGGCAAATAGATGGGGAAACAGTGGAAACAGTGTCAGATTTTGTTTTTCTGGGCTCCAAAGTCACTGCAGATAGTGATTGCAGCCGTGAAATTAAAAGATGCTTACTCCTTGGAAGGAAAGTTGTGACCAACTTAGACAGCATATTAAAAAGCAGAGACATTACTTTGCCAACAAAGGTCCATCTAGTCATGGCTATGGTTTTCCCAGTGGTCATGTATAGATGTGAGAGTTGGACTATAAAGAAAGCTGAGCACAGAAGAATTGATGCTTTTAAACTGCAGTGTTGGAGAAGACTCTTGAGAGTCCTTTGGACTGCAAGGAGATCCAACCAGTCCGTCCTAAAGGAGATCAGTCTTGGGTGTTTATTGGAAGGACTGATGTTGAAGCTGAAACTCCAGTACTTTGGCCACCTGATGCAAAGAGCTGACTCAGTTGAAAAGACCCTGATGCTAGGAAAGATTGAGGGCAGAAGGAGAAGGGGACAACAGAGGATGAGGTGGTTGGATGGCATTGCTGACCCAATGGACATGGGTTTGGGTGGACTCTGGGAGTTGGTGATGAACAGGGAGACCTGGCGTGCTGCAGTTCATGGGGTTGCAAAGAGTCAGACATGACTGAGTGACTGAACTGAACTGAAAATTTACAACTCACACATAAACATGCCGGGTTCTGCAGAGAAACATCTAGCCTTAAAGTAAGCCTCTTCCTGACTTGAGTGGTCCGAGGAGTGGGAACAGATGTCTGCAGTCAACACCCTGTCCCCTCAAGTCCCAGTGTTAAACCAGACAGGCTCTAAAACCATAAAGGAGTTAACCAAGACAGACCGCGTATCTAAACATGAATGCATTATAACATCAGAGAGCAGTGTGGGCAGAGATAGATCTGTTTGTTTTTTCCTGATGCTGGTGACAGTATTTGTTATGTGTGTTTTTTATTGAAGGAGCTTTTCTCACAGATAACCCAATACAAATTATTTGAAAGAAAATATATTTTGTTATTACTTGGAATAAAAATGGCAATAATGTCGGAATGAAATGCAGATAAAAAATGAGATCATAGAATAAAGGATATGGAATTTGGCAATTTAAGCAAAGCCACTTAAACGAAGGTGATTTGTGAATAGGCTGGAAAAGATGGCTCAACTAATGGGTTTTAACCACCTACTGTGGTCTGGGAAAATTTTAAGTCATCCTTCATTTTAACTGACAATTGTTTAACGCAACTTATAAAAGAAAATATTTATTTGGTGGGAAGGTCCCCAGAGAGGGCATTACGATGGTAGGAAACACAAGTGCATAAATTAATCTGGGGCTGACATACCTTCTTCCTTGCCACCTACCTGACCTGGGCAGGAGGGATGCTCTCTCCCCGAACATGCTTTGTGCTCAGGTAGTAAGAGCACATGTCAGTTACAGCCAATGAGATATTAATCAAAGTCTTATAGGTGTTAGGACTTCTGAGGCAGAAACAGCTAGCACAGACCTTCCCTCATTCTTACTGCCTTGAATGTCAGTATGATGGCTGGAGCTGTGGCAGCCATATCATCACTGTGAAGAGGAGACTGGCAGAGCTCTTAGCTCTGACACTGTTGAGCTACTGAACCAATGCTTAGAACTGCCTATCTCAGGCTTCTCATCTTTTAAGAAAAATAAACCCTCAGTTATTTGAGCCACAGTGAGTATGGCTTCTATTTCTTTTAGCCAAACTTTTTATTAACTGATATATTCCTTTTATTGTGTGAAGGGGACACAATGGATATTTATCCTTCTTGACATTAATAACTACAGAAATATATGTTTTGGTGTTTCTTTGAAGACTTAAAGGCAACTATTAATGGCAGTCAAAAGCAGGACAAATCTTCAAGGTCACTTGACAAAATGATTAAAGACAATATAAGCCATGTAGCAAAGAAAACAAGGAAGCATAAATGCAGAAGACAGGATGAAGCAAAGAAGATAAAGTATATCATATCTACTATAACAAAAAAGTAAATGTTAGGTTAAACTTTGCATTGTGATAAAATACCTCATATTGGTAGGCCCATATCCAAGCATGTCTACAAAAGACACACCAGCAAAGTGACAAAGAAAAGTTAATGGTAGGGTACTTACAAAAGTGCTTATATATTTAGAGTAAGGTATTTTATGAGGTTAACTGAGAAAAATCTTATCATTGCCTCCTACCTGGATGTAGGCATAGAGAGGCATCTAAGGAAATTCAACGTTCATTTTCTGACAAAAACTTCTTAGTAAAATCAAATCAGAAGGAAATTTGCTGTCATGGTAAAGAATAACTATCTTCATGTAATATCACACAGAACAGTAAAATACTTACAGCATTTCATTTATGTCTATAAAAAGGCAAAAATCCTCACCATCTTTGCACTTATCACTGTTCTATGAAAAGTAATTAAACATTCTAAAATGATCTGTTGTAAAGTTAGAGACAAAGATCATTATTTTCATACTTAAAACTCAAAAAGTCTACCTGGAAAACAAAAGAAAACCATCTAAAAAGTTACTGAGATAGTGAAGAGAGAGAACTAAGTGACTTGTTAATAAATAAATCCACATAAGAACTGGTGATAAAAATATAATAAAGATTCCATGTATAAGAGCCACAAAATATATCTCAGGATAATCTCAACAACAAATGTCTAAGACTACATAAAAATATTTTAAAGCTTTACTAAGAAACACAGAAGATGAAGAAATAGAAAGATGTATTATATTCTTGAACAAGAAAGCATGATGTACCAAAACTATCAAGACTTCTAAAATTGAACTACACATTTAATGAAATTCCCATTGAAATCGCAACATGGGTTTTTCTGAAGCTTGATAACATGATTCTAAAGTTTATCAAGAAGAATAAATGCATAAGATCAGCCTTAAAGTTAGGAGATGGGAGGAGGGGGAGACAGAGAAATAGGACGAGATGAGAGACATGGAGGGAGGGCGCGTAAGCGCACAAGTGTGGATTATCTCCACGAAACATGAACACTAAATTAAAACCATCTGTTCCCATCTAGAAACAATCAAAGGTCACTGGGACAGAAGAAAAATTTAGAAACAAACCCAGGAATGTGCTGAGTTGCTTCAGTCATGTCCAATTCTGCGACTTCATGGACTGTAGCCCTCCAGGCTCCTCTGTCCACGGGATTCTCCAGGCAAGAACACTGGAGTGGGTTGCCATGCCCTCCTCCAGGGGATCATCCCAACCCAGGGATCAAACCTGCATCTCTTGTGTCTCTGACATTGGCAGGCACATTCTTTACCACTAGTGCCACCTGGGAAGCCCAGTTAAACCCAGGGATAGTTTGTAATAAAAATGGATAATTCAACAAATGGGATGACCGGGTGATCATTTAGGATAAAACAAAGCTGGATATCTGGTTCATGACTTACGCTTAAGTAATAACCACAGTGTTAAAAAGGAAGTGGTAACTCGGAGATAATATTTTTATTAAATTCTTAATACAGAAAGAGATCTCCTAAATAAGAAATCCAGAAAGACCTCCATAAAAGATGTTCAAAATAGATAATCACAAAAGGAAATTCAAATGTTCAAATAGCAGAAACTAAATGAATTCAATATAGCATTTCTCACTTAGAAGCTTGGGAGACATTTTTTTTAATTTATTTATTTTTTAATTTGACTTTACAGTACTCTATTGGGTTTGCCATACATCGACATGAATCCACCACAGGTGTACACAAGCTCCCAATCCCAAATCCCCCTCCCACCTCCCACCCCACAACGTCTCTCTGGATCATCCCCGTACACCAGCCCCAAGCATCCTGCATCCTATATCAAACATAGACTGGTGATTAGTTTCTTACATAATAGTATATATGCTTCAATGCCATTCGCTTGGGAGACATTTTGAAAGCTAAGATGCTTATTCAGTGCTCAAGTAAACATGAAATGGACAATGTATAGAGCTGGGGAACAAAAATTAACAGAATGCATATGGACAGAATTTGATGCTATCAACCTCATAGGAAAATATCCTGAGAAAAAATCTTGGATGAAGACAAATAAATTAAGAATGAAGATGTCAGAGAATTGATAGCTACAATGGTAAATATAGTTACAATGATAGTTACAACAGTAAATACTGGTGAAAAATCTGAAGTGCCAAGAACAAAGGCATGGCGATCTAAATTATGGCAGGTTATGTAGCCATAAAAATTGCAGTGTTTTTAATGGCATGGAAAAATATGATGGACAGACAAAGGCTATGGGACCATTCAGATGTATGATATTGATAAGGAAGAAGAGAAAGAGGATGGTGGGGAAGAAATAGAGAATCTGGGATAAAGTGGCTAAAATGTTCAATGTCTCTACTGAATGGCTGAGCTGACCAGAAAGACTTCCAGGACACCACTTGTTCAATCACCCCACAGGTGAAGGTACGGTCAGCACAGTATCTGTGTATGTTTTCAGCATCCATTCCCTTCTTCATTCTCTCCTTCCTGTATGCACGGGTCAAGTTGTATGTAACACACACAGAGATGGAGGCAGACAGTTTCTCTCCTCCCACTCCTGGGAGCACACAGGCAGCAGGATGTGACCCCAGCTTCACCATCTTGGCAGGTGTAGGCAGGCAGGGGCATCGCTCCCCGCCCTGGGCACTGAACACTCGCTGGAATCCAGTTCTTCTCTTTTGGAGATCGAACCTCACCAGGGTCCCCAGGGCAGTGACCAGAGTGGAGCCATAGACTTATCATGTTTGGGCAGAAGCCTCGAGGGAGGGATTCTTTCTTCTTCTCGAATGTAGCAGTCCTTACAAGGACTGCCTTGTCCTTTGGGCTTAAAGAGGGAGGCTAACTCTGCAGCCAGACAACGTGTGTGTGTACCTGAGGCAATTTGTTCCACTGTAGCTGCTGGCTTGTCCGGTTTATCTGTGGCTCATACCAAACTCAGTGTACTCATACCAAACAATGCACACTGAGGATGTGGCCTCCCCACAGTTCAGGGAGGCTGAGATGAATCTTCAGAGCCACAGCGCAGCTCCAGATGCCAAGACCTCTCCAACATGGGTACTTTGTCCCTCTGCAGGGCTCTGCTAGAGCTGAAGTCCCCCAAGCTCATACTACACCCATGGTGGAGGCATGCGTACCTGGTTCTTGAACTTGAGTTTTGATTCATGACAAGTCAGTGATATTTGGGGGAAATATTTTTTTAAAGAAGAGTCACAAATCATGTGTGCCCCTGCCCAAAGGTACATATTATCTCACCCCGATAAGCAGACACAAGAGAGTCATTCACATGAATCTCCCCTGCCTTTTAATTCTGGAAAGCCCCATGCTCTTTGCCATTTTGCAACGCCTATTAACTATTATGGTACATGCACTGAACAGTGAGAGTCCAAAGAAGTCAAGAAACTAAAACGTGATCTCTGCTCTTAAGCATCCAAAGTCAACCTGGAAAAACAAATACATAAGCAAATACCCAGAACTCTCTGAGCGCAGTGGAAGATGTAAGGGAGGAGCTGTGGGGATTTGGAAGGTGATGCTCAACCCTGCCCCTAGGGAGGTGAGGAAATAAGCACTGGAGGCAGTCTTCTGAGATGTCAATAAGAGTTTTCAAAGGAGGCAGGCTCCTCTCCCCTGAAAGGCTCAGCATGTGCAAACTACAGCAGTGAGAAGGAGCACAGAACTCAGCATCCACAGGACTCTGGCCACCTGGGTGCTTGTACATTGATTTCTGGCATCTCTTGACACTACCATTAAACTCCAATTTATGCCGCCTGCAGCTTTTAACCAAAGATTCCTGAAGGCCAGGGAACCTGAAGGCCCGGAAATCAGGTACACAATTAGGTATGTTTTCCTAGTTCACAGCTTTTATCAGATTTTGGGGGCCATCCCTTCTCCAGTGGTTCCTAGAGTCATGGAAGTGTGGTTAATTCTTGCTTGACTGTGTATTGTTTTGTGGAAACACTTGAAAAAAAGAGAGCCATGGTATTTTACATGAATAAATTCTAATAAATCTGCAAAATGATTCAATGAAGAGAATTCAATAAATGAGAAACCTTGGTCCAAAAAGAGGCCTTTTTCATATCACAGAGCTACTAAATGTTAGTAGCTTATCAGCACATTACTCTGCTATGGAACAGAGGAGTATCTGTAGAATTGGAGTAGTACGTACATCTTAAACAAGAAATCCAAAGCACAAGTGATAAAAGAAAGATAGATGAGTTTAACTATGTTAAACTTCAAAATCTTTTTTTGACAAAAGATACCATAAGCCGAGTAAAACAAGTTGCAGTCTTAAAAAAACGTCTTTGCAATGCATATTACTGACAAAGAAATAGTATCTAGACTACAAAGACCTCCTAAAAATTAATAAGAAAAATGCACTGAAGCCAATGGGGAAATTGGCAAGTCACAGAAGGGGAGATGGGGAAAACAGATGGAAAATATCTTTAACTTCCTGAGCAATATGGGAAATGCAAATGAAAACAAGATAGAATTTCTTCACATTCAGATTGGCAAAATTTGTACTTTGATGGTACCTTGTTGGAAAATTTCAAGGAAATGGCAGTTTTATGCCATTCAGGGAGGGGGGAAGAGAGGCATTGGAACAGCCCTTTTGGAGGGAGCTGCATATTCTGAGGGCGCCATTGGGACTTTGCCTGCTCCTGTCACCATCTCCATGCACACAGTTTCTGCACACACTACCTTCCAAAAGCTGTCTTTCTCATTTTGTGTCTGTAGACATCATCCAGTCCATGCGAGCCCCATGGAAACTCCCACATGGAACATAACGAGCCATTACACATGGCTTTGAAGAGGAACTTTTACCCACAGGGGGAAACATGCACTGTGTATTGTCAAAAGAAGAGAGTTCAAAGTACTATGTACAGTTAGATCCAAACTTTAAGTACAGAAATACATCAGCGAAGAGGAAATATGCACGTGCTATACACTAAAATTTCACTATTTGCTTCTAACTTATTTTATATGCACTCTTTTCCTAGTTACATGTCATTTCAAAAATTTGAAACTTCGATGAACAATATAACTTCTGTGATTAAAAGCGGTTTTTAAATACATGTTTCAAATGAATAAGCTACTGTTACATATAGTTATAAAAATACATAATACATACATTAAATAAATATATGTATAAATGAATTATAAATATGTATATTTTAAATATTGGTTTGGACAAGAAGTTCCTTTGGTTTTAAAGTAAAAATAGAGGACACATTCTTCATTTTTACCAAGAACTTTATTGAACAACATATTCACTATTTTGTTCCACTATCTTCTGCCATTTTTCAGGTAACTTCTTAATTCCATCTTCCCAAAACTTTTTATCATTTTGAGAAAAGAATCATTCCAAGTGTCTTATACAGTATTCCAGGGAATTCCCTTTTCTCCATTAAGAAAGTTTTGTAAAGACTGAAATAAATGGAAATCTGAAGGTGCAATGTCTGGTGAATACAGCAGATGAAACAGAACATCCCAGTCAAGCAGAAACAGTTTTTGTCTGGTCATCAAAAAAACATGTGGTCTTGGGTTATCCTGATGGAAGATTATGCATTTTCTGTTTACTAAGTCTGGATGTTTTTCATCAAGTGCTGCTTTCAGTTGGTCTAATTGGGAGCAGTACCTGTTGGAATTAATCCTTTACTCTTCCAGAAGGAGCTTATAAGAGAGGACTATCTTCCAATCCCACCATATGCGCAACATCGCCTTTTTTGGATGAAGACCAGACTTTGGTGTTGACAGTGGTTCATTTCATTTGCCCCACAAGCTCCTCCATTCCACGTTATTGTCTAGTGTCCGCTTTCCATCGCCTATCACAATTTACTTTAAAAATGGAATGTTTTCATTATATTTCAGTAGAGAATCACATGCGGAAATATGGTCAAGATGGTTTTTGTTGCTTACCTTATGTGGAACCCAAACATCAAAAAGATGAACATAATCAAGCTGGTGAAAATGATTTTTAATACTTGATTTGGATTTTTTAGTATGTCAACTATCTCACACATGATATAACTTTGATTGTTCTCAATAGATGTCTCAATTTGATCCCTATCACCTTCAGCTGGTCTACCTAACCATGGAGCATCAGTCAGCAAGAAATTTCTAGCATAAAACCTTGCAAACCACTTTTGACGTGTTCAGTCAGCCACGGCACCTTCTCCACACCATACACATACCTTTTTATTTTTGCATTTCAGTTGCATTTTTACCTTTCTCGAAATAATAAAGCATAATATGCCAAAAATGTGGCTCTTTTCTTCCATCTGCAATATTACAAACGGCTACCCAAAAACTCACCCATTTTGATAAGCTTTTTTTTAATGCATGCTGATATGACAGCTGTCACAATACAATCTAACAAAATTGTTTCAAATGATGTAAAAGACAACTAAGCGCTACTAGACTCATCTTACAGAAAAAAGAAAATGAATGAACCTTTTGGCCAACCCAAGACGTATATATACTCTTTCCCCTACTCCAGGGTCTGTGCTAAATGCTTCACCTGCATGAGCTCAAGTTCCATTCCCTGGGTGGGAAGACCAAGGCTGGGCAATAGTAGACAATTTCCCAGAATTAGGAGCACAGCCCCCTGACTCCCACACCCGCCCTTCACCACTACCCTGACTGCCCAGCTGAAACTCCCAAACCTGAGTCTGCTGATGATGAAGAAACAGAATCGTGTCTTCTGGCTGCCCATGTTGCACCTCTGGATACAGTGTCACTGTGTATGCTCCAAGGATGAAACCTCAGGTGTGGTATGGACACAAACATGACTCATCTCATTAGGGAAGAGTCATCAGTTCCTCCTGGTTTCACTGAGAGAACATCTCAAGGAAAGTACTCTCCCTAGACAATTAGCAGAAGAGGCCACACTGAGACTGTGGAGTTAACTTCACATTTACTGTGTGTCTGCTGCTGCTGCTGCTAAGTTGCTTCAATCGTGTCCGACTTTGTGCGACCCCATAGACGGCAGCCCACCAGGGTCCCCCGTCCCTGGGATTCTCGAGGCAAGAACACTGGAGTGGGTTGCCATTTCCTTCTCCAATGCAGGCAAATGGAAAATCAAAGTGAAGTGGCTCAGTCATGTCTGACTCTTAACGACCCATGGACTGCAGCCTACCAGGCTCCTCCGTCCATGGGATTTTCCAGGCAAGAGTACTGGAGTGGTATATTCATCACCTCCCAAGACACCAATGGTCTGAGCTCCAGTGCTGGTTGAGCCTCTGTTTCATTCTCCTGTGGCTGCTGTGTGACACTGACTGGGCAGCTTAAAGCAATAGGACTTTGTTCTCTCACAGTTCCAGAGGCCAGATGTCTGAAATCCGGGTGTGAGAGGGCATGGTTCCTTCTTGGGGCTCCAAGGTAGACGCTTTCCTTGCTGCTACTCCAGCTTCTACGGCTCTGGGCTCCCTTGGCTTGCAGCTGCATCATACCCGTCCCTGCCTCCATCTGCACATGGCCTTCTCTTTCTCTGTGTGTCTCCACCGTCTCTTCTATTATCAGGACAGGTGTGCATGGATTCAGGACCCACCTGGATAGTCCAGGATGATCTTATTTTGCGATCCTTAATGACATCTGCAAAACATTTCCCAAATCAAGTCATGCATGAGTTCCTGGTAGATATATCTTTTGGTGAGACTGCCATTGACTCACTGCAGCCTGAACTAATACTTAGTGACAACAAGCAAGTTACTTAACCCCCTTCAGCACTGATTTTTTACGTGGAAAATGAGGATAATACTTCCTGGGTTATCCTGAGAACTTGTTCAGATCATATCTATATGGTACTTAACACAGAGCCCAGCACACAGTAAGTCTGAAATAAATGTTACTAGACTCGTCATCACCATCATGCTCCTCACCATGAATTCAGCAATGTTGGCATCTCCTGATCAGTAGAGACAAGCTCTAGAGTTCAGAGATGGTGGATAATTTGCCTAAAGTCTGTTTTAAACAATTTGGAGTTAACCACAAATTTCTCTGAGTCTGATCCTGTCCAAAGTCCTTTCCTGGGCCAAGCTGCCATCATACCCACTTCCCCAGCCAGCTGCTCTAGTTCGCCACCTCATGAGGCAGTGAGGATGTGCTGGGGGCCCCAGTTTATAAAGAAGGCATGGCATCTTTGAGTGGATAGATCCCCAAGCCAGCCCGGGGCCTCCTCAGCCTTATGTTCAGGGCTCCTTCCAGCCAAGGGTGGAGTTGCAGAGCTTTGTGGATTGGCCTACCCACAGCAGGTGACACATCCAAGGTGCCCAGGAAAACTGATGCCGACAGCACCCGGCCTCCTTCACCCCCAGAGGTTGCCCCAGAGCTCAGAGGTCATCTGCCCCTTACTCTTCACTTTACCTGTGTCCTGTTTGTTCACTGAGAGATCACCAGTCTGGGGGCAGCCTAGAATGAGCTCTCACAGTCCATCCTCAACAGGGACCTCTCTGTCCCACACAGCCACCTATGCTCATGGCCTGTCTGCTGGACTGTGAGAACATGGAGCTTCTGGGCTCCTCCTGCAAACCCTGGTTGGTCCAGACGATAGCTCAGGCCTAGGGACCGGGAACACCACGCAATCACACTCATTACCTCACCAGTGCCTCCCACAAACAGGCCCACACATCCTACCTTCACAAACTCTTAGGCCCAGTCGTTTTATACACACAGGATCCCACCTCAAAACATCCCGCACAGTCCATGGGATTGCAAAGAGTTGGATATGTCTGAGCACTCATACACTCTGCCTGCTCACCGGTCAACCTCATGAGCGACAATCATGAGGACATTTGGAGATCTGGGACCACAGAGCACATTTTATCCCCGCCTCTTGCTCCCTTTCCTCCTCTCTATTTGAGATGAAACACAGAAAAATGAAAGATAATAGAACTTCTGACAACAGATGGTCAGAGTGGCCCTTAGTTTACTCTGATGGCAGTAAAAAGGGGACAATGGAGAGGAAAGTGAAATGATCGTGTGTGGACTGGGGACCTGTGCTTGGCCTCTGTTTGCTTCCAGCTCAGCCTCCAGCTCTCTCTGCCCCTACCTCTCACCTCGGTCAGGTCAGTGGCCATCCCCCAGAGAGCATGCACTGCAGAGCCTCAGAGGCAGAGATGAGAAGCTATGCCTCCACGTGAGCAGGCCCCTGGGAAGGCAGGACGGGCACAGCATTTCTGGGCATTGCTGGCACCTGCATGACCAGTGATGAAGAATCATAGCACACCACAGTCCACAGGGTCACAAAGAGTTGGATGTGACCAAACGACGGAACGACACTTGTTGGTTACTCACTTTGTTAGCAATGTGCTGGCAGTCTCATGGATGATATTTGAAATAACCTCATGAGGTGGTTACTCTTCCTTTCATCCACATTTGTAGACCAGAAAGTATAAGTTCATAGAAATCATGAGGTGTATCAAAATGCCCCATCTATCATTGGTAGAACTGGTGTTAGAATCTAAAGGTGCCCAGCTGACCAGTGCTCTTAGTCATTGCTGCCGTTGGATCAGAATCATAAGGTCCAGGGGACACCCCATTCAACACTTACTGGATGCAAGTTTCCAATGATCTCTCTCTCAGCCTGGTTTCCACTCAGTAAGGCTGGAATTCAATACAGAACTGTTTTCAGGGTCATATACAGTTTTTGTAAATACTGCCACAGTGCTAAAATTTGCATTGTTATTAAAGATGATAAATCACCAGTCCCAACAGCCTTAGGACAGTTTTCTGTAGAAACAGACTTCACGACAGGAATGGACATTTCCTGCAAAGAGCCTCATACTGGAGAATCCCAAAGTGTGTGAAGAGTTCCCTTTGTAAGCAGACTTCCTTTCCCTGATGCTTGAAGGATATAGGCAGTTTGGGTCTGAGGCCTCTCTGACCCCAGAAGCATCTCCCTGTTCCTCTGCATTATACTCTCTGGTGTGGAGGGCAAAGGGCCACTGGAAATAACTGGGAGTGTGAGAGCTAGGGTGTGTGGTTATGACACACTCTGAACTTTCTCCTCTATGCTGGTCACCAAGGCACCTCAACCACAGCAAGCTCATCAACCAGGGGCAATTCTGCCCTCTCCCTCCAGGGAGGGGCATTTGGCCATGTCTGCAGATACTTCTCATTGTCACAACTGCGGGTGCTGCTGGCACTGGCGTGCAGTCTGGAGGTGCTGCTCCCAGACATGCAGCAAAGCATCAAAGGGCTTTCTCACAGTTGAGCTGGTAAAGAATCCACCTGCAATACAGGACACCCCAGTTTAATTCCTGGGTCGGGACGATCCACTGGAGAAGAGAACGGCTACCCAGTCCAGTATTCTTGGGCTTCCCTGGTGGCTCAGATGGTAAAGAATCTGCCTACAATGTGGGAGACCTGGGTTCGAGCCCAGAGTTGGGAAGGTCCTTTGGAGAAGGGAACGGCTACCCCTCCAGTATTCTGGCCTGGAGAATCCCATGGACTGTATAATCTGTGGGGTCCCAGAGAGTCGGACACAACTGAGCATCTTTCACTTTCTCTTTCACTGTTGCTTCGCTGATGGGAAATGGACAGGATTTGAATGCCCATGGCTGATGTGTAGCAAAAACCACAAGGGAACCCTGATCTCCCTGAGGCACTGGCTCGTTACTGGCCCTGTAGACCCAACCCAATTTTCAGACTCAAGATGTCCAAATGATGAGCTTCAAAACACCCCATGCCACCCCATTTCCTGGGACATATCACATGACCTAGAAAAATCCCACCTGGTGTGAGAAAGCAGACATTTTCAGGAGCAAAAAAAAGGCCTGGTTTTCACTGTTACTGCTTTACTGTTTATAGCGAACTTGGAAGGAAAATATTATCAGTCACAAAACATCACAAGAAACTCACAGTGTTGATGCACTGCAGCAGGCTGATGCTAGTTGAATAAAATGCTCAAGAAGTGGAACATTTCACGGGAGGTGTAGGTAGGTCCTGAGTCATTTTTCTTCATCATCTGGTCATGTTTCCCTGGGGCAGGAAGGGAGGGGGACACTTTTCTTTGAAGCTATTCATCTTCTTTCACCTAGAAGATCATGTTTTGTAGCTGTGAAGCCTAAACATACCATTTCATAATTTCAGCAAGAAGCTTTCTGGAAATAGTAGTCATGGTATTGATTAATCTGTACATTCAAATAGAACAGAGCCTCCAATATGGAATACTGTTATCCAGGCAGTCACTGCAGATGGATTCATATACCAGCCAGACATGTCTTGGGTGATAATGAAGTCCCAACCTGTTGTTTTCCCCATATCTCTGTCTTCTGGCTTGAAAGGTTGGCACATAAAGGCATGCAGAATTCTATCACTATTAAAATTCATCAAACCCAAACTCAGACCCTCACCTCTGGCATGCAGTATGCTTGGCACTGGGGGTTGGCAGGAAGACAGTGAGAGATGAGGAAGAATTAGGTAGTTTGCTAGGCTTCCTGCCCTCTATATCCTGTGAGACCTCGAAGGAGAAAGAGACAGCAAGCATGGAAGGTTATGCAAGAGCACAAAAAGAAACGCCACACAGACTCAGTGCACATGCATTTCCAAAAGATCTGGTTCCTCTACAGCTGATCTTTGTTTTCTGTGGACACTCTGCATCCATCACACACCACTCCCATCCTTTGTAACCATAACTCCACTTCTTCTGGGGGACTTGCCCCTCTCCTGACGGACTTGTCTTTGTAAAGCAAAGTTCCCATCAGTCTCCAGCTGACAGGGTTAGACTCAACTTAGATCAGAAAAACTGCCTCCTGGACACTGGAAATGGCACAGTGGGTCTAAGGAACAGCTCACAGGTGTCCTTTCAGTGACTATTCACTGAGCACCCACTCTGTGTCAGACACTGTGCTAGGTGCTGAGGGTGCACGGAGAAGGAGACCAACAGACCCCAGGCCTCAGGAGCCCGAGACTGCCACACAGTGGCAGGGGTGGGGGAAGGGATATAGAAACAAACAAAATGGCAGCCATTTGCCGCCAGGTGGTGATAAGTATAGTGAAAGAGGAGGAGGAGAAAGGGGAGAGGGAGAGGGAGAAAAGGGGAGGAGGAAAAGGTAAGAAGGGAACAGGAGCTGACAGATCCCTTCAGGGACAGCCTCCTGCAGAGGCGGGGCATGGTCCACTCTTCATTCCTCTGTTCACTTTCTGTTGAGGCTTATGCGTGGTTCCAACCCTCTAGGTCAGAGGCAGCCAATACTGTCAGTAAAGGGACAGATGGTAAATATTTTCAGCTCTGGGTGGCCTGTAGCCTCTGTCAGAACTCTACCCTTATGAACACAGCTGTGGGCAAAGGATTGGTGAATGGGTATGGCTCTGTTCCAATAATAGTTTATTTATAAAACAGATGGCACATAGGATCTGGCCTGCAGACCAGAGTCTGCCGACCTCAGCTCTTGATCTCAGGATCTGTGCTTATTCCTACCTTTTCAGAGTCAGTCCTCTAATTGCAGCTTCTATTAACTTAAGGCAGTCCCTGATTTCTTCAAATAAACCAACCTAACCTGGCACATCAGCTTTCCCTTGCTTGCAAACAAGTGAACCTCATGGATCTAGAAGGTGCTTCTCAGATGAGAAAGGGCAGGTGTTACATCTGTGTTGTTAACAAATAGCAAAAGGCACAAAGGGCATGTGGTGTCATCAAGTCCTAGCACCACATTTTATAGGTTGTTACACTGAGGATCAGAGAGGGAGAGATGCCTGCCAAAGAATACTTACCAAACCCCAAACAAGGGCCAAATTCAAGCCTATTGCTTCCCTAGTTCAGTACCCTTATCATGGGTCCGTTTCAAGTGGAAATAACAGAAAACCCAACCAATTTTAATAAAAGGGGGTTAATTTTACCTACATACAAGAAGTTTGAAAACATAGTTGCTGACATCATTTCAGGGGTCTAATGGTGTCGGGGCTGCGGTCTCCACAATTTCCCCTGGCCTCCCTTCATGAGTACAAAATGGCTGCCACAGCTCCAGACATCACACAGATATTCAAGGCGAGAGGGAGAAGGAAAGGGTAGTATCTAAATAAATCTTTTCTCTCCCCAAAGCCAAAGTTTTCCAGCAACCACTCAGAGCATGTGTGCTTTTATATGGCCACTCTTAAATGTCTAGGACACTGAGGAAGTGGATATTTCAATTTTCAATCACTGAAGTGAAGACAGAAAAGGAAGGGGGTTAGGAATTGATGTCAGATTTGTCGACTCAAAGCATTAGCCTCAATTTCTTTTCCACAAATCGTCAGTTCAACACATACAAAATTATGGACTGCTTCCTGCAAAGGTGGTGCTGATTCAGAAACACCAGTAGGGGTTGCAAAATCTAGTGCATTGGCTAGTTCACTTAGGGAACTTTGTAAAATGCACATTCCCAGATTTCACTCAAAAGCTTTTGTTGTTCAGTCACCAGGGCATGTCTGACTCTTCACAATCCTGTGGACTGCAGCACGCCAGGCTTACCTATCCCTCAGCATCTCGCTCAAAAGCGAGAGGATCAAAATTCTAGAAATAGGGCCCAAGAATCTGAATTTAGATGAAATCTTTTATTATAAATTTACAGCTGTCCCTCTGATCCCAGTCTCCAGCCTTCTATTTCCTCTCTAAGGACCCTTTTGTGACAGTCACATGTGGATCCTTCCAGGTATCATCTGGGCATGATCACCATATGTCTGTATATCTCTCTGGTATTTTCATAACCAGAAGCCACTGATACATTGCATAACACCGATTTGTCACCTAACTTTGAGATCTAGACATACCTCAAAACAGTGTCAAAGACAGCTGTCTGGATGCCCACCAGGTACTGTGTGACACACTGAAATGGGTCCACCCACATGACTCTCTCAATAACCCCAGAAGGCAGGGTGTTGATCCAACACCCTTGTTGACTTGGCTGGTAGCTCATATGGTAAAGAATTAGCCTGTATTGCAGGACACCTGGGTTCTATCCCTGGGTCAGGAAGACCACCTGCAGAAGGAAATGCCTACTCACGTCAGTGTTCTTGCCTGGAAAATCCTATGGACTGAGGAGCCTGGGCTACATTCCATGGGGTCGCAAAAAGTCAGACGCAACTAAACACGTTCACTTTTCTTTCCTTGAACAGACGTGGACACCGAGTTTTGCAAAAGTACAGGAGAACCCATCATGGAGTCCACATTTGGGTCAGTGTTTGGAAACCAGGTGTGAACTGAAGCAAAGCTAATTTTGAAATCCACCTGAAAGTTAATTTCTTTTCCTTACCAAATTCCTACTATCTTTTCCTGTTAATTTCTTTCCCCTTACTCCATCATGAAAGTTGAGTCAAGTAAAGGACTTCATTTATATACTTAAATAAGAACTCCATTTAATCATGCTACCCTGTGCTGATTTTAAAGGCAGATATGAAGGATGTAGATTTCCAAAACTCAACACTCATTTTGAATATTGATTATATGCCAGGCACTGGAATACACAATTTCTAAAACCTTCTCTGCTCTCAGGGACTCACAGTAAACTATAGGGAGAGGTGGCGGACATACACACAGATGGTTAAATACAGTGCAGGAGTGGGGAATGGGGCTGAGGCAAGAGGTAGCCTCTGCAGCAGCGGGAGTGGGGACAAGACAGCTGGTGGGGCCAGTGAAGGCCTCACAGGAAGGATTCTGCAGAGCTGAAGGGTGATTAAGAGCTTCAAGGTGATCTGAAAGGGATAATGACATCCCATGAAATGAGAAACACATGTGCAGAACTCAGACTCACACAAACATGGAGCACACTCAAGTGACCACAAGGAGCCAGAGATCTAGGTCGACTCACCCCTGCTTGCCAAGTCTAGGCCCCTGGCAGGCATTACTAATCAATCACATTCTGAATCTCAGGGAACTCTGACTCAGGATGGAACTCCTCCAGATGGGGCTCCAAGCAGCCTCCACCACGAGAGCTGGAACCAGAGAAGGAAGAAAGTCGGGGCCACATTGTGGAGTTAGTGCAAGGGGAAGTCACTGCTCAAGCTTCCATCAGAGCTTTAGAGACTATCTGGAGCCAATGGAGAGAATAACTTAAAGTAAGGGGGGAAGTAGGGGAGATGGAGGACGAGGAGGACAAGCAGCAAGGACTCATGTGAGCCAGGCCATCCTGATGAGAGCTGGCAGGGACAGGACACTGCAGAGAGGGGAGCTGAGGCCAGGACACACTTCCCAGGCAGAAAGGGGAGGAAAGAGTGACTGAAAAGGGGGAGGAGTCACACAAGAAGGCCCTTAACTGGGACACTGAACTAGGAAGGAGCAGGTTAGAACCCACGTCTTCCAGCCTCCATCCCAGCCTTAGAGGCAGAGCAAGACCAAAGCTGGGAGTGTGGCCTCTAGCTTCCAGCAGACCCACCAACCCCCAGCCGCTCGACCTTGAGCTGAACCAGTGGTGCAGGTGAACCCAGGCTCTGGGGTGGGGTGGGGCATGTGTTCCAACCTCAGTCTGGCTGTGAGGTCTCATCGAGGCTGTCCAACTCCCCAAGCTCTGATTGCAGACAGGGCTGTTGGAGTGGGGAGTAAATGAGAAATTCTATGAAGCACCAAGGGTGTGTCCCAAGATTCATGGGCCACAAACAAGGAGGGATGTCTCCATCATATTCCTACTGGTTCACGCCTCTGGCTTTATCACCAGGGTGCCTCCAATACACTGCTACCTGGGTTCACCCCTACCCCATTCCTTCCTCCTTTGCTGAACTCTTGCCTCCAGAATCTGGGGTTTGCTTCTGCCTAAGATTCAACACTCACAGAGTCCTTTGCTTGGAACTTTGGCTCCCAGGACACCACTTTGCTCTAGCCTTCTACTATTCAGGGGCATGACCTCAAGCCCTCTGTTCCCTGACATGGGTACGGGATCCTCTGGTGGGGCCAGCGGGCCAGCTCCCTCTACCCAGGCCCAGGTCACTGCAGTTCACATTCTAGCACACTACTCCAAGATCAAATATTAAAGTTTCCACCTTTGCTATCTATTACCCTGCACTAAAAACACATCTGGAACATAGACCCATCCCAGACGTGTGTGCAGGGGCCTCTTCTTAACCACCATCAACTCTGCAAACACCAGCTCACCCCACCTTCACATCTGTCAGATTTTCTTTCGTTTAAGACATGCAGGAATATCAACCACCACATTTTCATGGTACCCTTGCTTTCTCATGTATTAAGGCTCTGGTAACAACAAAAAAGCCTCTTTTTCAATGGAATGAGAAATTTACACAACTAAACATGGTAACTTTTAACACAGCCTCTTGGCTGACATATATAGAGCCCTGTTTCTGGTTCTCATGGACAAGAGAAGCCTCAGAGAGAGTACAAAGCCAGGATCGCCCGTTTAGAGACATCCAGGAAAACAGCAGCCTGCCTGGGAGTGCATTCTCTGGTTGGGTTTATTACTCCTAAATTATTCAGAGCCTTGACTGGGATTCATCAAGGTCGCCGCATCCCTGAACCTTTTGTGCCGAGAGGACCCAGCGGTGCATTTCATTTCTAAAAGGACGCATGAAATAAATCTCTAACAGCGAAGCAGCTTCTGCTGATCCCCAGCATCGTCTTGGGATTCCCCAGTGGCTCAGATGGTAAAGAATCTGCCTTCAATGCAGGATACTCCGGAGTTTAGATCCCTGGGTCAGGAAGATCCCCTGGAGAAGAGAACAGCAACTCACTCCAGTATTCTTGCCTAGAGAATTCCATGGATGGAGGAGTCTGTGGGCTACAGTCTGTGAGGTCACAAAGAGTCAGACACCACTGAGTGATTAACACTTTCACTTCTCAGGCTCATCAGAGCTCTGAATCCTGAACCGATAGCAATGCCTGGGGGCTGTTTCGAGCTGAACAAGTGCTATCCAAGGCACAAATGGGCCACTGTGCATTACACTGATCATCTTTTCTGTTTGTTGCTGACACTCACATTCCCTCTTAAGCGTGTTCTGAGCTGTGCCCAGGCTAGGAAGCCTAATTGCCCAAAGCGCCCACCCACTTTACTTCCTGATTGCCGCCTGGGTGGAGAGGCACTCTGATTTATGATCAACCAGGGTCTATCTCCCAGGACCTGGAGGAGACACACCCAGAAGCCCCGAAGTATGTTCTCTTCCTCACAAGACCCTGCATCGTTTCCCAATACACCAGAGTTTCTGGGATTTAGTGTCAGGGTGCCTGGGACTAAAGAGGTAAATGCCACCTGGAACACTTCATTCTGCAAGATTATTGTATAGGTCTCCATTTGTTCCCTTGGGATCAAGAGGATTTTTTTCTTCTTCTTCTTTTTTTCTTTCTTTCAAGAGGAAGAGAATTTTAAAAAATATTAAGCCGAAACCTAAATTATTTCTTCTCTCTTGACACACTAAGTGGATGCACATCGTTGGAAATTCTCAAAGACTTATTTTCAAAGGGTGAAACTCTAAAGATTTCAAAAAAGATGGTCAAATATAATCTTTTCTTTTTTCCTCCTGAAGAACAGTGGATCACAAAGTTATCTGCGTTTCACAGCCAGGAAAGTAAGGAAACGGAGGTCTGGCTGTCTGGGCACAAACGTTAAAAACCCTGCGGTCCTCCCGTGTGCGCAGCTTAATTTCTTTTTGTTTTGTAATTATGGTGCTTTCCCAGGGGCAAGGGAGATGCAGAGCGAGGCAAGGGCGCCATCTGTAGGAGAAATTTCGCAGTCCAGGTCCGTACAACCCCAGATACTCAGGGTTCAGAGGCTCCCGGGCCAACGCCCTTTACCATACCCCTGGAAAAGCCAAGACAGGACCCCCCTCATCGAAAGAATAATCAGCGGCAATGATGTTCCAGGGAGACTTAGCGAGATCTATCAGATTTTTAATTGCCCATTCCCTTTGATCTAGCAATTACTCCAATTCTAGGGTTTATCCTGTATAAATATCAGCTCATATGCAGAGATAAAAGTCCAATATTCACTGCAGTATTCGTTTCATAGTGAAATATAAAAGCAATCTAAACCCTTATTAATAGGGGCTGGTTAAATAGTTAGGGGCCTCCCTAATTAATAGGGACTGATTAAATAACTGGGTACAGACCTAACAAAGAACAAGGGAAATACACAAGAGTGGTTTTCCACTCTTGAAAATGTCAAGCTGCAAAAAGCAATTTTGCCAACATTCTGCAGAATGTGGCCTTTTTGCAAAGATACATGTTCACAGAAAGTGTAACACTTAAAACTGAACTGTCAGCATATACATATGAAGGATCTGGGAGAACATCTTCCTAACAGTGATGATCATGGGAGGAGTGGACAGGGAGGGGATTCTGCTCTCCACATTTCTGTATTAACTGAGCTTCCCTGTAAACACAACTAGGTACGAACAGCAAACTCGGTACTAAGGCAAACAGGTACTAATGTTGGTTTTATCGTACATGTTGATGGAGGACATATTCAAGTCAAAGGCAAACTTCCTGAGTCCTTGCATATCTGGAGACTCTTCACCTCAGCCTCAGCCCTGAATGCTGGTGTGGCTGAGAGTGAGTGGGATTCCGGCTGCAAACACGCCTCCCTGGGGCCTGGGGAGATGCGGCTCTGTCATCTCCTGGCATCTGATGTCGGCAATGAGAAGCTGAATTCCCATCCGAATTTTGTTTCTTAGAAGAAACACCATTCTTCTTTCCAGAAGCTCTCAGGATTGGGCATAGCCTTGGTTTTCTAAAGTGTCAGTGGGTGGGCCTTCTTCCTCCAGTTCCCTATGCAGTGGGTCCTTTCACTATGATGACATGTCTTTCTGTAACTCTGGGATGTTTTCATGAATTCTTATTTTGTTTGTTTTCTTTTTACATTTGTTTCTCGCTAATCACCTTTTTTCTCTCTTTCCAGGATCTTTAACTAGATGTCAAACTTAGGTTCATCCTCCACATCTCTCCACTTTCCTCATTATCATGCCTATCTTTGCAAAGAACCCCTTGACCTTGACCAGTAGCCACGGCTGTTCTGCTCCTCAGCCCAGGGACAGGTTTCCTATTTCAGGAGCAGCGTTCTGCCTGGGTCGCTCTGCAGACTCCGGGTCTCTCTGAACCTCTCCGGGTGCCCTGAGATTCCTTCTCTCCCCTCTGCTGTTACCTATTTCTTGAGCTTTTGGCCCTCCGGCTTGCTGCATCTGGAGTAAAATGTGCCTGGGGCTGCCTCTCCTCGCATGTCTGTTGATGCAGAGGTATTTGTGTACCTTTTTGAGACACCTCCTCCCCCAGTATCTGAGCTCCTGTGGTGAGTATGGGGTGGCGGGAGGGCCTGCTGGAACAGGCAGTGCATCCTGCTTCCTGGGTGCAGGGCAGCACATCCCTCCCAGGACCTCTAATTCCTAAGAGCCCTCACCAGCTCCCCTGGCCTTAGGAAATGCCAGTCTACCTAACACAGTAGGAAGAGGGGAAGGGCCTCCTCACCAATTAATTAATAAGACCCCCAATTAGTCCCCATGAACCTTCCCTCCCCACACCCCTGCATCTCAGATCTTTAACTCAGAACTCAGGATCTTCTGCTTATTTTTACTTTCTCAGTTCCTTCCTCTGTGTTGGCTCTAGTTTTTGCTTCCTGTAAGGCTGATTTCGGAGAAGGCAGTGGCAGCCCACTGCAGTACTCTTGCCTGGAAAATCCCATGGATGGAGGAGCCTGGTAGGCTGCAGTCCATGGGGTTGCGAAGAGTCGGACACGACTCAGCAATTTCACTTTGACTTTTCACTTTCATGCATTGAAGAAGGAAATGGCAACCCACTCCAGTGTTCTTGTCTGGGGAATCCCAGGGACGGGGGAGTCTATGGGGTTGCACAGGGTCGGACACGACTGAAGTGACTTAGCAGCAGTGGCAAGGCTGATTCTATTTGCTTTCTATATTTCAAGATGTTCTGACCCTCTGTTGTCACTTAATTCTGTTTGTATTTCTTTTATTATATTTCTGGCCTTTCTGTAAGGTATGGGATAAGAATTGACATGTAAGGAAAATAAAGATGCCAAGGTAAGGAAGGTGAGAAAACACACAGTCTTCATCATTAACTGCAAAGTGTGGTGTCCCTGGTCAGCTTCCCAAGAGGGGTTAAAGGGCATGCATGACTTGTTCCATGGAACCTCTCAGTTTAACTTTGCTTCTTAGCATTATTGAATTTCAGGAAATAAGTTACTCTCAGTAAATACAAATGATAAATATCAAGTTATAAAACCTTTTTTTATATAAAATTTGGCAATAACTGTACCTGTCAAAAGAAACATACTCCAAGTGAACCAGTTAATCTTTTCCTCTTTTCTTCTTTTTCATTTCATCTGCAATAAATGATAAGAAAGAATATCTGGATCTTAAGTTTATGAAACCTTGCTGAACAAAGTAGTTCTATTTTTCCTCTGTGATTTTTTTTTTAATTCTCTGCCCTCACCTACTTGCATGCTTTCTGTCTTGTACATTAGAATTTAAGTTCCTTGAGCACAAAGACTTGCATTTTGCTCTTGGCTATCAATCAGCCCTTAGTCTAAAATCCTACTGGCCATTAACAGTGAATAACCTTTACTTAATGGAAGAAAAAAGGGAGTCTCCCTCATACCTGATAAGCAAATTCCATTTCCAGATGATTCACTGGGAGTAAAAGTGCAGCAAAAGCATGCCTCAAAAGTTCAACATAAAATCACCATATGATCTGGCAGTTTTACTGCTACATAAACACCTCAAAGAACTGAAAGCCAGGCTGATAGACACTCGTACACTGACATTCATGGCTGTCTTGTTCACAACAGCCAAAGGCAGGAACAGCCCAAATATCCATCAGTAAATTCACAGATAAGCAAAATGCGGTACACATATACACTGGAATATCACTAAGCCCTGAAAAAAGATGGGGTTCTGACACATGCTTCAACATGGAAGGACTTTGAAGACATGCTCAGTGGACTAAATGACTTAAACTGTGACCCTCAGAAAGGACAAACATTGTTTGGTTCCTCTTATGTGAGGTTCCTGGAGTAATCAAGATAACAAAGAGGGAAAGTAGAATGGTCATTGCCAAGGGTTAAGCTAAGTGGAGGGAACAGAAGCTACTGTTTTAAGAGGCCCAGGATTCCTGCTTGGGATGGTGAAAAAGTCTAGAAATAGTGGTTATAATTGTACACTACTGTGAACATACTTAATGCAATATGTGGACGTGAGTGCTAAGTTGCTTCAGTCATGTTTAACTCTCTGTGGCCATATGGACTGTAGCCTGCCAGGCTCTTCTGTCTATGGGATTCTCCAAGCAAGAACACTAGAGTGGGTTGCCATGCCCTCCTCTTTCAATCTTCCTGACCCAGGGATTGAACCCACATCTCCTGTGGCTCTTGCATTCCAGGCTGAGCCACCATGAAGCAAACTTAATGTAGTATACATTTATAAATATGTGTGTGTGTGTGTGTATGGTTTTCTATTTGTCTTAATTTTATGAAATTAGATGAATCTATCCTGAGATTCATATTAGATGAATCAGCACTGGTAGGAGTCTTTTACCATCTGTTTAACTTAAAATCTTAACAAAATTTCTGATTTAACATTCTTTGTTGGTTTTATAAAAATGAGTTCTGATAATTATGTACATAAGCCAATGATGTCTGATTTATTATGCAAGCAAGAGAAAATACGTCAGATGCTAAATTATTATTTTTTCCAATGTCATTTGTGAATATTACTCAAAATTTTTACCCATATATTACTTCTGTTCCCTCAAAGATGAAAAACAAAATCACTTCTACAAATGTTTGTCAAAATTGGGAGCACTTTAACAAATAGCTCTCAACTATAGCACCTTCTAACATGTCATTAAATATTCTCCTTTGAATATAATTTAAAACTTTTCAGTTACATCAGGAAATTTTCTAATATATTTCCATAAATTACAATAAATAATGTCCTTTTAAACTTCTGAGGGGTTTTCAACTAATGTGTGATATGAGTAATTCAAGTTCATCTCACTGGGGGTCTCCAGTTCTTCCCACCAGCCACACTCATTAGGGACAGAAGCTAGTGCCACCGAGATGTATTTCAAAGGATTCCAAAGCTGTGTGTTTCTGTGGTCATTGTGGGTGGAAAGGAGGTGGGAGAGGAAGGTTTCAAAGCCTGATTTAATGCTGCTGTGGGTCCAGGTCACCTTCGAAAAACCTCCTCGGAGCAATTACAAAACCATTTGCAACAACAGGCACACAATAAATACTATTTGACTGAAGACCCCAGGATTCCCCCAAAGCCTGTTACCATTACTGATGGTAGATGAGAGATTTTAGGTGCTACAAGGACAAACACTTATTTAATTATCATACAGATTAAAAAAATAATGATGGCAAGGTTTTCCATCATGGTTGAATGACATAGTCTACTGTTGGTAATAACAGAAAAAAAAATTTTTAATAAATATACTTAAGATGGTTCCAGCTACAGAAATAAATAAATAATAGGTATTTATTTATACCTATTAGGTATAGGATTTGAAAAAACTCCACAAGTAGCCCACAAGTTTCTGGATGGGGCAACCCTAAACTAAGTTAACGTTAAGGCTCGTTGCTTGCCATCAGAAGCTGGAGGCTGGGAGGAAGGAGAAGGAGGTGCTGTCGGGCTGGTGTGAGACCTCTGCGGGGCACCAGGAGTCTGGTTCTGGTGTGTGGAAAGCAGTAGAGGCTGGAGTCAGTGGTGGTGCCCAGGGGTGCGGGCAGAAACGGCAAACAGGAAGGAGCAAGTCCCTTCCTCCTCCAGCTCTGTGGCTCCCCGCTGCTCAGGGCTCAAAGGAAGCAGGGCAGAGGGGAAAAGGAGCTTACAAAACCCCACTTCGGGACAAAGCCAAGTGCAGACAGCAGGCTGGGAGCCCAGACAGCAGCAATACCAATGGGATAGGGCAGCCAGTTCTCACAGGGCGCTCTGAATGAAATGGCCTCAGATTGCCTCCTCACCCTCTCCCTTCCCACCTGCTGCTCACCCGGCACCCACGCCAGCTGATATTCCTCAGCCCTTCATGGACCTCCTTCTGTCATCCCTGCTCTTCCTCAAATTCCTTCAGCACCTGCACCTGGGTACCACGAGTTCATCACTGCTCCATGTCTGCTGTACCCAGTCCCTCTCTCCAGCACAGCTCCAGGCTTCCTGCCTTGGTACTCCGAGTTGCTCAAGCCAAGCAAAGCTGCAGACCTCCAGTGAGCCATCCAGAATGAACCTCTGAAGTTGATGCAGTGCAAAGCTAGAGCCCATAAACCTCGCAGGAAAAGAGGGTGATGTCAAGCTACTATGAGAATTTTCTGACAAGGCAGCTGCCCTAGCAGATTCTCTCTGAATCCAGGGTGAACATCTGAGCCGCACCTCTGCCCAGCTATCGGCCTCGGCTAGGTCACTGGTCCTGGCTGTGCTTCACTTCCCAGTCTGTGAAATGGGCTAACAATGGGATCGGGCTGCTGTCAGGTGTCGTGAGGATGAGGAGAGGTCATCAGGGGAACGCTTAGCACCACACTGGCTGAGCACGTGCTCAGGAAGTGTACAACACAGGAAAAGCAACGAGGCATCAAACACGAAAGTTTCCCCACAACCCCAGGGAAATCAGGAGAAGGATATCAGACAAATTCCAACCAAGGGCATTCTGCAGAAGCTCTCTTCAACTACCAAGATAATCAAAAGCAAGGAAAGCGTGGAGGACTGTCACAGCCTAGACGAACCAAAGGAAACATGAGGATTAAAAGCCTTGAGTCCTGGGAATTCCTTGGTAGTCCAGTGGTTAGGACTCTGTGCTTTCACTGCTGAGGTCCTGGGTTTGATCCCTGGTTGGGAAATTAACATCTCACAAGCCACACAGCAAAACCAATAATAATAATAATAAACTTAAGGGGAAAAAAAAAAATGAGTCCTGGATAAGGCTCCAGAACAGTAAAAGGACGACTCTTTCCAACCCCATGAAACTGTAGCCTGCAAGGCTCCTCTGTCCATGGGATTTTCCAGGAAAGAATACTGGAACGGATTGCCATTTCCTCCTCCAGGGATCTTCCCAACTCAGGTATCCAAGCTTCCTCTCTTGTGCCTCCTGTGTTGGCAGGCAGATTCTTTACCACTAGCACCCCTTGAGTGTCTGAGCACACAGTGAAGTCTGAATAAAGTATCAGTTCAGTTCAGTTCACTTGCTCAGTCGTGTCCAACTCTTTGTGACCCCATGGACTGCAGCATGCCAGGCCTCCCTGTCCATCACCAACTCCCGAAGTTTACTCAAACTCATGTCCGTTGAGTTGGTGATGCCATCCAACCATCTCATTCCTGTCGCCCCCTTCTTCTCCTGCCTTCAATCTTTCCCAGCATCAGGGTCTTTTCAAATGAGTCAACTCTTTGCATCAGGTGGCCAAAGTATTGGAGTTTCAGCTTCAGCGTCAGTCCTTCAATGAACATTTAGGACCGATTTCCTTTAGAATTGACTGGTTGTATCTCCTTGCAGTCCAAGGGATTCTCAAGAGTATTCTCCAACACCACAGTTCAAAAGCATCAATTCTTCAGTACTCGGCTTTCTTTATAGTCCAACTCTCACATCCATACATAACTGCTGGAAAAACCATAGCCTTGACTAGACGGACCTTTGCTGGCAAAGTAATGTCTCTGCTTTGTAATATGGTGTCTAGGTTGTCTAAAGTATGGACTTCAGTAAATGATAATTATCCATATTGACTCATTAGCAAATATATCACACAGATGTAGCTTGTTACCAACAGGAGAAACTGGGTTTGGGGTGTATGAGAGCTCTTCGTAGCACCTTAGTGGTATTCCTGTAAATAGATACTATTCTAAAATTTAAAGTTTATCAAGAAAGAAAAGAAACCAAACCCCTCTCTCCCAATGACCCACAGTTGGCATAAAACAAAGCTCTAGTTCAGACCCACTTATCAGTTATCAGGGAGCCCATTCCATCCAAGCTGGGCCACACCTGCTATTATTAAGACAATTATAGGGCTGGAGGAGGAAAAGCTGGGACGGCAGTCATTCCATCTGGGATTCAGGTCTGCAAAGGCATGTAAGTGGAAGATCGTGATGGAGAAAGGACCTGGCAGGTGAGCTCAGCCTGCTGTTTGAGTTCGGAGGACGCAGAGCCTACTTGTCTACAGAGCCCTTGAGACCAACCCCTGTGAATCCAGAGTAAATCAGGTCCCTGCAGCAGCCAGCCCCTGGCTTTACAGAGGATCGAGGGCAGGCAGGCTTGTCATGATGCCCGGATCAACTGTATGCCTTGGCAGGATGCTTCCATACAGGGTCCCATCCCCTCATACCCTCCTCCTCAGGATTCCACAGGCACTTCAGGGAGCCCTGTCTATGTGGGGCCCCCTCTCCCCAGCAGAGTCACAGGCTCTCAGGGGCTGAAAGCTGCATCAGCCTGGGATTCCAATGTTGGGGTGTGGCAGATCTTGTAGGGACTTAACCTAATTTCACCCAGACTTTGTAGCACCTTGTCTCTCAAAGGAGCTTTGGTGTCAGAGAGTCTGCTTGTCAAGCCAGTGGGGTAGAAGGCAGTCAGCATCCGTGCCTCTTTCCAGTAGTCTACCACCTTGCCATATAGAGCACAGCTGTTTCCCAAGTCATCGTTGTTGTTTTTTTCTTTTTTTTACTTACAAAGATTTATTAAGCACCAACCTCAGGGACATTCCAGCTGGATAGGCAGTTGGAAGAACTTTATGTTGGTCCTCGCTTCTCCTGAAGCCTAAGCACCGTTCATCTTGCATTCTCAGCCTGAACATAGCGGGTGGCCCTGTCACCTCCAAGCACGCATTCCCCTTCTTCTGGATCACCTCCTCATCTTATCTGAAGATCCTACCTCCTCCGCTCTCAGACCATGTCTTTGGAGGGAGCTGACCCACACTCCAGTTCCAGGAACAGGTCCCATGTTCCACATCCAATCATGGTAATTAGCTCAGAGATGGACACAATCCAGTCCAGTAAAATGATGCTCTAGGGGATTGCCAGATTTGTGCTCTTTTCCTGGTGAGGATGCTGAGTTGGTAGGATGTGCCTGGAGCTGCTGGCAGCCAGCTCTGCCGTGACTTGGAGCGAACCCACTGTATGAGGCCTCTTAGAAATGAAACCAACATCATACATGAGAGAAAGAAAAGCCTAATGGCCCCAAGGTCAACTGGGCCTTCAGCCCATTAATTCCTCTTTTCTTTGCCTAATCCTGTTTGAGCTGGATTTTGTTTGCTTTACCTAAAAAGTCCTGCCAAATGTACTTACTTTGATGGTATTGTCAAAACTGAAGCAAGATTGGTGCAATAACCAAAGTGTGTCGTTGTATGTCATAATAGCATACATGGTATGATGATATGTCTGGAGAAGGCAATGGCACCCCACTCCAGTACTCTTGCCTGGAAAATCCCATGGACAGAGGAGCCTGGTGGGCTGTAGTCCACAGGTCGCTAAGAGTTGGACACAACTGAGTAACTTCACTTTCACTTTTCACTTTCATGCATTGAAGAAGGGAATGGCAACCCACTCCAGTGTTCTTGCCTGAAGAATCCCAGGGACGGGGAGCCTGGTGGGCTGCCATCTATGGGGTTGCACAGAGTCAGGCATGACTGAAGCGACTTAGCTTCAGCAACAGCAGCATGATGGTATGTCACATTGTACCATCCTGCTTGAAACCAAATGGACTCACTAACCTGTCAGTCTTATAAGGAAGCATGATGCATTAGGGAAATACTTCCTTTCAGTAAAGCGGTGAGAGCTTTCAGCTGAAAGCCTTCTGCCCTGGGCATCAGTACCCCAGCTCTTTTCCCATGATGGGGGTGCCTATGTGTGTGTGCTCAGTTACTCAACTGTGTCCGACTCTTTGTGACCCCACGGACTGTAGCCCACCAGGCTCCTCTGTCCATGGGATTCACTGGGGAAGGTCCTCCAGTGCATCTTCCCAAGCCAGGGATTGAACCTGCATCTCCTACATTACAGGCATTTTCTTTACCCCTGAGCCACTGGAGGGCCCAAGTGCTAATTGAAAATCTAGGAAAAGAACATCTCAAAAACATATATTCCTTGAAACAAAAGGTATGTGGTCAATAAGTCTGAAGAACACTGAGCTTCATTGGTTGATTAAGTTGCCTCTGCGCAGGGCTCCTAAGAGACTTTAACATATGGATGCATGCAACTCTCCAAGAGGGTGAAATGGCTCTCTTATATGAACACAGAAAAATTCTTTTTTAATAAAATATACACAGGGACTTTTTTCTTCTTAGAAGACTTTCTTGAAGTCCTATGTCTTACAACTCTAAGCTAGGTGCAAGCCTCACCCACCCCCACAAGAACTGTTGGAATCTCAGTGGGGAGGGGAGTATAGCAGACATGGGTTACCCGAACTCATTCTCTTTGGGGGCTTTTCTCTGAGAAAATCTTCCCTGCAAAAGTTTGGGCATCTTGTGGTGAGCAAAAGCATCCTATTTTTGGTAATTTCAAAGCCTTAAAAGAATTAAAAGCAGCTGCTCCCAATCAGATATCTTGGTCTTTTTGGTGGGTATAAATATGCACATGATGTTATCTCTCCTTAAATATTCACAGCTCACCTCCCCGCAGCAAAGTCAGGGGGCAAATGTCTCCAGCAGACTGCCCCCCTACAAATAGCCTTTTCTTAGGACTCAAAGGAATCATTTGGAATCTTCTTATTTGAAGCCCTTTCCTTTTGAAATATCTTTGAACTTGTTTCATCTCTTTTTACCTTTCTTTTTGATAAGCCTGTACCTTCTTAAAGTTTCAGAGACAGCCCAATTTTCAGGGTAAACTCTTGGGCAAATTTTAAGGCAATTTCCGCATGAAGGAGCTTTGTCTGATCTGACTCGTCCAACAAGGACCCACTCATTTCCGCTAACTTTTTCATGGATTTTTTCCTGGTTTGAAACAAAGAATGGCATGGAAATTAAATGTGACAGGAGGGAAAATAGATAATTCTGAATTTTCTTCACTCTGTGTGCATGCATGTTAAGTCACTTCAATCCTGTCTGACTCTTTGCAACCCTATGAACCATAGTCCACCAGACTCCTCTGTCCATGGGGATTTTCCAGGCAAGAATACTGGACAGGGTTGCCATTTCCTGATTCAAGGGATCTTTCTAACTGAGGGATTGAACAATGTAGGTCTCCTACATTGCTGGTGGATTCTTTATCATTTGAGCCATGTTTACTGACCCTAGGTGACTTACCTAATTTCTTTGTGCCTCAGTCATCTGTAAAATGCAGCAAGTAATTTTATCTCAAAGGCTTGTTATGAGGATTAAGGAGTTAGCATATAAAATATAAGGAAGCCTGGTATCATGGTGGAAACAGTCATTCAATAAGTATTAGCAATTGTATTTTTTCTAAATTTATTTTATTTTGTTATCTTTAGCAGCGCTGTGTCTTCATCGCTTTTGCATGGGCTTGCTCTGGTTGCAGTGAGCAGGCGCTCCTCTTCATTGCAATGCATGGGCTTCTCATTGTCGTGGCTTCTCTTGTTGCAGAGCAGTCTCTGCAGTGCAGGTTAAGTAGTTGCGGCACACAGGCTCAGCTGCTCCACGGTACGTGGAATCTTCCCAGGCCGGGGATTGAACCCATGTCCCCTGCCTTGGCAAGTGGATTCTTATCCACTGGACCACCAGGGAAGTCCAGTGATTTTATTCCTTTTATGGCTGTATATTATCTTCATTTCTATGGTCCCCTTCAGCCGATAATTTCCCCCTGGTTCAGGCTGTGGCCACTGGTTTACAGACAAAATACTGATTCTGCCAGCTCACTGAGAGGGCATCCCTCTTCTACAGCTGAAGTAAAAGACCCAAATACCAACCATTCTGCTTATGGTAACTCAGCTCTGTAGTTCAGTGGCTAAGGACCCAGGCTGGAAGTCAAGCTTCCCTGGGTTCAAATCCCAGCTCTGCCACTTGTTCGCTTTGGATAGAAGGAGCCATGCTCACACACCTAACGATGCTCTGGATCCTCAAACATGGCTAATCAGACCTCCTTGAAGTGAGGATCAGCACAAGGCAATGCATATAAGAGTGTCCACAGGAAGCCTGGTATCAAGGTAATTGGAAAATTTGCCTCTGCAACACCAAGCCTGCCCCTCACCACAGACATAAGTCAAATCATATTCAGAATATCACTCATCTGATTTAAGAATGAGAAGTCAATCTTACTGAGGATGGAAGGCTTACAGCCCTTGAGACTCCTGCACTATCTCCCTGTAAACAGACCAGTGGGGGATGGGGGGGAGAGGGGTGTCAGGGGAAGAGCATCAAAAACAATCAGCAAGTAACCTGGGGAGCTTGGAATAGAAACAAGTAGAGGGGGGCACTGAATCACTGATGCTATCAGGCTGAGAAGAAGATGCATCAGCCTCACATAACAGGTTTTGCTGCTCTGGGCGGAGGTGGCTTGGATGGCTCAGCTCCCTGTACCCCTGAAGAGGCTCTGAATCCATCTCCCAGCATCTGCTAGAAGTATCCCTACTTGGCTGTGCTTTCCTGACAGACCAACCCTTCCTAGAACAGCACAAGCTCTCCTTAGATATGCTAATAGATTCGGTCGGGAGGCCCCAGAAGAGTCAATCTCCTCTCTGCCTCCTCAACTGGCTTTGCCTCTCAATTCTAGGGAATTCAGTGATGTTCTATTTCTCCAAAGCCAATGTATGCCAGTATTTCTAAGTCCTGGAGGACTGGAGAGTGCCTCACTTCAGCCTCCAAACACTTAGCACACTGTAAGTATGCTTGGATCACTTCAACTTCTAAAGCTGTGTGTGTAATTGAACTCAATTTTTAGAAATTGTATCATGTTTCTGCTTGGAGAAACAGCACCAGCTCCCACTCTGGGATGCCCTTTTATGTGGCACTCACTGTGTTAAGCATTTTACATAGTGTATCTTATTCGATCCTAAAGGTAAACCCATGTGGAATACTGCTCAGTAATAAGAAAGAACAAGTTATTAATGTATGCAAAACCCTGGATGGGTTTCAAGGGAGTTATGTTGAGTGATAAAAGTCAATCTTTAAAGATTACATAGTGTATGATTCCATTTACATAACATCCCTGAAATGACAAAACTATAGAGATAGAAAGCAGATTAGGGGTTGCTATGGGAAGAGAGGTGTCTGTGGTCCATAAGAGTGGCATAAGAGTCCTTGTGATAGAGATTCTTTACCTTGACTGTGGTGAAGGTCACAGGANTTTTTTTTTTTTTTTCCCCCAGCAGAAAACTCCTCTATATCCTGACTCCCCCCTCACCTCTTCAGAGGAGGTCCTCGGAGCTATCTGAAAGGATGTCTCCTGGGCTGTAGGCTTCAGTAATGTCCCTGAACAAAGTTAACTCACAAATTTTAGGTTGTGTGTTTTTCTTACGTTGACACCTGTCTGGTCTCAGACTCTTTGTGTCACACAATTTCGGTCCTAGCATGTTGAAAAGAAGCTTGGTCTGGTACAGAGAAAAAAGACAGCCTGAGAGTGGCTGACCCATGACAACCTGCCAGGTGGGGAGGCAGAGGCTGCCTCTCTTCCTTCTCTTCTGCCTCCCTGTGTTCAGTTTCTTGGGACTTTTAGTTGGAAGGAGCACCGCACTCAGAGGGTCTCTATCTGAAAAGTATTTTCCCAGTTGCCTCCTTCAACGTCAACTGCATCCTTCCCTCCTGTCCCCTGGTGCGCGTACCCTAAGTCAATTTTCATATTGTCCGACTCTTTGCTACCCTATGGGTTGTAACCTGCCAGGCGCCTCTGTCCATGGAATTTTCCAGGCAAGAAAACTGGCGTGGGTTGCCATGCCCTCCTGCAGAGGATCTTCCCAACCCAGGAATCAAACCTGTATCTCTTACATCTTCTGCATTGGCAGGTGGGTTCTTTACCACTAGTGCCACCTGGGAAGCCCTCACAAGCCTCAAGAACTGAGGGAAGCTTTCCTAACCTAACATGAACCCTCATGGAATCTCCTTGCTTTCCTTGCAGCCTTCTCATCAGTTTGTAATTACTTATTAACTGATATGATTATACATTAACTAGTATAATTATATGATCATATTGTTGCTGGTGAACTTCTTTCTCCATCACAAAAGAATTTGGAGACAAAGCATAGAGGTTAAGAAAGTAAATTGAGAGTTTATTTAAGCAAGGATTTTCCCTCAGAGGGAGACTGGGCAGGCAAGTGAAGAGCTGCTGCCCTGGATTTCTTTGGCAAGCTGGTTAAGAGGGGAATACAAACAAAGGGGCCAAGTATTCACCAGGGAAGGAGGAGTCTGGGTTGTCTTCCTTGATTTTTACTCCTGCTCATTTTTCTGAGGAGAGGTTTTGTCCTTATTTAACTTAGATAAGAAGTGTCATGGCATCAGTGTATGATGAGTACTTCTTATTTGTAAGGCTGATCAAAAAACTAAGATCATGGCATCCAGTCCCATCATTTCATGGCAAATAGATGGGGAAACAATGGAAACAATGAGAGACTTTATTTTCTTGGATTCCAAAATCACTGCAGATGGTGACTGGAGTCAGGAAATTAAAAGATGCTTGCTNCACACACACACACACACACACACACACACACACGTGACAACAAAAAAATGTCTTCAGAAATTGCAAGATGTCCTTGGAGGGGGCAAAATCACCCTAGTTGAGAACTGTTGGGATAGACAAAGAGCTCATAAAATGATACAGAGAATGAGAAACAGACCACACATCTATGGTTCCACAACTCATGACAAAGGCTTTGCCTCACACTGCAGATATAGTGCCACACACTACATCTGCCTCACAGACAAAATCCAATTCCAAATGATCTGTAGATCAAATTGTTAAAGGTGAAAATTAAAACAAAGCTTCTAGGTCGCAATATAACAGAATATCTTCATGGCCTGAGGCCAGATAATAATTTCTTGAATAGGACACATAACAGCACAAACCACAAAGGGGGAAAGTTGATTTATTGGACTTGATTAAGGTAAGAACTTCTGTTCAGCAAATGGCACATTGTGGAGTAAAAAGGCACACCACTGCACTGGAGAAGATATTTCTAATACAAATATTTGACAAGGACTACTGACCAGAATAAAGTACTCACACAGTAAGCAAAGGCAGACAACCCAGTAGAAAAAATTAGCAAAGGAGTTGGACACTTCTCCAAAGAGAATACTGATATGGCAATAATATAAGAACAGGGACCCAGCCTCATTAGTCAGCAGAAAAATGCAAACTAAAATCACATGAGATACTATTGCAATTCTATGAACGCGGCTAAAATGGGAAAGTCGGACACTGCCTGGCATTGGAGAGGATCTGGAACTGAAACAATCTCATGATGCTGGTGGATGTATATACTGGCACAGGCACTTTGGAAACTGTTAGGCAACACTCATCAAAGCTGGACACTTCCTAAGCTCTTGTGTAGGTGCTGATTTCTACCCAGATCATTTTTACAAGCTTTTCCTAACTTCTGTGATCACTGGCTCCTGAGAAGTCACACCTTTTCCAGAGAATGAGTGTACTGACAGGGGCTGCCTCACCTGAAAATGCCCAGCATGGTGTGCTCACCTTCAGGGTGGGGAGCCCAACAGTCAATGCCTGGCTGGTGAAAAGTCACTGAAGTCCTCAGAGGGTGACTTTGCAGCACCATTCACCCCCAGAGACCCACGGAATCAGGCCTCCATGGGTTCCAGCCTGCCATGGCCTGGATTGGTTCCCTCTCCTCCTCCTCTTTCCTTCACCACCCTATATGCTCCTCCAGGGAGTGCTGCTTCTGTAAATCACTGAATACTGGCAGTATTCTTCCCAGGCTCTGCTTTGGGCCACATGAACCTAGCTGCTCAGCAGTACTCTGCAGAACTGTGCACCTACGTTCACCCAGAATACAAGTAAGGATGTTCACGGCAAAGCCAGTTATAACAAGACTTCCCTGGTGGCTCAGATAGTAAAGCACCTATCTACAAAACGGGAGACTCGGGTTCAATCCCTGGGTTGGGAAGATCTCCTGGAGAAGGAAATGGCAACTCACTCCAGTATTCTTGCCTGGAAAATCCCATGGACAGAGGAGCCTGGTAGGCTACAATCCATGGGGTCACAAAGAGTCGGACATGACTGAGTGACTTCACTTTCACTTTCCAGATATGCATCAACAATATAGTGGATAAACCAGTTTCATCTTGTGGTAGAATATTACACTGCAATGAAAAGGAACACACTACAACTACACCAACATGCATGCCTCCCTAAACAAACCAATGAGGGAAAGAAGTCATGCACTTATGTTTATATGAAGTTCAAGACAATCAGAGTGAACCACAATGACAGAACTTCTGAGAAGGGTCACTTCTTGACGGAGTAGTAATTGCGGGAGGTGCTTCTGAAATGCTGATAATATCCTCTTTCTTGCTCTGGGGAGGAACACATTTGTTAACTCTACAGGTATCATTTATAGACACTCATGTACATATGTTACATTGTAATAAAATCCACTTTTAGAAAGAGATCACATTCTTATATAGTCAGTAATGAATCGTACAAATGCACGGCAGGTTTACTTCCCCCATCTCAATCATTCATCCAGCAGAGTCAATGAACACCCGCCAGGTACCAGGCACTATTCTGAACCCTGGGGACAAAGCTGTGAATAAGATTACAACCCAGGAAAGGGTCTTACCTGAAATCCAACACTTGTCCATCCACCTAGGAAGCCTATGAAGCACAGAGAGACATGTTTAGTCAAAAATACTTGCACAAGGGTAATCTTTTGAGGTAATAACTTGTGACAGAACAGAAACAGGAGCTGCTGAAAGATTGCCTTTCTGGCTCATTTCCTGAAGAAAATCTGCAGCCACCGTCCAGAACATCAGCAGTGAGGACCCCAGAATGAAGAAGGGAAGGTCTCCCCTGATGACTCCTTAACCTCCAGAACTTTTGTGCCTCAAAAGGACAGCAAATGGTCTCCAAAATGTCTGTGATTGAATTTCCCTCCAGACTGCCAGGTTTTGCCTCCGACTCATATTCAATTCAGTTGGAAGAAAATAAAGAAATATGACACGTCTCAGATCCCCACATTTGCATGGAGGAATCCTCTCTGCACCCAGGGCAGCAGTATTACCAGTAAGAGAGCACGAGGACATGTGAGGAGGGGCACCTGCACCCACTAGCTGAGAGGGAGAGCGGGAGGGTAGCTGGGAGTGAACATGGGTTCTTTTATTCAGTCTTCCAACTGCATTTTTCTGACCTACAAAGTTTCAGATTCCTGAGGGTTCACCTAATATTCACTCAGCATTAAGCACACACTCCTGTCAGTTAGCAGAGAGCTCCATGGGCCCCCCTCAACCAGGCACCTCTGATGAGACTGAGTGACTTTCACTTTTCATGTGTTTGTGTGTGTGTGTGTGTGTGTGTGTGTGTATACGTATACATACACCTATTGGTTCCTTTTCTCTGGAGAAGCCAAATAACCCGACAACGGCCGTAATATACAGGGCTATTAATTAGGATTATCTAAATAAGTCCTCTGCTCTACTTCCCCTGTAGTTGAAAAGTCAAAATGTATATTCATTAAAATTAGGTTCTCAGAGTGCCTCCTGCTGTGTTGATGTCAGGGGGATTTATCTATACTTCCCAATGCCTGAATAAAATCATTTTAATCACGGGTTTTGCATATCTTTCTTAAGGAAGACTAACTTAATGCTCATGCAATTCAAATTGCCTTTCAGCTGTCTGTAATTTCAGTGACAACTGTCCCCATCGTGTGTTCCTGCAACACTAATCAAAGACCTCGGCATGAGGCCAAAGGATGGGAAGATGATCCTCCAAGCGGCAAGTTTAGGGATTCTGTACAGCAGTCAGTTCCAGCTGAACGCAAGAGGATCCAGTTAGTGAGTACACATTAACCCAACCCCCAACTGCAAGGTTGCAGAGGGAAGAGAGAGTTGTCATAAAAAACACACTCCCCTATAAGTGACTGTCAGAATATTAGCCTTTCAAACATCCCAGCCCACTTACCTCCAGCTCCTGCCCTCACCACTGCACCAATGTCTTCATCAGCCAGTTCTTTCCATGAGCAGATGTGGGCGTTATCTGAAAGGACAGGACAAATTGGTTTCAAAAGAAATGTGAAAATCTTACGAATGATGCAGGATTTTACAGAGTTGATCATGTGATTTTGGAAACATAATCTCTTGCGGAGGCATTCACAAATGAGAACATGGCAGAGTCAAGAACTGAAAAAGAAAATTTACAAGAATGATGACAACACAGGCATTTTAAAAGAAAAATTGTTTAAACTAAGAAGAGTTCTTGGCAGAGCGGTCATAGTGACATTATTTATAATGGGCAATTAAAACAACCCAAACGTCTGTCAGGAAGTGTAAATGAATTGTGGTATATTCATAGCATGAAATAGTACACAGTAATATCTAAGAGTTAACTGCAAAGAACAGCAATCTGTAGGAACGCTGCAGATGCTGTATTGAGTGAGAAGACAGATGTGAAAGAACACTAACAGTGATTCCATTTACATGAAGCTCGGAAGCAGGAAGAACTTAGCTAGAGTCAGGAAAGTCCTCTGGTAGGGAGGAGTTGCTGACTGTGAACAGCACAAGGGAAAACTCTGGGATGATCTGAAAGTTCTACATCTGGATCTTGGATGTAGCCAGATAGAAAAGGTCATCAAACTGAATTCCTAAGACATATGCACTTTAGTATAAGTAATACTTCAATCAAAAAAATTTAAGTGTGTTCTTGTGCAATGGATGAAGCCCTTGAATGACTCTTCAAAAATGCCCTCTTCCTGACGGTTCTTTGAGAGCAAGCACAAAGTGAAGGATAGTGTGCGGTCATCCAGCCTTGTTAGGAAAATTACGCTCCCAAAAAGTAACACTTGTCAGTCACAAAAAGATGAATATTGTATGACTCCACTTATCTGAGGTACCAGGAGCAGACAAATTCATACAGACAGAAGGCTGAGGGAGGGGAGGGATGGGGGATTAGGGTTTAATCGGGACAGAGTTTCAGTTTGAGAAGAAAAGAGTTCTGGAGATGGATAGTGATAACATCAATGTACTTAATGCTACTAAATGGTACACTGAAAAAATGGTTGAAGTGGTCAGTTTCATGTCAGGTATGTTTCATCACAATAAAAAAACTGGGAAAATCAACCCCTAACTCTTTCTCCATGTTAAAATTAGTTTATAGTTGTGATTATTATCTAAATTGTGAATGTAAGGCAAAATAATCTTCATAATTTTCATTATTTAAGATGAAACTTTATTTCAATCAAGTTTTTGTGTTTGTTTTTAGTTTTTTCAAGCACTTAATAACAAATATCCATTAATCATTGTCAGTGAAGTCACTTATGAGGCCTTTTGCCAGAGGCCAGGATCACAAGGCGCTGCAGGGACAGAAGCCACAGTCTGAGGGACCTGCCAAGTTAATTCAAATTTCTTTTTTTCTTAAAATGTATTTTAACTATCCCCTCCAAAAAACTCAAATAAGAAAGAGAAACATGCCTTCTTATAAGTCGTACATAACAAATCAGAACACAAGTTAGACTGTGTGCAGGCCTTGGAATAAAGTTCTCCACAATTTTTGTGCAAAATTTAATCTTCTTAAACATGTTTCATTGGCTCAGTACGAAGGCTGAAACTCTGCACTGCAAATTTTGAAGATTCAGAGGTTTCTGCATTGTACTTTTATAAAATCATACAAGTAAGCACACTGGGAAGCCTTTCTCGAGCACATTCAGGCAAAACTGGGAAGCATCTTGCAGAGCATGTGCCAGTACTATGCTGAAGTATGTCTATGTGCGTGATGCCCTGTACATCTATGTTGTAGGGGAAACAGCAGCGATGCTCATAACCTGGATACTAGTCAGAATTTGTTCAGTGGACACTCAGGCCCATTCTGAGCACATTCATTATATCATCTAAATCCTCAAAACAATTCCGTGAGTTAGATGATAGTATGATCCCATTTTACCAAGGGAGAAACTGGTAAATGGATTTTGGTGTTTTATAACATTTTCTTTACTGAGGGATGAAATAACTGACTCAAAATCACATAGATAGTTAGTGGGAGAGCAAAAAAACAGAAGCACCAGCAGAATCTGGTCTAAACCACTAACCTGTGCCACTTGGAGGGATATGTCATCNGGTAGGGAGGAGTTGCTGACTGTGAACAGCACAAGGGAAAACTCTGGGATGATCTGAAAGTTCTACATCTGGATCTTGGATGTAGCCAGATAGAAAAGGTCATCAAACTGAATTCCTAAGACATATGCACTTTAGTATAAGTAATACTTCAATCAAAAAAATTTAAGTGTGTTCTTGTGCAATGGATGAAGCCCTTGAATGACTCTTCAAAAATGCCCTCTTCCTGACGGTTCTTTGAGAGCAAGCACAAAGTGAAGGATAGTGTGCGGTCATCCAGCCTTGTTAGGAAAATTACGCTCCCAAAAAGTAACACTTGTCAGTCACAAAAAGATGAATATTGTATGACTCCACTTATCTGAGGTACCAGGAGCAGACAAATTCATACAGACAGAAGGCTGAGGGAGGGGAGGGATGGGGGATTAGGGTTTAATCGGGACAGAGTTTCAGTTTGAGAAGAAAAGAGTTCTGGAGATGGATAGTGATAACATCAATGTACTTAATGCTACTAAATGGTACACTGAAAAAATGGTTGAAGTGGTCAGTTTCATGTCAGGTATGTTTCATCACAATAAAAAAACTGGGAAAATCAACCCCTAACTCTTTCTCCATGTTAAAATTAGTTTATAGTTGTGATTATTATCTAAATTGTGAATGTAAGGCAAAATAATCTTCATAATTTTCATTATTTAAGATGAAACTTTATTTCAATCAAGTTTTTGTGTTTGTTTTTAGTTTTTTCAAGCACTTAATAACAAATATCCATTAATCATTGTCAGTGAAGTCACTTATGAGGCCTTTTGCCAGAGGCCAGGATCACAAGGCGCTGCAGGGACAGAAGCCACAGTCTGAGGGACCTGCCAAGTTAATTCAAATTTCTTTTTTTCTTAAAATGTATTTTAACTATCCCCTCCAAAAAACTCAAATAAGAAAGAGAAACATGCCTTCTTATAAGTCGTACATAACAAATCAGAACACAAGTTAGACTGTGTGCAGGCCTTGGAATAAAGTTCTCCACAATTTTTGTGCAAAATTTAATCTTCTTAAACATGTTTCATTGGCTCAGTACGAAGGCTGAAACTCTGCACTGCAAATTTTGAAGATTCAGAGGTTTCTGCATTGTACTTTTATAAAATCATACAAGTAAGCACACTGGGAAGCCTTTCTCGAGCACATTCAGGCAAAACTGGGAAGCATCTTGCAGAGCATGTGCCAGTACTATGCTGAAGTATGTCTATGTGCGTGATGCCCTGTACATCTATGTTGTAGGGGAAACAGCAGCGATGCTCATAACCTGGATACTAGTCAGAATTTGTTCAGTGGACACTCAGGCCCATTCTGAGCACATTCATTATATCATCTAAATCCTCAAAACAATCCCGTGAGTTAGATGATAGTATGATCCCATTTTACCAAGGGAGAAACTGGTAAATGGATTTTGGTGTTTTATAACATTTTCTTTACTGAGGGATGAAATAACTGACTCAAAATCACATAGATAGTTAGTGGGAGAGCAAAAAAACAGAAGCACCAGCAGAATCTGGTCTAAACCACTAACCTGTGCCACTTGGAGGGATATGTCATCTTGAGGTCCAACTGCAGGAGAGATATTTTAGCATCTGCTATTTTAGGGTGCTCCCTGAAAAGGAATGTGAGCTGTGATAGCTATTGTTGGCAGGGCTGGCTTCATGGGGTGCAACTTGCATGGCCACACTGGGCCCCTCGCCTTGGTTTACTTCTCCGTCACTTTCTTGATGATCATATAAACTTTAAAAAAAAAGAAAAGAAAAGAAAACTTTACTGGAGTATAGTTGATTGAAAATGTCGTGTTAATTTCTGCTGTACAGCAAAGTGATTTAGACACACAGATATAATCTTTTTCACATCTTAATAACTTTTGCCCAAGGGTCTACATTTGACTTTGCACTGGGCGCCACAAAGCATGTACCCATCTTGATTATTGTTCATTCCTATTTGACATCCGTCCCTGCTGTTCCTTTTTCATCTCATTGATTTGCTTAATTAAAGAGAAAGAAAGGTAAAGGACGGAAAACATTTACAGTTCACACTTATATACCTATGAGAAGCAAAATAATCTTAACATTCCACAAACAAAACAAAATTCATAAGGAAATGTGACACTGAGCTTGACGTAAGATGCAAACACCTTCTCCACCTGCCTGCACCCCACTTCCCATCCTCGGGGTGACTCTGACTTCCCCTTGTGCTCTAGCCTGCCCACCCCAGTCCTGTTTAACTGCAGCTCTCATGGAGGAGGTCACCGAGAGGACATGATCACCGGCTGCCCCTCAAGCTGCTGGGGACATGCAGAGCCTCCTCACCCTTGGTGTCCTTGGAATGTGGTCCTTGCCCTCCAGGCCCACAGCAGGAGTCATTTTCAAGGAGCAGAACCATGTGGCCTGATTGAACCCCATTAAAGCTTCCACATAAAGTTTAAGATTCTGACAGGCAGCACACAGACTCCTCTGACTTCCCAGACAAGTCCTAAGCAAGCTCCCTTGCTTGTTAACCCCACCACCTACTGAGCAGTGGCTTCCATTTCCCCTCGATCAGGGTCCTCCAGAGTGGAGCCAGTCTCCAATTTCCCGTGAGAGCACCTGAGAACACCAGGCCACAAGATCTGCCCACTCCTGAGATGGACCAAACATTCTACAAGATGGTGGAGTAGAAGGACATGCGCTCATCTTCTCCTGCGAGAACTCCAAACTTAAAACTCACTGTTGAACAATTCTCGACAGGAGACTGTTGGGTCCCACCAGGAAAAGATACCCCACGTCAAAGGGCAAAGGAGAAGCCCCAGAAAGACGATAGGAGGGGTGAAACTGCATTTAGAATCAAACCCCATACCCACCAGAGATGCTTGGAGAGCTCAAACAAAACTTTGTGCACACCAGGCAATCCCACAGAGATTGAACCAGACCTGCCTTGGAGTGTTTGAGTGTCTCCTGTGGAGATATGGGTCAACAGTGGCCTGCTGTAGGGGCAGGGGCTCTGAGTACAGCAGACCTGGGTATGGCATAAGCCCTCTTGGAGGAGGTCACCATTAACCCCACCATAGAGCCGCCAGAACTTACACAGGACTGGAGAAACAGACTTTTGGAAGGCACGGACAAAACCTTGTGTGCACCAGGACCCAGGAGAAGGGAGCAGTGACCTCACAAGAGACTGACTCAGACTTGCCCATGAGTGCCCAGAAGTCTCCAGCGGAGGCGTGGGTCGGTGGTGGTCTGCGGCATGGTTGGGGGCACTGAATGCGGCAGTGCGTGCATGGGACCTTTTGAAGGAGTTAGACATTATCTTCATTACTTCCACCATAGTTTGGTCCAACAACAGGGAGTGAACACAGCCCTGCCTATCAACAGAAAATTGGATTAAAGATTTACTGAGCCTGGCCCCAGCCATCAAAACAAGACCCAGTTTCCCCCTCAGTCAGTCTCTCCCAGTCTTTCCCATCAGAAAGCTTCCATAAGCCTCTTTCCCTTCTACATCAGAGGGCAGATAGAATGAAAACCACAATCACAGAAAACTAATCAAACTGATCACAGGGAACACAGCTTTCTCGAACTGAATGAAACTATGACCCAGGCCATGTAGAGCCACCCAAGACGGACAGGTCATGGTGGAGAGTTCTGACAAAATGTGGTCTACGGGAGAAGGGAATGGCAAACCACTTCAGTATTCTCACCTTGAGAACCCCATGAACAGTATGAAAAGGCAAAAAGATAGGACACTGAACTCACCAGGTCGGCAGGTGCCCAGAGAACAGTGGAGAAATAACTCCAGGAAGAATGAAGAGACGGAGCCAAAGCAAAAACAACACCCAGTTGTGGATGTGACTGGTG
>SJYV01007475.1:455052-467584 GCA_006410875.1 Neotragus pygmaeus
TTTCATGCAAAGATGGGTACAATAAAGAACAGAAATGGTATGGACCTAACAGAAGCAGAAGATATTAAAAAGAGATGGCAAGAATACATAGAAGAACTACAAAAAAGATACTAAAGACCCAAATAACCATGATTGTGTGATCACTCACCTAGAGCCAGACATCCTGGAATGCAAAGTCAAGTGGCCCTTAGGAAGCATCACTAAGAACAAAGCTAGTGGAGGTGATGGAATTCCAGCTGAGCTATTTCAAATCCTAAAAGACGATGCTTTGAAAGTGCTGCACTCAATATGCCAGCAAATTTGGAAAACTCAGCAGTGGCCACAGGACTGGAAAAGGTCAGGTTTCATTCCAATCCTCAAAAAAGGCAATGCCAACGTATGTTCAAACTACCACACAATTGCACTCATCTCACTAGCAAAGTAATGCTTAAAATTCTTCAAGCCAGGCTTCCACACTACAAGAACTGTGAATTTCCAGATGTTCAAACTGGATTTAGAAAAGGCAGAGGAACCAAAGATCAAATTGCCAACATCCGTTGGATCATAGAAAAAGCAAGAGAGTTCAGAAAAACACCTATTTCTGCTTTATTGACTACGTTAAAGCCTTTGACTGTGTGGATCACAACAAACTGTGGAAAATTCTTACAGAGATGGGAATACCAGACTACCTTGCCAGCCTCCTGAGAAATCTGTATGCAGGTCAAGAAGCAACTTTCGTGGTGGCTCAGATGGTAAAGTGTCTGCCTACAATGAGGGAGATCTGGGTTCGATCCCTGGTGGGCAAGATCCCCTGGAGAAGGAAATGGCAACCCACTCCAGTACTCTTGCCTGGAAAATTCCATGTATGGAAGAGCCTGGGAGGCTACAGTCCATGGGGTCACAAAGAGTCGGACATGACTGAGTGACTTCACTCACTTTACCAGCCTCCTGAGAAATCTGTATGCAGGTCAAGAAGCAACAGTTAGAACTGGACATACTCATATGCGGAGTGCATCATGTGAAATGTTGGGCTGGATGAAGCACAAGCTGGAATCAAGATTGCCAGGAGAAATATCAATAACCTCAGATACACAGATGACACCACCCTTATGNGGACTCATTCTTGCACCTGTGGTCAGTGGACTAACTCACAGGACTGTAGGTTGGCTGGCTATAGGTTGAGACTGTGAAGGTAAGTGGGCTTTGTGTCTCCCACCCAGCAGACTATCCTAGGCTTGTTCCTGTGGTGGTGGTGGTGGTGGTAGGGCTCCTCTATTAGTCTGCTCAGGTTATTGTGAAAGAAAAACCACAAACATGTAGCCTAAACAAGAGAAATTTATTTTCTCATGGTTCTGGAGATTGGAAGTCTGAGATTAAGGTGCTAGCAAAATTTACTTCTGAGACCTCCCTCCCTCACTTGCAGACAGACACCTTCTCTCATGGCCTTTTCTCTGACTATTTCTGCTGTCATTTACTCTTCTTATAAGGAAACCAGCCAGTCCTTTGGATTAGGACCCCATCCTTATAACCTCAGTTAAACCATGATTTCCTCCTTAAAAGCCTCATCTCTGAATACAGTCACATTTGGTGTTAGAGCTTCAACCTATGAGTTTGGGGGCATACACAGTTTAGTCCGTAACAGGTCCTAAGAGTAACCAGAAGGCAAGCTCCCTGTATAACATTTACTATTTTCTCACTGGCCAAAATAAATCCTGTGGCCAAGCCCTGAGTCACTGTGGGTACTGGGGGGCATGAAATGAGGGACCATGACAGGAACAACCCATCAGATGTGAGGCCAGTCCTCTTGAACTGTTACATACTTGAAAGAGACATGTTTTAAGTGGATGCAGTGGTCTGCAGCTCACTATCCAACATCCGATTCCAGTCAGCTGACCTTCTGAGCAGATGATGGACATCTCTTCCCCTTCCAATGGTCAGTTAAGGGGTGCTCATGGACCCACTGATGCACAAAATGGAAATATCTGCTGAGAGCACTTTTTGGAAAGATTTGGGGGAAGAGAAAGTCCTCGTTTTTCTGGATTGTGTTGTTACTTGAGCTGCTGTAGCCACCATGCTCTCCTCTTGAGGAGGAAACTCACTGGGAAAGGAGCCCCAAGGAATGCACCAGAGATAAAGGCTCCAGAGCCTGATGTCCACACCTAGCTCTCTCACTCTCCCTTGGGCTTCTTGTTGCACAGCATCATACCTGTCTCTTATACACATCTAAAGAGTCTGACACCACGAAGCAACTGAACTGAACTGAGACGGACCTTGAGAGCAGCCAATCAGTTCAGCTCATTTCTGGACACGTGATCCAGCTTAACCAGTCAGAGTGACTCTCGCCCTGAAGCGCAGACCACTGGCTTGGCAAGAGTTGGTGAGTACGTGAGAAGCTGGGGCCTCCTGGTAACCAGGAGGCAAAGCAGGCTTGAAGAAGGGACCAAGGGAGGCCTAAAGACCCTAAAGTGCTAGGCGACCGACCACTGCCTGCCGCCCGCAAGTTCCTCCTCTCCCAGCTGGCCCCCAGCCCCTGCCCGGAGTGCCTACCTGACCTGTGTGTAGCTGGGGCCTACTCTGAGGTGGGCTGTGGGGGAAACATGCTCTTCTCGGTTGTGAAAATCCAGGTAAAGTACCTCATTGCATTTTTATGCTGGTTATGTGTTGAAGTGGTAGTATTTGAACATATGGGTTAATAAAAGATGGGATTAAATGAATTTCACCTCTTGGTGTTTGTGTTTGCACGAGGCTGCTGGGAAAATGTAAATGGCGCCCAGGGCTGCTGCCCTCTTTTCCGAAGAGGAGCCTCGCTCCGGGGAAATGGTGAGGAAAGCAGTTTCCAGGGTGACCTGTGATGTGTTGGTCCAGTCAGTACAGTCTGTACAGGGGAGGGGTCACCCTTCATAGCAACACCAGGGCAAGAAGGGTCTGCTCCCCTCAGTAATAAGTCAATGGATTTGATCATGGGAAGTGGAAACCAGATTGTAAAACTTACTCTTTTCTTAATTAATTAATTTATTTTAATTGGAGGCTAATTACTTTACAATATTGTGGTGGTTTTTGCCATACATTGACATGAATCAGCCATGGGTGTACATGTGTTCCCCATCCTGAACCCCCTCCCACCTCCCTCCCCATCCTATCCTTCAGGGTCATCCCAGTGCACCAGCCCTGAGCACCCCGTCTCATGCATCTAACCTGAACTGGCAATCTATTTCACATATGGTAATATACATGTTTCAATGCTATTCCCTCAAATCATCCCACCCTCACCTTCTCACACAGAATCCAAAAGTCTGTTCTTTACATCTGTGTCTCTTTTGTTGTCTCACATATAGGGTCATCATTACCATCTTTCTAAATTCCATATATATGCATGAATATACTATATTGGCACTTTTCTTTCTGACTTACTTCACTCTGTATAATAAGCTCCAGTTTCATCCACCTCATTAGAACTGATTCAAATGCATTCTTTTCAATAGCTGAGTAAAACTCCCTCTTTAACTTCGACTGCTTTGTAAGGGAAAGGGGTGCCTTTCTGACTCCAGGGTCTAGGTAGGTTCCCTGTGAGGCCTCAGAGCAACCTTGGCAGAGCTGCAGGTGCTCCGAGAGGCTGGAGTTCCAGAGCCCACCTGAGGAAGGGGCAGGAAATGGGGAGTCGAAGGGTCTGTGGGGCAAGAATGGGGTGGGGGCTCAAAGGGTGTTATTAAAGGAGCAGTGTTACCTATGCTTCCATTTGAAATTGTCTTAATTTTTTCACCTTTTTTCCAATGCAAGAGTACCCCCTCCCCAGTTTAAAAAAAGAAGCGTTTGCTATGTTCACATACAGTATGTGTGAATAAGATCCGTTTATGGGACTGGTAAAGGAGTTCATTTTTTCTATCGGAATCAACATGGAGCAAAATAGCCCATGTTCAAGAAAGCCACCCTACCCTCCCATGCCCCCCATGCAAAGGCACCAGGAGGAGGAGCCCCCACTGTTGACCCACCCACTCACCTCTCTCTACCCAAAGGAGAACAGAAGGATTTTTTTTCTTTTGCAGACTATGCAGTAGAGGGTCTGGCACTGACCTTACACTCATCTCAGAGGACTAGGATGTCCCAGAAAGCATCAGAAACATAATAGTGAAAGTGCCGTAATAATGGCAAAATAATGCTCTGAGAATTATTCAGTAATTTCCAACTACAATAGCTCTTCCTTCAGAAATGCTGCAGATTGGCATCTATTTTGCTCTAGAGAGAATGTGCCTTATTAGGGCAAAGCAAAAAGGAAAGCAACAATACCCAAAAAGAGACAGAAAATGAAAAGCCACAAGCTTCTGCCAGTGTAGAGAAGGCAATTTTTGCTGGTCCAAGAACAACTAGGCTGTACGGAGTACTCCATAAACAGCCGGCTGTGGACTCATGTGTTTTATCCCCCTCATTACAACATCAGTGTGTGCTGCTGAAAAAGGCCAATTTCTATAGCAAAGAATCATTCCCCAGAGAAGTATCTGGGCCTTATTGCTGCTGAAAATGCTTTGGAAACAGCATTGGTTTTTTTCTTCCAGATTCTTTAGACCTGTGCCCATGATGTGACCTGAGCTGATTCTCATAGATGCCATATAAAGAACACTTTTACTTAATCTAGTCCAGATTCACAGTGCTTTATACAAAAGCTATGTCCTTGACAGGAGTTAAATATGCTGTCTCTTTTCAACTCACCTGGTAATCTACTGTTTAAACTAACTACCCATCAGCCCTAGTAACAACATCTAGGAGACCCATGTTACATTTCAGGCTTCGCTCTGCAGTCTGCAAGCAGATTCATCATTACAACAATACTATCGGGTAAGCATTTTTTTGTTGTCCTCATTTTACACATGAAGAATGGAGGCATAGAGAAGCTACTACTTTTCCAAGATGGAAGAGCAAGTAGAAGAAAAGCCAGGTCAACTGACTCTTAACTGCAGGCTTGTAACCCACATTATGCCACTTCCCAATACACATCCCATATGTTAGTCACCTATACGTCCTTTTGGAATATTCACGTGTTCATTCATTCATTTATTCACTTAACCATGATTAGGCGCTTCCAGCTGCCAAGTATATAAAGATAAATGAAATCAGGCCCTTTACTTCAAGAAATTCACCATCTGGCTGAGAATCATCTTGAAATGCAAAGGATCAAATCCTCATTTGTTTTCTCAATTTGAAACATTTTCTGTGCTGGGTTTACCATATTAGGTTTTTGTGTTTTATTTGTTTGGTTTTTCTGAGCTTAAAGGTGAAAGACCTTCAATTAGGGTCTGTAATTTTTTTCATTGGTCCATTTTTTCTTGTTATGTTTCGGATTGAGGACCCACTCTTCTGCACATCTCCCATCTGCATCTGTCTACTGACAATATGCACATCCCAAACAAACACACAAGTAGAAGCTCCATCAAGCCAGTTTGTTGCATTAGTGTGTTTCACAGAGTTTCAACTTTTATGTAAGCTATGCATGTACACCAAACATTTCAAAGAGGCTCTTCAGGCTACAGTAAGTTTTAGTTAGCCTGTAGAGTATTTTATTTTGAATGGAATTGTTTTAAAATTAGCAGATTGTATATAAAAATCCTGATTTCTGATTTCTCTTTAAAAATTAGAAAATCTGAGCTTTGAGCCAAACTTCAACAAGAGCCAGTGCCGAATAGTGGCCATCTTCTTCAGTAGGGCATGTTCAATTTCTCATGCCCCCCCCTCAACAGTCCCTAGTGTTCCTGTCATTAATACTATGTATTCATTTGTCATCAAGTATCTCACCCACACTATTGTAGTCTTACAGTGTGAGGGTATTTCTGCATTTCTGTCTTTAATCAAAGGTGGCAAATAAAAATCATGCTAAAAGGGCCTGTGATTATTCTTATATCTAGACTTCCTTGCTCATTTACTTCACCTGATCTTTACAAATATGGCTCTGACATGGGGCAGACAAATTCCATTCCAAATCAGACTAACAGGAGTATATGTAATCAAGTTGGTTCTGTGGAGTATAAGACTATGTGACTGAAAACCCCACTTATTCCACATGTATCAGTTATCTATTGCTGATAGTTAAAGCTAAAACTCAGTTGCTTAAAACAACCATTTATTTGGCTTTTTGAATCTGTGAGTCCGTAATTTGGGTTAGACTCAGGTAAGTAGCCCTTATACTGGTCTAACTTGGACTCATTCTTGCACCTGTGGTCAGTGGACTAACTCACAGGACTGTAGGTTGGCTGGCTATAGGTTGAGACTGTGAAGGTAAGTGGGCTTTGTGTCTCCCACCCAGCAGACTATCCTAGGCTTGTTCCTGTGGTGGTGGTGGTGGTGGTAGGGCTCCTCTATTAGTCTGCTCAGGTTATTGTGAAAGAAAAACCACAAACATGTAGCCTAAACAAGAGAAATTTATTTTCTCATGGTTCTGGAGATTGGAAGTCTGAGATTAAGGTGCTAGCAAAATTTACTTCTGAGACCTCCCTCCCTCACTTGCAGACAGACACCTTCTCTCATGGCCTTTTCTCTGAATATTTCTGCTGTCATTTACTCTTCTTATAAGGAAACCAGCCAGTCCTTTGGATTAGGACCCCATCCTTATAACCTCAGTTAAACCATGATTTCCTCCTTAAAAGCCTCATCTCTGAATACAGTCACATTTGGTGTTAGAGCTTCAACCTATGAGTTTGGGGGCATACACAGTTTAGTCCGTAACAGGTCCTAAGAGTAACCAGAAGGCAAGCTCCCTGTATAACATTTACTATTTTCTCACTGGCCAAAATAAATCCTGTGGCCAAGCCCTGAGTCACTGTGGGTACTGGGGGGCATGAAATGAGGGACCATGACAGGAACAACCCATCAGATGTGAGGCCAGTCCTCTTGAACTGTTACATACTTGAAAGAGACATGTTTTAAGTGGATGCAGTGGTCTGCAGCTCACTATCCAACATCCGATTCCAGTCAGCTGACCTTCTGAGCAGATGATGGACATCTCTTCCCCTTCCAATGGTCAGTTAAGGGGTGCTCATGGACCCACTGATGCACAAAATGGAAATATCTGCTGAGAGCACTTTTTGGAAAGATTTGGGGGAAGAGAAAGTCCTCGTTTTTCTGGATTGTGTTGTTACTTGAGCTGCTGTAGCCACCATGCTCTCCTCTTGAGGAGGAAACTCACTGGGAAAGGAGCCCCAAGGAATGCACCAGAGATAAAGGCTCCAGAGCCTGATGTCCACACCTAGCTCTCTCACTCTCCCTTGGGCTTCTTGTTGCACAGCATCATACATGCCCTTTTGGTTTGGAGTGGCCTGAGTCATGGTGTTCTGTCACTTAGAACCTATTACATGCCAACCAGTACAGATACTAACAGGATTGGTCAACCCATTTGCAGAGCCACAGAGAGCAAACAGGCTTCCTCAGGGGTTCAGGATCCCTTTCTCACACTGGCTTGTGTAGGCTCCTATCTCAGGTTCCTTCTCTGTAAAAGTAGGAAATGTCTATCCTGTAAGGCTCAAGCATGAGTTTGTGATCAGATGAGATAATGCATGGGAAAATAAACTATATAAACTGTCAAACCAATGTAAAGAGAAAACAGCATCTTTAAGGGTGAAAGGATTGACATAGCTAGAATTAAATCATATCAACAATCCATCCATTTAGTCAAGTCACTAAGAGGACTTGTCAGACATGTTTACTGTAACAGGCCAAAATCACCAGCTAGAGTACAACAGACCTCCTCCTATTATTAACTTTTCTATTAAATCAAGACAGTCTTAGCATAGTGTATGAGCTAAGAGTGCTTAAGGGTGGGAGCAGTGGGCAAAACCAAATCTGTATCAGGACAATTTCAGCTGCAAGGAACTGACACCAAACTTGCCCTGACTTGGAAAATAAAGGACAGTATTGGCTCAACTTGGAAGGGTCTGATAGTACAACATCTACCAGAAGACTTCGGGTAAGGTGTGATTCAGTGGCTCAGTGATGCCACCAAGAACCCAGCCTCCCTTTCTCTGTGCCGTCTGCCTTTCATGATCATCTCGCCATCACAGTCACACATGTTTGACCAGTAATTACCAGATGTACAGTCAAGGAAGATCACACATGTAGCCACTTTGCTGCAAGAAAGCATGAATTTGTTCAATACAAATATTGAACATATATACCAGGAGCCTCCAAAACTGGATGAGACATCAGACTACCTTCATCACAGAGAGGACCTGTGAGCCCAGAAACCGTTTGCTTGAAATCTCTCTTACTGATATGCAGTTTGCTTTAGTTTTGGTAAACACACACTTGGACACTTGCTTTCATTGAGATGGGCTGAAATGCCCATGCATCAGATCCCCAGCTCCCCCACCCACACACATACACATGCAGATATCTGTGAACTTGAGGTGATAGCAACAGGGACCAATTCTAAATATGTCCCAAGGAGATTTAAGGGAGTAAGTAAAAGAAGGAAAACCTTGTTTACATTAATTTGTTATCACCCCCTGCGGTTGGTATGCTCATTAGAATCTGGCATTTATAAAGAACTATAAATTGGTCCTGGTCTTTTAATTCTTTTGATGAGTGATTCTCCTCTACCAGCCACAGAAGTTAAGACAATTCGTCCTTATACCTGTGTAAATATTTTTGTACTGATTTCTATGCTGATGGTTGACAGTAAGCTTGGTGTATAGGAACTAGAGACAGCTAAGTACTAACAAGTATAAGCCACATCCCCAGGGTTCTGAACAGTCATGGTCTGGTCTTTCTGAACCCAATTGAATATGTATTTCTGTATATAAGCAAGCCAAATACCAAGTGGAAAGCATATTTGATATGCAGAGATATCAGCAAACCTCAGTCTCTAGTAAAGCAGAAAGAAACAGCAATTAAAGAGTATTTTGATGGTATGCAACATCCACCAAGACAAACTCACCCATTTCAGAGATTCATGCCTATACGCCTTAGGACTAAGGAACTTTGGAACAAAAATCTTAAAATCAAATGCTGGTTTTATTCTTTCACACTACCAGAAGATATAGGAATAAAACCCTATTTCTATAAACACATATAGCTCCTGATTTTTCACAACTTCATCCCTCTCCCTCATTTTATTTCAATTACTCTGAGTCACCCATAATAAATCATAATATAGTTGACACCAAAAATACCATATATATGCATTTGTATCCTCATTATTTGGATGCCCTGAGATTAATTTCCAGTGCAGTCATGTGTGTGTGGAGTATGTCCCCCAACACCATCAAGCAGTCCTCTGGGGCCCCGGATGGGTGATCTACAATTTACCCAAATTCTGACACTTTCTACCCAGAAAGAGCCTCAGATTCCCCAGATGATGGCTCAGTTCTTCAGAACGTACCACCATCCCCACTTTAGGCACCAGCCCCAAACCCGTGCTCCTGTAAACTGAAGAGTCCAACACCTCCCTCCTCAGGTTCAAGTGATTTGCTGAAGTGACTGGCAGAGAAGTATTTTACTTACTAGATTACCAGTTTGTTGCAAAAGACATGAAAGGGTATGAATCAACAGCCAGGTGAAGAAGTTCATAGGCAAGGCATGGGGGAAGGACTCAGCGCTTCCCAGTCCTCTGGAGAATATTTGTGACTCTGTTACACCACTGTTTGACCAACCAGAAAGCTATAGGATAGAATTTTTCATGTTCTCCAATAAAATTATTCCATCCATTGTGTGACCTTCAATAATGCTAAAGCAAATAAGTAAGCAACTGTTAAATACTGCCCCTCAGAGAAGATAGCTAAAAGGGATTTATATTATCATGCCTAAACTCTCAAAAAACAAGTTTCCTTTTTCATAACACATTTTAAAAAGTAGAGATCTACCAGTAAACATCTGACAATTACTGCCTTTGCATCCCTAGAAGGAAAAATGAGACCAAAAGTTAGATGTTCTTCCTTCTCGTCAAACTCCTCCTCCTTCTACCCCTGAATACAGACAAACAAAACTTCCAAAGTTGGCCTTATTGCCATTCCTTTAATCTGGAAAGACAAGGCCAGCCTCATCACATAGGGATTTTTTTACCTCTAATACCAGTAGATGTCTACTGACATTTTTGGCCACCAGACATCCATTTCTACTTTCCCAAGTAGCAGGGTGTGAGTTCCCATCAAAGAACCACCATTCTCAGTTTGATGTATGTAGGCATTGAATCCACAGCATGGCCCCAGAGGCGGACGTAAGACCCAAGCTTGGCCAGTGGGCAGCATGCCTCTGGCCACGTGGTATATGTGGGGATGCCAGTGTGAGGGAAGCATCTTCCCAGTCGGGTTGCTGAACTGGTGGGATGTGGCTGAAGCTCCTGTTAACCACGTTTACCACTAAGTGGAAAGAACCTGCCAGAGAAGGAAGCCAATGTGGAAGGCAACAGGACCTAGACCAAGATCTGGGAGAGATAGATTCCTGAAGTTTGTGTACCTGGCCAGCCACGTGCAAGGAGCTGGCCTCTGGCTTTCCATCCAGTGACACAATATATTCCCTTTTAAAAATCTAACCTATTTATTGAGCTGAGTTTCAATAGCAGGTAACTGGAAGACTTCTGTAGAAAAAAAATAAATAAATAAAACAGTATCTGTAGGAAGTCCAGAGAAAGGTCTTTTAAGGAAAATAAATCAATTAAACTTTGTAAACAAGCTAATTAGATCAGGGATACAGTTTGGGCTCTTTCAGTGCAATCCTTTTTAACAAACTCAGTTTAATCTGATGTCTTACAGCTATAGACACTATGGACATATTTATCTGCATTGTTCTGAAACCACCATCCCCATTCTAATATTAGCTTGGTCCTATATCATGCATTTAGGTACGCATGAGGATTTATGTCTTCATTAACCAACAGCTCTCTCAAGTTCCTGGTCTAAAGCATTCCATTAATATTTCCCTGCAATGACAGATGAAAGTGTTGAAAACATTATAGTGCAATTAGTGGTTGGCTCAAGAAAACAGAATTATTCTTTGCTGCCTTCATATAATTGATTCAGATACTTAATATTATCTCCAGTGGTTCTGAGGTTCTTTCCTCATACTGCTGCTCTAAAGTATGAAAGGTGTTTGTTGTATTTTTTTCATCTTTGAAGAGGCCTCTCAGTTGTAGTAATATCTAGTTGCTGGTATATCCCATGTTGGATATAAGTTGCTTTGGATCAACTTCAATTAGTAAATCAATTATTCTGAGATGATGAATTTGGAGGAAAAAAGAAAAGAGAAATACAGTTAGTCCAGGTTACCTTATATACCCAAGGGAATTACAAAATGAGAAAATGGTAAATACATTTCTGGCAAGAATCAATAAAATAATAGAACATTTCTGAGCATTAAAAATATGAAAGTCTCATGTTGAGTCTTCTAAATGAAAGTGTTCCAGGGACCTAAAAAAATTAGTGAAAGTATAAACAAAGCCTACATTTGTTAGTCATTCTAGGGAGTTTGTTTTTCTCCTGCAAATATTTAGCATATGTCTCCAAAAGATAAACATTTTTTTTTAATAATTACAATATCATTATCACATGTAACAAGTGACAGTAATTTCCTAGTATCTCCAAATATCCAGTGAGTGTATAAATCCCCAGACAGCCTCTTTTTAAAATCTTTTTTTTAACAGATGGCTTATTCAAATTACAATCCACACAAGGCCATACCTTGAAATCTCTTTAAGTATAGTGTTTCCCTTCTCTCTTTTTAATTTCTTTGCAATTAATTTGCTAATGATATCATAGGATTTTCCATATTCTTAATTTTGCTTATCATATCCCTGTAGTGCCATTATATTTATTTCTCCATCCTCTGTCTTCAAGTTCAGTATGTTGACAAAAAATAATCTTGTACATGTTCTCAAATGTTTCCATCAGGAGGTACACAATGTCTGGCTGTTTCATTTTTGATCCCAGCAGTCACTGGAGGTGATTCAAGACTGCATTTGAGGTTGAAAAATTGTGATTTCTACTCTGTCATTCTGTCTTCATTCTTGAGTTGGAATTTATCAGTATGAAGCAGAAACTTTCTCAAGTAAACCATTTAGTTATCCTGAGGTACTTTTTCAAATTAGAGGCATGAAAATTGCTCAATCAGTTCAGTTCAGTCGCTCAGCCATGTTCAACTCTTTGTGACCCCATGAATGGCAACACGCTAGGCCTCCCTGTCCATCACCAACTCCCAGAGCCTACCCAAACTCATTTCCATTGAGTTGGTGATGCCATCTAACCATTGCATCCTTTGTCATCCTCTTCTCCTGCCCTCAATCTTTCCCAACATCAAGGTCCTTTCAAATAAGTCAGTTCTTCGCATCAGGTGGCCAAAGAATTGGAGTTTCAGCTTCAACATCAGTCCTTCCAATGAACACCCAGGACTGATCTCCTTTAGGATGAACTGGTTGGATCTCCTCGTAGTCTAAGTGACTCTCAAGAGTCTTCTCCAACACCACAGTTCAAAAGCATCAATTCTTGGCACTCAGCTTTCTTTATAGTCCAACTCTCACATCTGTACATGACCACTGGAAAAAACCATAGCCTTGACTAGACGGACCTTTGTTGGCAAAGTA
>SJYV01007475.1:469579-485057 GCA_006410875.1 Neotragus pygmaeus
TTGTGATCCACACAGTCAAAGGCTTTGGCATAGTCAATAAAGCAGAAATAGATGTTTTTCTGGAACTCTCTTGCTTTTTTGATGATCCAGCAGATGTTGGCAATTTGATCTCTGGTTCCTCTGCCTTTTCTAAAACCAGCTTGAACATCTGGAAGTTCATGGTTCACATATTGCTGAAGCCTGGCTTGGAGAATTTTGAGCATTACTTTACTAGTATGTGAGATGAGTACAATTGTGCAGTAGTTTGAACATTCTTTGGCATTGCCTTTCTTTGGGATTCGAATGAAAATGGACCTTTTCCAGTCCTGTGGCCGCTGCTGAGTTTTCCAAATTTGCTGGCATATTGAGTGCATCCAGCACTTTCACAGCATCATCTTTCAGGATTTGAAATAGCTCAACTGGACTTCCATCACTTCCACTAGCTTTGTTTGTAGTGATGATTCCAAAGGCCCACTTGACTCCAGGATAGATCCATCCTTCAGAAGGACCCAAATCAATGTTGTTTTATGCATGTATTTTAACACAGCCAGTGTGTTTCAATCCACTACTGTCTTTATTCTTATTGGTGCTCCAGGTGTGCTATCTCTGACTGGGTAGCCTGAGGAAGTTGCTGACCCAAGCGCCTTCTTTTTTGTTTCCTTTGGTGAGATAAGATGAGGCAGTATCTTCTTATACACACCTTGCCCCAAATCTGGAATCAGCCTCAGTCTCTAAGGAGGTCTGGTTTGTTTCAGTGATTAAGTGTTGTTCAGTGTCCACAGTCTGCATGCAGTGTCCGTTGTTACTAGATTACTCCTGGTTTTTAGGCTGTGCAGTGGACAGATACAGGAAATATGTTTTAAAAGAAGATACATCAAGAGTCTGTAGTGATATTTCCAATTCAAAATAGGGTTGTAGTGTTTTTAAGCTCCTTTGTTTTTCTTTTTCTCTTGAGCTAAATATCTTGTTTACTGATGACATGAACACAATTTGTTGTTGTTGTTTTTCTATAATTTCCTTAAGTAGCTTCCAAAGAGAACTACCAATGTAATAGCTAACAATACAATTACTGAAGAGAAAAGCTATTCTTTTTGTCCTTAATATATATCCCACTAAGATGTACAGCCAAATTACTGTTCTTTACAGTCACTTAAATTAATTCCTCTCTGTGTGGGTTAAATCAGCAACTCAACTCATAGGGTAATTTCTTTCATTTTGGTTATGACTTTAAGAAAGGGTCACATTAAAAACAAAATCTCACCAAACCACAGATAATGAATTCTTCAGCTTTTTGACATGTATGCTTCTTGTCTGTGTACATGAGTGTTATGAAAGAAATGGAATCACAGTCAGGCTTTGCATTTGCTTTATTCGTTGCAAAGTATATCATAAACCTCTTCTCATGTCATTAAAATATGTCTAAATCACTATTTTAGCACCTTCCTGGTATTTTATCAGTTAGATGAATTTACAGCTCTCTCAGCTAATCCTCTATTGTTGACCATTTAAGTTGTTTACAATTTTTCACAGTTTTAAACAACACTGTGATGAGTATCTTCTGGACCAAATATGTGCAAATATTCCAAAATTACTGCTTTAGATAAATTCCCATGAATGCATTTGCGAAATCAAGAAGTTTAAAAATAATCACTTTAAGACTTTTGTTTCACACAGCTAAATCATTCTTCTGAAGTATTTGAGAGTTCTCAAATCCCCAAACTCTCACCAACACTAGACATTATCATTCATTTTTTAATTTGTCTAATTTGAAAGGTAATATAGCATGTGATTGTTGATTCTGTAGACATTTCTTTAAATGGATCCCTGTAGGTATTCGTTTATTCTCTCTTTCATTCAACAAAACTGTAATTCAGCATTTACCTTTTGCCACACCCTGGGCACAGGATTTCCATCATAGACCAGTCCCTCCCCTCATGGGGTTCTGAGTCCAGAGGAAAGGACAGATGTTTGAATAAGTAAGGTGGGAAGGAGAAATGCAAGGTATCAAGAAGGTGCATGATAAGGAGATCAGGCTAGATGGGGTGGAGGATGTAGTCAGGAAGATTTATAGAAGATTTACTGGGACTGAAAGGATGGGTAAGCTATAACCACGAGAAAGGCAGTGATGCAAAGGAAGAACAGCTCAAAGAAAGAAAACCACACTGCAAAGCCCTGAGGTATGACTCAGGTCATAATGTGCAGAGGCCCCATTCATGAAAGAGGATCCAGAAGTCCAGGGACCCATCTTCTGCATGCCTGTTCTAAGCAGGACCAGTTTCTGTGTAAAAGAAGAAAGAGGAAGACTTCAGCATTTTGTCTCAGACTCCTGTCCTGAGCACAGGCTTCAGGTCTCCATCCTCCTTGCCAGCGTTAGCAACAGGTGCTTCTTCATCAGCCCCTAACATTCTTCCAGCTAACCCATGTGATGGAGGTGATCTATAGCAGCTGTACATCATGAGCAGATTAGAAAGAGAAATCTTTATAATTATACAGACTTGCTGTTACTTAAATATTTACCAACATTAAACACCAAAGGGCTGTGCAAACGATCCAGGGATTCATATTGTTCTAAGCTAATATTCTTTGTACGATATTATGCAAATTGCATAAACTTTATTTTGTTGTTGCTGCTGCAAGCAGTGTATCCCAAGGCAGCCATTCACTAAGTTGAAACAGATAAAGTTTTAATAATAAATAGTGATGATGAATAAGTCACAAAGTTTGTTCAATGCTAATGTACTCGCTCACTCTAGGGTAGTTTATTAGATAAACAAGTAACATTTCCTGATTTGCTTTTGCTCAAGAGGTGTCGTTTTCCTGGAAATGTTTGTGCAATAAATTATTTCAACCCATTAGGTGTTAACGAACAAATCATATTCACTTGCAATCTGTCGTGAATTGCTGAAAATTGAGATTTAAACACTGAAATTATACATTAATTTTACTCTACAAAAACAAAGCTGGTTAAGAGAAATTAAACTTGGTTGAAATGGGAACAAAACAGTATGTCTGATGCTGAATATTTTAAGCCTGCAAAGGAGGCTGTGAATGGCTTCATTAATATTCAGAACACTTGGGCGTTGTGACAGCGACAAAATGCAAATAACCACACCATGCCTTGGGAATATCCATTAGCAGCAACACGGCTGGGCCATCGACGTGTTTGCCCATAAGATGCCTATGTGGGTTCAGCGTGGATCAGGGTCCCACACACATGTGGTAGTCAGAACAGGCTGACCTGCCTCTTGGCATCCACTGGGTAGAGTTGATTCTGTGCAACAAGGTATCATCTGTCTGTGTTCCTAACAAGCTGCTTCCATTTAGAGAGTGATTAGAAAATAGCTCAGAAAATAGCAGCTGGAAACAATGTAATTGTGCATCAGAGGGCCAATGGTGAAAGGAAATTGCTGGCCCTCTAAATAACTCAAGTCCCCTCAGCTACAGAAGAGGAGGAGGTAAACCCATATGGTCTGAAATCGATCTCCAAGACAGGAGCTTTTAAATTTTATTGAAGAAAATCTTACAGAAATAGGCACAGAACCGTAAGTTTCACAAAGTGTCCACACAACCTGGGTAACCATGCCCAAGTGCCAGCGTTACAACACCCAGAGCTCCCTTGTGCTCTCCCACCCTGAGGATTCACTACCCCGCCATCAGAGGCTAGTGCTGGAGTCATCTACCTTTCACATCTGGATTCTCTACATCAGCATGACATCTTCAAGGTTTTTCTATGTTGTTGCTTATATCAATAACCTCAGATATGCAGATGACACCACTCCTATGGCAGAAACCGAAGAAGAACAAAAGAGCCTCTTGATGAAAGTGAAAGAGGAGAGTGAAAAAGTCAGCTTAAAGCTCAACATACAGAAAACTAAGATCATGGCATCTGGTCCCATCACTTCATGGGAAATAGATGGGGAAACAATGGAAACAGTGGCTGACTTTGTTTTTCTGGGCTCCAAAATCATTGCAGATGGTGATTGCAGCCATGAAAATAAAAGACGCTTGCTCCTTGGAAGGAAAGTTATGACCAACCTAGATAGCGTATTGAAAAGCAGAGAGATTACTTTGCCAACAAAGGTCTGTCTAGTCAAGGCTATGGTTTTTCCATTAGTCATATATGGATGTGACAGTTGGACTATAAAGAAAGCTGAGCGCTGAAGAATTGATGCTTTTGAACTGTGGTGATGGAGAAGACTCTTGAGAGTCCCTTAGACTGAGAGGAGATCCAACCAGTTCATCCTAAAGGAGATCAGTCCTGGGTGTTCATTGGAAGGACTGATGCTGAAGCTGAAACTCCCGTACTTTGGCCACCTGATGTGAAGAGCTGACTCATTGGAAAAGACCCTGATGCTGGAAAAGATTGAGGGCAGGAGAAGAAGGGGACGACAGAGGATGAGATGGTTGGATGGCATCACTGACACAGTGGACATGGCTTTGGGTGGACTCCAGGAGTTGGTGATGGACAGGGAGGCCTGGCGTGCTGCAGTTCATGGAGTTGCAAAGAGTCGGACACGACTGAGCGACTGAATTGGAACTGGAACTGTGTGTGTTCATTAATGGATAATATTCTTTGCATAAATACACTGCTGCTGCTGCTGCTGCTGCTTAGTCACTTCAGTTGTGTCTAACTCTTTGTGATCCCATGGACTGTAGCCCACAAGTCTCCTCTGTCCATGGAAGTCTCCAGGCGAGAATACTGGAGTGGGTTGCCATGCCCTCCTCCAGGGGATTTTCCCAATCCAGGGACTGAACCCAGGTCTCCTGCATTGCAGGCAGATTCTTTACCACAGAGCCACCAAGGAAGCCCACATAAATACACTACAAATTCTTTTACTCTTTTTCCCATTGACAGTCATCTGGGTTCTTTCCACTTTTAACTATTACAAATAGTACTGCTTTAAATAGTCTCATATACATCTCTGATGAATTTGAAAATGTGTCTTTTCAAAGCCATCACAGCCTGGTACAGATCAGGGTGTCACAGTATACTTACCCAGATCTGAGGATGTAGGTTAAAGGGTTGAGGGTCAGTGTACATGCACCACACACACGTGTAGTCACTAGCACCGTTCCCAAAGACCTCTTTTGAAATATATAAGGTAATAGCCATGATAAGGGACATGGGGGACCTTAATTATCACTATGTATATTTTTGTACTATTCTGAATTTTCCCAAGGATATGGAGTAAGTTAAAAATTAAACAGAGAGGTGTAAATATAATGAATCCAGAGCCATTTAGGCTCTAACTGAACATGTGATCATTGTTAAAACATTTCATCTTCCTTCAGCTGTGCATTCTAGCTCTTTTCCAAGGCTGTCTCATTTGCTTCTCACAATAATAGATTGTGAGAAAGCAGTTGTTGGCCATTTCTATAGACCATACATGTGCCATGATTTCATTTTCTCATACTCAACATTGGAAACGGGCTTTATTATATAACCCCGCTACATGAGTGAGGAAGTCGAAGCACAGAGAGGTTGGTGGGGTTATCTGGGATCACATGGCTGGTAAACAGTTTTTGGACCCTTTGGCAAGTGCTCTTTCTACTCAAGATTGCCTAGAAGAGATTGGAAAACACTGGCTTCAAAATGAAGAAAGGAGAAGAAAAGTGAAGGACAAAGAAACCGTGAAGTTACTCTCCCCGTGTAGTTAAAGGGGCAGTCCTGGAATAAACATAGAGGCTTCCTGCCCTGCTCCTCCCTGACTGCAGGTCATGTCCTTAATGACCACTGAATTTTGGTGCTTCTGCACTGCGTCCCTCAGACCACAGACAGCAAACTGTTTCTATAAAGAGCCTGATAGTAATTATTTTAAGTGTACAGGCCATGTAGCCTCAGTCAAACTTCTCTACTCTGCCTCACTGTAGCTGAAAGTGGCTGTAGATAATAACATAAGTGGAAGGATATGGCTGTGTTCCAATAGTGCTTCATTTAGGACATGGAAATCTGAATTTCATACAATTTCCACGTGTCGTGAAATATTTTTTTCAGCTATTTAAAAATTTTAAAATACAACTTTTAAGCCATTTTAAAATTCAGTAGTCATTCTTATTCTTAGCTCATGGGTTGTACAAAAACACTGGGCCAGATATGGACCACTGGTTTCAGCTTGCCAACTTTTTACTTTAAACACATAGAGAAATAGGTTAAGAAGCAGTCAGTGAACAAAAGCTTGTCAATTTGAGGTTAAAATTCATTTAGATGCAAAATGGGAATCAAACCTAAATCAGCTAAATCAAAATAGGAAATTCATAAACTTATAACTGAGAAGCCCAAGGGGTTGGTATTCAGACATGGTTGGTTTAGGGGTTTAGATAACATAAAGAAGACTGAGCACCAAAGAAGCGATCCTTTTGAACTGTGTTTCTGGAGAAGACTCTAAGAGTCCCTTGGACTGCAAGGAGACCAAACCAGTCAATCCTAAAGGAAATCAACCCTGAATATGCATTGGAAGGACTCATGCTGAAATTCCAATCGTTTGGCCACCTGATGCAAAGAGCCAACTCATCGGAAAAGACCCTGATGCTGGGAAAGAGTGAGGGCAGGAGGAGAAGGGGGTGACAGAGGATGAGATGTCTGGATGGCATCATTGACTCAATGGACATGAGTTAAAGCAAGCTCAGGAAGATAGTGAAGGACAGGGAAGCCTGGCATGCTGCAATCCATGGAGTTGCAAAGAGTTGGACATGAATTAGCTACTGAACAACAGCAACAACAAGCTTTTTTCTCTCTCCTTCCCTCCATCTCCTTTTTTCCTCCTCCTTCCCTTCTTCTTCTTCCTTCTTTTCCCCCTTTGCCTCAGGTGAAAAGACATTAGATGCAATGCAGCACTGGAAAGAATATAAGCTGACATCTCAACAGAAATTATGGAGCCCCCAAACAGTAGAGCAACATGTTTTTATTGATGTATGATATTATACAAGTTACAGATGTGAATCACAGTTATAATGATTGACAATTTTTAAAGGTTGTACTTCATTTAGAGTTATGAGATACTGGCTACATTCCCCATGTTGTACAATATATCCTTTTAACTTATTTTATACTGAATAGTTTGTACCTCTTAATTTCTTACCCCTATGTTGCCATTCCTACCATCCATCTCCCTACCCAGGTAATGGCTAGTTTGTCCTCTGTGAGTCTGCTTTTTCTTTTTTTTTTCACTAATCTGTTGTATTTTTCAGATTTCACATTTAAGTGATAGCATATAGTATTCGTCTCTGTCTGACATTTCACTTAGCATAATGTCCTCCAAATTCATCCATGTTACGGCAAATAGCAAATTCTAATTATTTTTTATGACTGAGTACTATCCCATTGTGTATATACACCACATCTTTCTCCATTCATTTGTTGATGGACACTTAGGTTGAATCCATGTCTTGGAAATTGTAACTAATGCTGCCATGAACATTGGGGTACTTGTATCTTTTTGAATTAGTATTTTGGGTTTTTAAAATATATATCCAAGAGCATATTGTATTGGTGTTTTTCTTTCTGGTTTACTTCACTCTGTACAATAGGCTCCAGTTTCATCTACCTCATTAGAACTGATTCAAATATATTCTTTTTAATGGCTGCATGATACTCCGTTGTGTATATGTACCACAGCTTTCTTATCCATTCATCTGCTGATGGATATCTAGGTTGCTTCCATGTCCAGTAATTAACCTCCAATTAAAATAAATAAATTTATATTAAAATATATATCCAAGAGTAAAATTGCTGGATCATATGATAGTTCTATTTTTAGTTTTTTCAGAAACCTCCACAGTGGCTGTACCAATTTACATCCCCACCAACAGTATGAGAGGGTCCTCTTTTCTCCACACCTTTCCTTGCCAGTATGTCTTATTTGTATTCTTTATGATGAAACCACTGTGACAGGTTTGAGGTGATACCTCACTGTGAATTTGACTTGCATTTCCCTGATGATTAGCAATGTTGAGCATCTTTTCATTTGCCTGTTGGTCATCTGCATTTCCTCTTTGGAAAAATGTCTACTCAGTTCTGCCTATTTTTAAATCAGATTGTTTATTTCTCTGATGTTGAGTTGTAAGAGTTAATTATATATATTGGATATAACCTCTTATCAAATATTTTCTCCTATTTAGTACATTGTCTTTTCATTTTGTCAATGATTTCCCTTGCTGTGCAAAGGCTTCTAAGTTTACTTAGGTGTCATTTGTTTATTTTTGCGTTTATTTCCTTCACTTTAGGAAACAGAGCCAAAAAAAATTTTTCTGTGATTGATGTCAAAGGGTGTTCTGCCTATATTTTCCTCTAGGAGTTTTATAGTATCTGGTCTTATATTTGGGTCTTTGGTCTATTTTGAGTTTATTTTTGTATACAGTGTTAGAGAATGTCCTAATTTCATTCTTTTACATATAGCTTTCCAGTTTTTAAAGGTATAAGAAAAATGAATAACATCTATTCAAACTAGAATGCTCTGTACAGTTAAAACATACATCAAAATTTAAAAACATAGAAAATTTTTTAGACAGACAAAATCAGGGAATTCATATCCAACAGATATACAAACTCAAAAAATGTTCAGGCTTATAGGAAATGATACCCACCCTTAACTGTTTAAAGCAAAATAATAAAGTATTGAAGGGTTTATAACATACATAGGAGTAAAATATACGGCAGTGCGAATACCAAGTATTGTAGGGAATAGATGGAATGACATGGTTATAAGAGATTCACATTGTTCATGAAGTAAACTATTATTTGAAGCTGTCTGTGCTAATTTAAAGATGAATATTGTAATATCTAAACCAACAGCTAAAATAAACACAAAAGATAGAGCTAAAAAAGAAGATAAAATGTATACTATAAAAATATTCAGTTAAACCAAGAGAAGATAGGAAAGTAGGAAGAGAGCAATAAAGAATAAATGGAGCAAATAGGAAAAAATGACAGAATAGCTTAAATTCAGCTATAGTGACAATTACACTAAAAGTTAGAAGACTAAATATTCCACGTAGAAGACAGACATTGTCAAATTTGGGGAAAAAAACATTGAGACTCAATTGTATACTGTTTACTAGAAACAGGAGGTGGGAGGGGGGTTCATCATGGGGAACACATGTACACCCATGGTGGATTCATGTCAATGTATGGCAAAACCAATACAATATTGTAAAGTAAAATAAATAAAACTGAAAAAAATAAAATAAATAAAATTAATGTAGAAAAATGGAGGAAAAATAAACAAAATATAGACATACAAGTTGAAAGTAAATTGGTATTAAAAAATCAAGCAAAAAAATAACAAGAAAATTACATTAATATCAAAAAAACACTTTAAGACAAGTAATATTGCTGGGGACAGTGAGGGCTATTTTATAATTATTCAAGTGTCAGGCATGAAAAAGATATTACAATCCTAAATGTTATGCAAATAACAAGAGATTGAGAAAATGTAAGTAACAACTGGCAGAGAGATGAGCAAAATAGACCAATCCACAGTCTTAGTTGGAGGTTTTAATGTTCTCTCTCAGTAATTACTAGAAAACTGAAGAACAATCCTGCAAGAACACAAACATTCACTCAGCACTGCCTGTTGTGTGGTGTGCAAGCACACCTTGAGCATTTCCCAAGGCAGAGCAACGATGGGCCATAAAAACAAGTCTGTACAATTTCAAAGGGCTGAAACATACAGAATATGTTCTCTGACCAATATAGTATAAACTAGTAAAATAGTACTCTTGCCTAGAAAACCCCATGGGCAGAGGAGCCTGGTAGGCTATAGTCCATGGGGTTGCGAAGAGTTGGACACGACTGAAGTGACTGAAAGTGACTTCACTTTCACTTTTCACCTTCATGCACTGGAGAAGGAAATGGCAACCCACTCCAGTGTTCTTGCCTGGAGAATCCCAGGGACAGGGGAGCCTGGTAGGCTGTCATCTATGGGGTTGCACAGAGTCGGACACGACTGAAGCGACTTAGCAGCAGCAGCAGTAAAATAGTGACATCTCGAAAACCTCAGAATGGTTGGAAATTAAGCAGAAGACCTCCAAATAATGCATGAGTCAAAGAATAAATCATGGGGGAAATAGAAAGCAGATTAATAGAATGATAAGGAAAAAAAGTACTGAATTATATGAACAGAACACACATCAGTGAAATAGAATGAAGGTCCAGAAATAGACCACTCCATTGATTTTTGAGAAAGGGACCAAGTTAATTCAATGGGGAGAGGAAAGTATTTTCGATAAATTAATGCCGAAACAACTGTATAGCTGTATGGGGCTGGGGATGAGGGGAGGCTGGGGAGGCAGGGAGTGGACCCCCTCTTGCTGCATACCAAAATAATAATAATAGATTCTATACCTAAAGGTAAAAGCTGGAACCATATACTTTCTAGAAGAAAACAATACTGTCACAACCATGAGACAGGTCAAGATTTTTAGATAAGATGTGTAAAAAGCAAAAATTAAAAGTATATTTTAAAAAGACGAAGACTCCAATTAAAATAGTGGGGAAACAACTTGAATAGGCAATCCACAAGAGAATGAACAACTAATAAGCACATGAAAGATGTTTAACATCTTTAGTCATTACGAAAATTCAGATTAAAGCAAGATACTTTCCCACATCCGCTGACAGGACTGAAATCAAAATAAATGACTGACAGTTGCTCACTGTGGCAAAGCTGTAGAGCAACTGAAAGTTTCATTCATTGCTGGTGGGTGTGTAGCTCGGTGCTTTGAAGAACTGCTCAAAGTTTGTATAAAGTTGTATGTACAACTCTTCTGTGACCCAACAATTCTGCCCCTAGGTATTTACCCAAGAAATAAGAAAATATGTGTCCAGCCTGTACAAGAATGTTCCTAATGGCCTTAGCTATAGTAGCCCATAACTGGAAACAAGGCAAGTGTTCATTAACAGGATGAACAATAGTGGCATATGCAAACAATGAAATGCTAATTGTCAATAAAAAGGAATGAACTGCTGCTAGTACAAAACAACACGGTTGAATCACACACACAAAAAAAAAAAAATGGACATGAAAGTATACATTATGTGTGAGTCCATTTATGTGAGCTTTTAGAATAAAACTAAACTGATCTATAGGGACAGAGATCAGAAAGTTCTTGCCTTTTAACAGACCAACTGGAAAGGGGACTATGGAACTTTGGTTGGGGTAGGGGTGATGAAAATATTCTAGATCATATGTGTTTTGGGTGATGAGTACATGAATACATACAACTGACAAAAATCACTGAACTAAAGCTTAAGCCCTGTGTATAGTTGTAAAGTAATTCTTGATTATAAAAATAGTTTTAATTGTCTACCCCCTTGGTGCTAAGTAGGGAGAATTTAAGACAGAGGTCACAGAAATGATGGGAGAAGTCGAGGTAGGAGACTGCTGCTGCTGCTGCTGCTGCTGCTGAGTGGCTTCAGTCGTGTCCAGCTCTGTGCGACCCCATAGATGGCAGCCCACCAGGCTCCCCCGTCTCTGGGATTCTCCAGGCAAGAACATTGGAGTGGGTTGCCATTTCCTTCTCCAGTGGTTCAAACCATTCAACAAAGCAAACTGTGATGTTCAGCTTGTCATCCTCATTACCATTTGCTGTAAGGTCAATGTCTCTGATGAAATCAAGGGTAAGGAAGTCCACCACTGCTAGAAAAGAAACCCTTCAAACCCTGAGGTCTACTTTTCTCAGCCCTTTCCTGGGCAGTGATGCCCCAAGGGCAGCCTCTCCCACCGTGTGCCATTTGTTACATTACAACTGTTTGCTTGGCTCACCCCACTTGTGATCACTAAAATGTTCACTTCCTGCAGTCCCCTCTTTGTAATTGTTTCTTCCTCCAGTGTCTTCCTTGAATTTGAGAAATTATCATTCTCTTAATACTCTGAAGCATAGTATATTTCCCACCTCTACTTCAGAGGAAGAGTGAAAGAGTGGTGAGGTCCCTGTCTCTGGGAGTTTTCAAGCAGAGAGTAGATAATGATATGCCTAGGGACTTAGTCAGACCAGCCAGCATGGTCTGTATAACTCACACAATCCACATTAGGATAAGTCTGTGATAAGTGTTAATGCAGTCTAGTAAATAAAAAATATGGATTAATTTATGCTTAATTTAATTAGCTAAACTGAATTTTCCTCTGTATGCATTTTGTCAGACTAGAGTATAGAATTTCATGCATATTCATTCTGTGCAAGAAATTCTACAATTTCTTTGATCATCTGCTAATTTTGCTGCTGTAACAATTAGCTGCTGCTCAGCCGCCCTGGCTTCCAGGCAGAATCTGATGCTGAGTTTAATTACTTAACCCAAGACCAAGGCAAAGTGAAATACCCACTGAGTCTTAGTCCAATTTGAGTTCATTTCACGTGAAATCTATTGATTGCAGGTTGGACTTTGCTCCTGGAATGAAACATCACACATTGTGTGGCGTTTAAATATTTCTCTTTTCTTCTCCTCTCACAGCCTCTCACAACTGTCATGGTTAATTACTTCAGCAGCCACGGCATTCTAGCTAACATGGTGGTCCCAACGACCCTCTCCAATGGTCCTCTCGCATAAGCCACTCCACCTCCTGTGGGGTTTTTTAAGGGCAGTTCAGTTCAGCTGATAGTCCCTTTCACCCCTCAGACTAAGACATCTGGGACTTTTGTTGAGACAGCAATGGTGGATGGTTCTTGCTTGAAAGCTTCCACCTGAGGTCCACTGTCCAATGCCACTTAAAAGATTGTTTGAAATCTTTTCAGGTAATTTAGATTAATGTAGTGGGCTTCCCTGATGGCTCAGATGGTAAAGAATCCGCCTACAATGCGGGAGACCTGGGTTCGATCCCTGGGTTAGAAAGATCCCCTGAAGGAGGGCACGGCAACCCACTCCAGTACTCTTGCCTGGAGGATCTCTGTGGACAGCAGAGCCTGGTGGGCTACAGTCGATGGGGTCACAGAGTCGGACACAACTGAGCGGCTAAGCGCACAGCCCAGATGTGAGAAGCAGAAACCAGACTTTATTTTACTTTCGTCCTACTCACAGCCAGATCTAATGACCATAGGTGATGGTCTTGACTGGAGTTCAATACTAATTCAGCTTAATGGATTTCTCTCATCTGCTTCACTTTTTAATTCATGCTCTCATTTAAATATCAGAAAGAACTTGTAAATGGCTTGATGCCATTGAATTGCAGCATCACTCCATCCCTGTCAGCAAGGAGGGTCTGTTTCCACTTTGTTTTCCTTCCTGTTGGCCAACTCCCACATTATGCTAAGTAGGAGCCAATCCTGACTCACTTCCTGAGCAAATTGTGGCCAATAGGGAATAGGCAGCATGAAGAATTTTAGGAGATGTTCTGTTTTTGGGTAACTTGCAAATATGCCTGAAGAAAGAGAGGTCAAATTATCTTCATTTTTTAAAGCAAAAGGAACTGAGAACATACATGGGTGATCTCACAAAATATGTCCTAGTTTAGAAATCAAAGTATCCTCCTAATTAATGTCAGAAGGATCACCTTGATGCCAGTCATCCAGACCATCGGAATCCCCCACAGATCTACTTTTGGGCACTTGGGCTTTATAAGGTTTCTACCTTGGAAAGCCAAGAGAAAAGAAGTGAACAGGTGCTTTCACTATTTACAAAGTGAGGTCATATGTCTGGGCAGTGAGTGTGTGTGCCTGTACCCACTGAACACTATTAGGGGGCCTGTGTGATTTCCATGGTTGGCCTGTCATCCAGTGAAGCCAGATAGAAAGTATTTCTCAGTAGTGGAGAGGGTGACCAAAACACATGCCACAGGTGTAGAAACGGAGGGAAGGCCTGCAGTTCACCACGGCTTCTGCATATCTGTTTTCAGTCTGTGAGTGAGCTCAGCTCCTAAACACAGGAGGTCATCTGATTTGGAGCATCTTCTTCCCAGAGTTGGCCACTGTGCTAAGAAAAAGCTATTTAATTAAGAATTATCCTCATGGTCATGGAATTCAGGACATGGGGCCTGGCACCAGTTGGCCATTATTGCAAACATTGCTGCTGCTGCTAAGTCGCTTCAGTCGTGTCCGACTCTGTGTGACCCCATAGACGGCAGCCCACCAGGCTCCCCTGTCTCTGGGATTCTCCAGGCAGGAACACTGGAGTGGGTTGCCGTTTCCTTCTCCAATGCATGAAAGTGAAAAGTGAAAGTGAAGTTGCTCACTTGTGTCCAACTCTTGGCAACCCCATGGAGTGCAGCCTACCAGGCTCCTCCATCTATGGTATTTTCCAGGCAAGAGTACTGGAGTGGGGTGCCATTGCCTTCTCCAATTGCAAACATTAAGTGCTTACAAATATCCAACCCAAGGTGAGGATGTGACCAAGAAGGCCATAGTCTCTGGACTTTCATTTCAGCAGAGCAAACAACAGCAGAGACTGCCATCAGAGGTCGTGTTCTAGTTGATGCCCCAGGCATGCTGGTATAAGAGGCCTGGTGCCTGCTGCCTCCCACAGCAGGTTTCTGAACTTCCCACTCCCTCTCTACAAACACCCTCGCTCTCCATCCTGGTTTCTGCCTTTCTGCTAGCTGCCTTCTGGATTTTGTATGTTCCATCTTACTTGCTTTCTTTTTTGCTCTCTCTTGTTCATTATATCTTTACCTGTTTCTCTCTCTCACTACCTGTTTTTATCTTTCTCTGTTAATTATGAAACAGATCCACAATGCACCCTCTTCACACAGAAAACTAAGCATTCAAGTTGCTTTCAATGTTCTCCTCCTAAAATGAAACAGAAATGTGGATGCCCTGATGCCCTACCTACCACTTCAGAGGGTTCCTGGGAGGATCTACTGAGATCGCATGGGTGTTTGGAATATTGTCCAACCTTTTGCAAAATATAGGAAGTATTAACAGTAAACTGGATCCACATTCTCAAATTCTTTTTTTCGGTAAGCTTGCATTGTTCAAGAAAATTAGAGATACCAAGGGAACATTTCATGCAAAGATGGGCTCGATAAAGGACAGAAATGGTCTGGACCTAACAGAAGCAGAAGATATTAAGAAGAGATGGCAAGAATACACGGAAGAACTGTACAAAAAAGATCTTCATGACCCAGATAGTCATGATGATGTAATCACTAATCTATAGCCAGACATCTTGGAATGTGAAGTCAAGTGGGCCTTAGAAAGCATCACTACAAACAAAGCTAGTGGAGGTGATGGAATTCCAGTTGAGCTATTTCAAATCCTGAAAGATGATGCTGTGAAAGTGCTGCACTCAATATGCCAGCACATTTGGAAAACTCAGCAGTGGCCACAGGACTGGAAAAAGTCTGTTTTCATTTCAATTCCAAAGAAAGGCAATGCCAAAGAATGCTCAAACTACCACACAATTCCACTCATCTCACATGCTAGTAAGGCAATGCTCAAAATTCTCCAAGCCAGGTTTCAGCAATACATGAACCGTGAACTCCCTGATGTTCAAGCTGGTTTTAGAAAAGGCAGAGGAACCAGAGATCAAATTGCCAACATCCGGTGGATCATCGAAAAAGCAAGAGAGTTC
>SJYV01007475.1:488452-531483 GCA_006410875.1 Neotragus pygmaeus
CCAACCTAGATAGTATATTCAAAAGCAGAGACATTACTTTGCCAACTAAGTTCCATCTAGTCAAGACTATGGTTTTTCCTGTGGTCATGTATGGATGTGAGAGTTGGACTGTGAAGAAGGCTGAGCGCCAAAGAATGGATGCTTTTGAACTGTGGTGTTGGAGAAGACTCTTGAGAGTCCCTTGGACTGCAAGGAGATCCAACCAGTCCATTCTGAAGGAGATCAACCCTGGGATTTCTTTGGAAGGGATGATGCTGAAGCTGAAACTCCAGTACTTTGGCCACCTCATGCGAAGAGTTGACTCACTGGAAAAGACTCTGATGCTGGGAGGGATTGGGGGCAGGAGGAGAAGGGGACGACCAAGGATGAGGTGGCTGGATGGCATCACGGACTCGATGGACGCGAGTCTTAGTGAATTCCGAGAGATGGTGATGAACAGGGAGGCCTGGCGTGCTGCAATTCATGGGGTCACAAAGAGTTGGACATGACTGAGCGACTGAATTGAACTGAACTGAACTGCATTGTTCCCTATTGTAGCCTAGCACTATTCTCACAGGGCAGGGAGTGGGAGGATCATGGGAGGTGAATAAAGTCTGGAAGAGCCACTGTTCCTGCCCTCCTGAGACCCATCTAGTCAGACCATAAGCAAAACAGCCAGAGATTGTGATGGATGCTGTGAAGGAAGACTTGAGGTGCTAGGCTGAGGAAGACAGTGGGTACTTCATATTGGGTGGTCTCTTAGTCCACTCAGCTGTCATTCAATATACCATAGGCGGGGTGGCTTAAACAAAGTAAAGTTATTACAGTTCTGGAGGCTTTGAAGTCCAAGATCAGGGTGCCAGCACAGCTGGTTCCTGGTGAGATCTGTTTCTGTTCATACACAGCTCTTTCCCCCGTGTGTTCACGTGGCATTTCTTCCATTTATGTGCTTGGACAGAGAAAGAAAGAGCTCTCTCTTCCTCTTATAAGGCCAACCCTATCAGACTGGGACCCCATCCTAAGATCTTATGTAACCTGAATCACTATAAGTCAGGGTTAGAATCAACAAGAGACAGATAAATAAATACACTGGGGTATATAGATATGTAGAGAGATTTATTATCAGGTTGGCTCACGTGAGTATGGTTTCCCTAGTGGCTCAGTGGTAAAGAATCCACCTGCGATGCAGGAGACTCCAGTTCAGTTGCTGGGTCAGGAAGATCCCTTGGAGAAGGAAATGGCAACCGGCTCTAGTATTCTTGCCTTTGATATCCCAGGGATAGAGGAGCCTGGCGGGCTATAGTCTACGGGGTCACAAAGAGTCAGATACAACTTAATGACTAAACAACAACAACACATGATTATGGAAGTTGAGAAGCTCCATAGTCTATTGTCTACAAGCTGGAGACCCAGAAAAGCCAATGGTGAGTCCCAGTCTAAGTCTGATGGCCTGAGAATCTATGAAGCTAATGGCTGAAGTCTGAGCCCAGGGGTAGAAGATTGATCCAGCTGAAGCAGAGAGAGCAAAACCTCCTTTTGTTTACAAAAGTTCAAGCAGATGGTCAAGAAAAGACTGTTTGAGCAGATGACATTTATGGTGAGCCTTGGAGAATGGGAGGGACACTGTCATCTGAAACTCTGGGAAAAGCTCACTGCAGAGAGAGAAACAGTGGGCAAGCAGATGGAGAAAATGCTGGAGAAATCGGTTGTAGGAATTAACATCCAGTAATGTTATTTGGGACATGTACAATAAATTTGAGCATCAGGTGACATCCAAATGGATATATCAGTTAAACAGCTGAATAAAAGCAGAAAATTCAATAATATGTCAAATTATTTATGCCCTCCCAAAGCATGTTGGTCAGACACATCCAAAATAAATGTATGTGGCTTTCTCTGGCTGTCCCATCTGGGTCACTGCCATAATGCTTGGCTGGTGTAAAACAAGCCATTTTGGTGTTGGGGCAGCGTGCAGAATAAGCTGGCAGACATACCTGGGGAGCCAGATGGACTTTCTGCACCTGGGGTTTTTTCAAGGCCATGTGCTTCACACAGTGTACCAGAGGACATGTGTTTGGGCTCTCATTAGGGAGCACAGTTAGTCAAAACAGTCTTCCTGTCTGGGAAGCCAGAGTCCCAGACAAACGCTTCCTCGGCATCTTCGGTGGCCAGTTGTGCATCAGAAAGAGCTGCCGTCACCATCTGAGTTAGGCTCACTAAGTCCACAGCGCCTGGAATTGCCCTGTCTTTCCTCCTGAAACAGCATGTTTAAAAACTCTAGTAATCCCGTCTGCCTTCTCACTGAACATAGCTGTTTAGGTAAATCAGCTGAAAACCTCATCCCTCAGGGAGACCAGAGGGGAGGCTTCCAAACGCCATTGATGGTCTCACCCCCTCGCCTGGAGCAGGGGTTTCAGGAAGGGCCCATTCCTTTCCACTGTCAGTGCTGGACAGTCCCACACTGAGGAAGCACCCATGATGTGACAGTAAATGTAATATCAACAGCAGTCATCCAGATTTTAATAGTTTTATTGCTCTCAACCAAACAGAACATGTGGACAGATAAGGACCTCCAGACTGTCTTACAACTCACACATCATTTACGGATTGCCAGCGTTAGTGACCTCACAACTGCTCATGGCGAGGGTTCTATTATAGATCCAGGGATAGGGTTGCCATGAGGAGAAGGGAAGAAGCAGTGGAAAAAGTCTTCAGAACATTCTTGATAATATACCTTCATCTCAGCGTGTTGAGGAAACCCATGTCCTTTCCCATACCACAGCCTGAAATCTGGAGAGGCAGATGATCCAGAGCTTCAGCTGAGGTCTGCTCACTGCCTGACACTCTTAGGTGGTGATTCTGACACGTTGCTGTGAGCCGAGTGTGTGCCGGCTGGAGAGTAAGACACTCATGGGCTGCAGGCTCTGGTAGACTTTATTGCCAGGAACACTCTCTGCCAGGTTCTCATGATTTAAACCCTAAAGACGCCCCCTCCTATTCTAACAGCAGAGAGGAAGGATAATGCCTGAAATACCCAGGGCCATAACAAAGGCCCACTCTACAAGGGAAGGGGTCTGCCCTAGACCTACCCCACTGGGATGAGCCCTTCCACCTTCCAGTGTCACCTGACGGGGTGAAGACAGCCAGGGGCAGGCTTCAGAGAAGAGGCTGGGAATGCTGTAGCCAGAGCAGACTGGGATTTTCACAGAACACTGCCAACCCCTACACCTCCTCACCATGCCAACAGGGCTCCAGTATAGGAGCTGGGTTATAGCTTCAAGAACTGCAAGACAGAGGCTGTCTTTGACAGATTTAGAGAAACTCAAAATCAAGAGAGCAGACTAAAATAAGGACACCAGAGAAATTTGCAGCCTGGGACACGCGTGGCTACTGCAAGCATGAGGCACCCTCTGACCGAGCCAGAGGACATTAAACCCTCCCCCTGAAGCTCGTTCACCTCACTTCCTGCTCCCAGTTCCTGTTACTTCCGATCATCAGACCAGGCCCTGTAAACAACTCTGGTTAATATGTCATAGTCTCTGATAGAAAAAGTATATACTATGCAAAAACAGATCGGTAATATAAGCAGAGAGAGGCAAACCCTGAAAAAGGATCTAACGGAAATACTAGAAATTTTAAAACTAAAAAAAAAAAAGGAGAATACCTTTGGTGGATAGAGCTGAGGAAGAAATCAGGAAACTTGAAGATATATTGATAGAAACTTTCCAGCCCGAAAAGAAAAAAGAATGAACAATAACAGCAGCAGCAGCAACAACAAAACCAAACAGGACACTAAGAACCGTGGGAAAACCTCTAAACTCCTGAGTGATGCATTATTAGAATACCAGGAAAAGAGAAGCAGAGCCGAAGAATTTGAAGTAATAATGGCCGAGAACTTCCCAAAAATAAATGACAAATGCCTGAAACCACTGCACCTGGCCATATCATGTTCAAACTCCAGAAAGCCAAAGACAAACAGAAAATCTTGAAACAAGACAGAGCAGAAAGAGGAGGGAAAACAAAATACAAAGAAAAACCCCTTACTTAAGAATCACAGTGGACTTACTAGAAACTATGCTAGCCAGAGAATGAAACAAAGTGTCTAGTATTAAAAGCAGGGGAAAAAATACTTTCTATATCCAGAAAAATTTTCCTTTGGAAATAAAGGAGAAATAAGTTCTCCCATAAACAAGAATGGAGGAAATCCGTCACCTGCAGACCAACCAGGCAAGTAATGTTCAAAGTTTTTGAGGCAGAAGGAAGATGGACAAGATCAGAAATGTGGGTTGATGTAAAGAAAGGAAAAGCATCAAGAAAGAAGCAGTGAAGGTAAAAGAAAATCATGTGTGCACTACACTGATCTGTACAGATGACATTAAAAGCAGTAACGTGAACAGCATGCTGGGCGATCATGATCCCAGGGGAAGTGGAGTGAATGGCAGCGATGATGTCACAGGCATGTGTGGGGGGAGTCTGGATGCTGATTTAAGGTACCTGCGGTATCTGTGGAGAGGTGCAGTGTTGTTTAAAGGTGGATTTGGATTCAATAATTATCAAGGACAAGAGTTCCTAATGATATGAGTGGATGAACCAAGAAAGCAGAGTTGTTCAGAGCCCAGCTCTAGCGCCAGAGACAGTGAGTTCAGGCTCCACTGTGCCACTCATCAACCATACCAGCTTAAAGAAGTTCTTACCCTCTGTTACCCCCAGATGCCTCATCTCAGAAATTAAGCTGTCAATAGCGCCTTTATAAGGTTGCTCCAAAGATGAAGATAATGCAAGCTAAGTGGTTAGCAGAACACATGGCAAATGGTAAATTTTCTATAGATAGAAGCAGCACGTCTCAAATCGTGGTCCCCAGACCAGCAGCATCAGCATCACCTGGGAATGTGTTAGAACTGCAGCTTCTCAGCCCTCCCCGCAGACCACTGAGTCAGAAACTCTGGGGATGGGCGTGGGGATCTGCAGTTTCACAATTCTTGCAGGTGATGCTGATTCTTACTAAAAGTATGAGAACCACTGCCCTGGAGGATTGAGAAGTTGCGAGTGATGCCAAATGCCGAAAAGGGCTTCCTGGCTCAGAAACTGATCCACTGACTCCGTTCAAACCAAGCTCTAACAGCACCAAATAGTTCAGACAGCAACATGGCTGGACCCAGAGACTCTCATACTGCGTGAAGTGCATCAGAGAAAGACAGACACCATATGATACTGCTTATATGTGAACCCCCCCAAAAAGGTTACAAGTGAACTTACCTACAAAAGCCAGAGTTATAGATGCAGAAAATAAACTTATAGTTACGGGGGATGTGGGGAATACGTTGGAACATTTGTCCTGACAGTCTGTCACTCGAGTATTGAGAGATAGCTTCTCTATATCTGTCTCCCCACACCACACCCCCACATCCAGATCTGGGACTCCAGCAAGGACAGAGGAAGGTCATGGACAGCCTCATGATGAAGCAGAGTGTGGAACAAATGTGTGGTGATAAAGGCACACACACGTGTGATACTGGGAGTGATTGACAGATGGGGAGGCTGGGGCAGCTTCCTACAGGAGCAGGGAGGAGAGCAGCTGCCATGGGGGGCTCCTTGGAAACGTGATGCTTCTGCCATCTCCAGGGGATAGGAATGTTCCACCTGTCCGTTACACAAGGGAACAGAAGTTAAAACAAGCAGCAAGTCCCTTTTGACTATTAAACTAGTGTTAAAATGTATGTAGTGGAAATACCTGGTGCTGGCAACAGTGCAGTGAAGCTGGCATTCTTGGGTGTTTCTGGAAGCATATGCTAAGCCAGCAAATGGGAATAATAATAATAAATAATGACAATGAGTTGGAAAGTACCAGTTAACACACTGAGGAGCTGTTATAAATTTTCATATCACTGGGGCCCCGCAATCAGACGTCTGAAGTCTGTTCTGATGGCTGTTGTTTTAAATAGAAAGGGAATGATATTCACCACTGCCTTCATCTGCAAATAAGTGGAAGCAAAATAGATGTCAAAGAATGGTTATGTAAACTGATCCTAAGGACACAGCAGTTTGCCCTTTAAAATATGTTTTCTGAAGAAATTCAGCCACCTGCAAATAAAAATCTTAAGATATATTTAAGGTAAAAATCATGACTCAGAATTTTAGTATGACTGCAAATACCCGATTAATAATAAACAGTGGTGGAAATTACTGGAAGGAATTACAACAAATAACAGGTGTTGTCAATAAGATGGAGGATTTTGATTGTTAATTCTTTATTTTCTTTACTTTCCAAATGCCCTAAGGTTTCATTCTATGTAATACTTTATAGAATGAAAGCTATTAGAGCAAGAAAGAGAGGAGAAGAGTGAAAGATCACCTCCTTCTGCTCAAAAAGGGGACACAAATAGTCACACTGCTTTCTCATTCCCAGTTGCATTGGCCATTTCAAGACTTTATTTTCCTTCTTTTTCTTTCACTGAAAATTAGACTCCAAGGGGACTGAGGTTGGGGGCATGGGCAAGGGGGAACTGTTTGAATAGATGTGTAAAGAAAAAAGTAACAAGACTGATTTCTGAAGTTTGCACTTGAGACTGATTTGTAACAAACTGCAATCTGGGCTTGTGGGCCATGGGGTGTGGAAACACTCGCTATGTGTTCACGCTTTTCCAGCTGTGTTCTGTTTTGCCCTCAACAACTGGTCATTTTGGAAGGGATTCCCCTATATCCCCATTTCCATCTCAAACAGAAAAGCTCTTTTTATTTTCTGTACTCATGATTTTTCCTTCCTCATATAATGTTGGTTACTCAAAGCCTGAAGATACTTGACAACCTCTACTTAATTTTATGAGCTCAGTCGTGTCCAACTGTTGTGGCCCCGGGGTCTATAGCCCACCGGGTTTCTCTGCCAATGGAATTTTCCAGGCTAGAATACTGAGTAGGGGTGCCATTCCTACTCCAGGGGATCTTCCCAACCCAGGGATCGAACCCTCATCTCTTGTGTCTCCTGCTTTGGTAGACTGATTTGGCCACTGGGAAGCACTAGTTAATTTTATAACTAAACATAATATTATTTTCATTTACTTAATAACTATTTTAATATTTATTTTCCACTTATTCTAATAGCTATTGCTTTGAGTTAGATTAAGCAGTTTTTTTTTCCCCTGTTAACTCTCAGTGTGTCATTGAAAGCTAGCTATATCTCACTGCATATTATAAGATCTAAGTCCCTGCCATCCCATTAGCCTCCAGGCTCCATGATGCCAGGGACTCTGTCTGCCTTGGCCCCTGCTCTATGGCCAGAATATCTTGCATGTAGTAGCTGTGGAACAAAGTGTACTTTTGAAAGAGTGAATGCTGTCACTTGGTGACAGTGTACTCAAGTTTCATGCTTCGTATTTTGATTACTTAATGAAATGCACAAAAAATTGAATCAGAAAACCCAGGACATGAATTGGTGATAGTCATCCCATTTAGCTCTTCTGTTCGCCTACTCAGCACAAATTGATGATCTCTGAGATCACTCTGCTCCACATCTGCTCACACCTGTCTTCATGGCACACAGACAGTGTTGCTCCGTGGGTAACAGGGCTTCACCTCTAGAGGACAGAATCTTTATGCCATCTTGGAACTTCTCACGGGAGCACAGTTCGGTTCAGTTCAGTCACTCAGTCATGTCTGACTCTTTGCAACCCCATGAATCGCAGCACGCCAGGCCTCCCTGTCCATCACCAACTCCCGGAGTTCACTCAAACTCAAGTCCATCGAGTCAGTGATGCCATCCAGCCATCTCATCCTCTGTCATCCCCTTTTCCTTCTGGCCCCAATCCCTCCCAGCATCAAAGTCTTTTCCAATGAGTCAACTCTTCGCATGAGGTGGCCAAAGCACTGGAGTTTCAGCTTTAGCATCATTCCTTCCAAAGAACACCCAGGGCTGAGCTCCTTTATTTTATTTTTTTTTTGAANTTGACTAGACGGACCTTTGTTGGCAAAGTAATGTCTCTGCTTTTTAATATGCTATCTAGGTTGGTCATAACTTTCCTTCCAAGGAGTAAGCGTCTTTTAATTTCATGGCTGCAGTCACCATCTGCAGTGATTTTAGAGCCCCCAAGATAAAGTCTGACACTGTTTCCCCATCTATTTCCCATGAAGTGATGGGACCAGATGCCATGATCTTCATTTTCTGAAAAGGAGTACGTCAAGGCTGTATACTGTCACCCTGTTTATTTAACTTATATGCAGAGTAAGTACATCATGAGAAACGCTGGGCTGGAAGAAGCACAAGCTGGAATCAAGATTGCTGGGAGAAATATCAATAACCTCCAATATGCAGGTGACACCACCCTTATGGCAGAAAGTAAAGAGGAACTCAAAAGCCTCTTGATGAAAGTGAAAGAGGAGAGTGAAAAGGTTGGCTTAAAGCACTGGAGCACAGCATTCAGCAAATCCTAGCCCTACCTATTCCCAGGCCACTTCAAAGGTTGTGTCCCTGACCTTCAGCTTCTCGGCAAACAGCTGGTCTTCCCTCCCACCATCCCTCGTGTCTCTGCCCTGACACTGGGCACCTGCAGACACACCAGGTAGTGCCGTCGAGCTATCCTAATCTGGACACAAGGAGCAGTTTCAGATACAAGAGACAGCTGTTTGCTCATGGACCAGAGAGATCATAAATCATTTAAGGCAAGCAATAAAGGATGTTGCTTACCCCCTGATGCACTGCCTAATTGGTAGATTCACATGACATGGCACTGGATTGTGAAGCCATGTTACTCTGATTGGTAATATTATGCTATCTTAATTTGGCTTATATAATTATTTAAGTTTAATTTTTAGGGCTGCTGTCAAATATTAACATTGTCTTAGGTAGAGGATATAACTAATTGGGGCACACATGCCCACACACGCCGAGGGCCTTGATTGCTTGTGCAGTGAGGGCAATTATCGTAATGAGAGCAGCGCTAAGTCTGGCACATACAGATGACTCTGTCCCTGCAAAGCCTGTTAGAGTGACAGTTACTGGACTCTGAGCTCTTCCCAGACGTGCTCACTGTTTGGCTCAGTCAGTGTGGGTTGACTTGACTTGGAGTGGAATAAGAGCAAAGGAAAATCCAGGGTCCGAGAGGTCGTGTTTGCTGGGGTCCTGACTTTTTCATTCCAAAGTCAGTGGGAGCCACTGCGCTGTGCCTCCCAGGCACATTTTGCACTGTGGAGAAGGTGCCGGCCCGCTGTGAGTGCCAGGATTACAGTCTCCCAGGTCCCTCTGCAAGGGGCTGCCATCTCCTGAGGCCTCTTGGCATCATCTGTGCAACGGGGCTACAGAGTCTGCTCTATGGGGTTGAGAAGCCACTGAGGATAAGACAGGTGATGTGCCATGCCTGGCACACAACAGACACATGCCTGCATAGGCATCATGGTCATTACTGGTTTTTTATCACAACAGCGAGAGCCAGGCCTACTTGCCACTTCTGGATACTAATTCCACTCCATGCACCAGACCGGGAGGGTCTCATAAAGTTGTCTCTGGAGACTCACGGCCCATGCATTAACCCCTCATCCCAGAAGAGTCTCCCACCCTGTCTGTAAAGTGTAACTACATACCCATGCACTGTTCCACCAACCAGTACAGCCCAGTGCCTGCTGCCTACGAAGCACAACAGCCTAGCAAGAGACAAAATCCACCTGCAAAACAAGTCTCTGTTCTGGATTCTTTCAAGAGATTAAACAACCAGACATGCTGAGATGTGGGCACAGGGAGATCCCTGAGCTATGCCAGCTGGTCACACCCCACAGAACCAATGTGCATACAAATCAGACACTCAGTGTTTAATCGATGGGATGGACAGGGAGCACCATGAGGAAGCCTGGAAGATGCAGCAGCTTCTGGAAGAGGAGTGAGGTGAGGGTGAGGGGCAGGAGACAAAAATGGGCGTGGATATTCCTGCTGGAAAGAGCTGCAGAGGACTCAGAGAAGTGCTTTCTCTGGTGTGAAGGATCCTTTAGAGGAAGCTAGGATTATAATGATCTCATTACTAGATTGGAACTTCCCAGCCAATAAACACCCTCGGCCCCTGAGGAAAAGGAGTGCTACAGCTAACAGTTCTTATTGCACATTAAATATTAAACGAGATTTCCTCTTGGGCAATCATTCGTGGTCATTACCCTGCTCTGTCTACCACATCACAAAAGCCCTCAAGCAAGCGAGAAACCCTGGTCTGGGAGAGAGCCATTCAAGTTAAGCTCAAGGACACAGCTCACCAGTGGCCCACCTCCATCTGAAGTTTTAGCTGGTGTGTCTTTTGCAGTCTTGATGTCCCGCCTGAATTATTCTGTGAGACCAGGGAGAGGAGATGAAGCCTGTCGACCCCAGGAATGTACTTGTCCCACCTTTGCCTTTTAAAAAAAAACAACACCAACAACCATGTCTTCCTCCCCAAGAGGGTGGGCTGGCCTCTTGATTCCTCAGTCTCAGAATCATCTGATTCCCTCACCCCTTCAACAGGCACTCAGGCTCCCTGCCTTTCCTCCTTCCCTCTCTCTTTCCCTCCCTCCCTCCTTTCTTTTCTTCCTCACGCTTCTGGAAAAATTCCTTTCTATTCTGCCCACTTGACCCAGCTACAGGTGCTTCCCACCTGGACAAGGGAAGGGGATTTGCTTGTGTGATGACCCCCAAGCCAACTCCTCACTCGCCCACCTTGCCCCAAGCTATGCTTTGCTGAGGAGTTGCCCTGGGCTGCCTAGAGGGCTCCATCCAGGGGTTCTAGGCTCCTTCAGTGGCTGAGCTCAATGTCTCTGCTACATCACAGAAAACTCATTATTAGGGTTCAGGTTGTTTTTCTTTTCTTTTTTTTTGGTAAGTTCTATTTGAAGGCAGAACTCGGGACCCATCCTTTGCGAACTACCAGGATCAAACTCAAACCCTCTCCCGTGGCACTCAGAGTTCCTCATAGCCTCACCACAGCCCCCCACATGAATCTGCCTCAGGGCCAGTTGGTCACACTGTCCCCCAGCACACCTCGGCTCTCGTCCTACTGTTTCTGCTCACACCACAATCCCATTCATCTGGTCCAGGTGACCTTTTGAAGCAGTGTGACAGACCAGGTCACCTCCCATACTAAATCCCTCCAATATTTGGCAGGTGACCAAAGTTCACTTCATCAGTGATCAAGTCATGTTGACTGCGTGCACTCTGATATAATGAGAAAGTCACTTCGTCTCTATGGGTTCCTCCCCTAAAACTCGTAACTTCAGTCTAACCATGTGAAAAAAATCAGACAAATCCACACTAAAGGACATCCTGCAAAACACCTGGCCACTGCTCTGAGATGTCCAGGTCATCAAAAACAGGGGAAGTAGGCAACACCATCACAGCCCAGATGTGCCTTCAGAGACTTGAAGACTAACACACAGTGGTGTCCTAGATGGGATCCCTGACCAGGAGAAGGACAATGAAATCCAAGTCAGGTCTGAGTTTGATTGACATAAATATTCCATGTTGGTTTCTTAATTATAACAAAGGCACCAGAGAAATGTAAGACATTAGCAACAGGCAGACCTGGGAAAGGGTATAAAGGAACCCTCTTTTCTGTAAACTGAAGACAAGTCCATCAATCCAGAACTGTTCTACCCTGAGTAGTTCAGTTCAGTCACTCAGTCGTGTCCGACTCTTTGTGACCCCATGAACCATAGCAGGCCAGGCCCCCTGTCCATCACCAAATCCTGGAGTCCACCCAATCCCATGTCCAGAGAGTCAGTGATGCCATCCAACCATCTCATCCTCTGTCATCCCCTTCTCCTCCTGCCCTCAATCTTTCCCAGCATCAGGGTCTTTTCCAATGAGTCAGCTCTTCGCATCAGGTGGCCAAAGTTTTGGACTTTGCGTTTTAACATCAGTCCTTCTAATGAACACCCAGGACTGATCTCCTTTAGGATGGACTGGTTGGATCTCCTCGTAGTCTAAGGGACTCTCAAGAGTCTTCTCCAACACCACAGTTCAAAAGCATCAATTCTTCGGCGCTCAGCTTTCTTTATAGTCCAACTCTCACATCCATACATGACCACAGGAAAAACCATAGCCTTGACTAGACAGACCTTTGTTGGCAAAGTAATGTCTCTGCTTTTTAATATGCTATCTAGGTGGGTCATAACTTTCCTTCCAAGGAGTAAGTGTCTTCTAATTTCATGGCTGCAACCACCATCTGCAGTGATTTTGGAGCCCAAAAAAATAAAGTCTGACACTGTTTCCACTGTTTCCCTATCTATTTGCCATGAAGTGATGGGACCAGATGCCATGATCTTCGTTTTCTGAATGTTGAGCTTTAAGCCAAATTTTTCACTCTCCTCTTTCACTTTCATCAAGAGGCTTTTTAAAAGCTCCTCTTCACTTTCTGCCATAAGGGTGGTGTCATCTGCATATCTGAGGTGATTGATNCCCTATCTATTTGCCATGAAGTGATGGGACCAGATGCCATGATCTTCGTTTTCTGAATGTTGAGCTTTAAGCCAAATTTTTCATTCTCCTCTTTCAGTTTCATCAAGAGGCTCTTTAGTTCTTCACTTTCTGCCATAAGTGTGGTGTTATCTGCATATCTGAGGTTATTGATATTTCTCCCAGCAATCTTGATTCCAGCTTGTGCTTCCTCCAGCCTAGCATTTCTCATGATGTACTCTGCATAGAAGTTAAATAAGTAGGGTGACAACGTTGACATACCCCATTTCCTATTTGGAACCAGTCTGTTGTTCTATGTCCAGTTCTAACTGTTGCTTCCTGACCTGCATACAGATTTCTCAGGAGGCAGGTCAGGTGTTCTGGTATTCCCACCTCTTTAAGAATTTTCCACAGTTTATTGTGATCCACACAGTCAAAGGCATCGCCAAAGTCAATAAAGCAGAAATAGATGTTTTTCTAGAACTCTCTTGCTTTTTCAGTGATCCAGAGGATGTTGGCAATTTGATCTCTGGTTCCTCTGCCTTTTCTAAATCCAGCTTGAATGTCTGGTAGAGTTTACTTTAAAAGCCCTCCAACACTTGCCCAAGGCCCCTGGAATGAACTCCAGTTCTGCACTGTGCCCCCGCCAAGCCCCACATCACTGCATCCTACTCTGTCCTCCATCCAGCACCTTGCCAGCCTGTTCTCTGGTCCTGGGACCTGAAGCTCCTTTCTGCCTGGGGCTCTGAGGCATGTTCTCCCAGTCACCGCTCCTGGCCATCCCACCTGGATAAACTCCTGCCTAGCTTTGAAAGTGCCATCTCTGTGGTGGCCTCACATTTTTTTCTCATGACCTGATGAGTTCCTCACAGGCTGCCCTCTGCTGACCTCTTCTGCCCCAACTCGAAGCCAAGACTATGGCTCCCCAGTTCACAGCAGCTTCCCCAATTGCAAAGAACAATGTCCAGCATAAGGCAGGTGGCCAGAAATCCTTCCTGAATTAACAAAATCAGTTTATGCTATTGCTCAACAAATATTTTGGACTACCAAGTATTGGCTGGGTACTGAGGACTAAGAGATGAATGAGGAAATGTCCCCTGCCTTCCAAGAGCTCATGGTCAAGCCCTTCTCTGTAGCTTCAATGCATGTCCAGCTCTTGGGACAAAATGCTAATCCCGAGTATCCTCCTGAGTACCGATATCTCATCCTTTCTGCTCTATGTTAGCAGCATAGCTAACATCTATATCAGAACAACACTGTCTTCCTTAATCAGATCTAAAATAATTGTTATCATTTTTATTCAGATTTCCCATGAATGGGAAATCTATTAAAAGAAAATATACATGATAAAATAAAAATTTCTCATAATGTGATAACTCAGGAGACTTTATTATTTTATGTATACAAGTAATCATTATGGGAAATAATTACAAATACCCAAGGGAGACGTTCTTTTAAAACATATAATTAGCTGAACTCTCCCACACATGGATTAGCATAGTTAAGCTTTGGGCCTTTTGCATTCCAGATGATGCCCTGCTTGTGTGCTTATGTGACCGCCACATAGAGGCTAGGTGTTTTATAAATAAGCATGGACTCCTACAATAAGCTGGTGTGAAACCCATGATGTCCACCTGGCATAGTTTCTCACCGTAGTAAACACAGACCCGCGGCATCATTTTGAATGGCTAGATCCCTTCCAATTGTTTCAAACTGTGCAACATCTCAATTTATTTACACAATCTTTTTTATTATTTGTTTTGGATACTTTGCTTATTTGTGTTTGTTCACTATTGTAAATAATACTTTAATGAATTATCTTGCACAATCATCTTTGCACACTTTTCCAATTGTTTTCTTAGGGTGAATCATAAAAGTTGGATGCACACTAAATTGCTATCTTAGGTCTCTATTTTGTTGTGTTACCTCTGAAGAAAACTGTATAATTTATATCCCACAGGTATATAAGAGTATTATTTTCATACAAACTTTCTTTTTCATTAAAAAAAAATCCAAGTAAGAAATGCAGACCATAAGATAATGCATTAAGGTAGCAGGATGTAAAATAATCATATAATATTTCATACATACAATTAATTCTTTACCTTTAACCTTTGGAGGCTTACAGAGTAAAGAATCTGCCTGCAATGCCAGATACTTGAATTCCATCCCTGGGTCAGGAGGATCCCCTGGAGAAGGGAATGGCAACCCACTCCAGTATTCTTGCCTGGAGAATCCCATGGACAGAGGAGCCTGTCAGGTTACAGTCCATGGGGTTACAAAAAGTTGGACATGACTGATCGACTAACTCTTTCAATTAGATAAATTTAAATTATTTTCAATTTAAAACTCGGGCGGACCAGCCAAGATCCCTCTGCAGGCAAGGTCATCAGACTGACTCAAACAGATACTGGGCAGAGTCAATGCAAGCTACCAAGATCATTCATTCATCCATCAAACAAATACCTGCTAAAACCTTGATTCTACCCAAGGAACTTGTTTTATAGCAGAAGAAATGAGTCATTGGGGCCTCCCTGGAGGTTCAATGTTTTCCTCACCATCTTTTCCTTATTTATTAAACGTTTTTATTTGGAGATAATGGTACATTTACATGCAGTTGTGAGAAATAACGCAGAGATCGCATGTAGCCTTTCTTCTTTTCCTCTAGTGATGAATTTAGCAAAACCAAGTACATTATCACCGTATAGTGTGTGTGTGTGTGTGGTTCTATGAAGCATTATCACATGTGCTGTCTCATGCAGCCACCACCACAGCCAAGACAGAAAGAAGGTCCATCACAAGGGTCCCTACTGCTCTTCCTCTATAGCCGGAGCCACCCCAGCCCCTTCCCTAACACTTGGGACCCTGATCTGTCCTCTATGCCTATAGTTTTCCATTGCAAGAATGTTAAAGAAACGGAATCATACGTACAAATGCCTGTAGCCTTTGGATTGGCTTTTTTCACTTGTACATACAAGTTGATGTGTATCCTTGGTACTTCGCAGGGCAGAGATGCAAGTGGCTCCCCTCACTGATATACCTAACAGCCCACACACAACCCCCTCCCTTCTGCACAACTTTTGGCCTTGCAGATTTATTTAGAGATCTTGGTTGCCAAGGGGCAAGTGGTACGACAATCTGAAAACTTCTCAAGGTTCCCAAGGCAGGAAAAGGGCTCCCTCTACTGGTTAAGGTTCCCAGACATGCTTATAGGAGAGGCCCATGACTGCTGGTGCAGTGGGGCAGGGAGGAGGAGACTTGAAACCCAGGGACTCTCTAGGGTACCTCTGCTGCTGCTGCTAGGTCGCTTCAGTCGTGTCCGACTCTGTGCGACTAGGACATGTGAAAAAACCATGGCAAACTCAAACAGGTGAGACCCCTAAGAGCTTGGTTGCTTAGAATTGCAGTTTGGAGGGGAACTATAGTAGCTGCAACAATAGCTGAGAAGAGCAAGAACACACAAGGGATGGCAAAGAAGGAATTTATAAATGTCAAACAGGGCTTTGTGACCAGTTGCAGAAATAAGGACTCTGATACCTATACACATGTTCTTGTTTGCTTTCCTGTGTGTTTTTGTGTACATTAACCAATCTCTCTTTCCCTGCTCTCTCCTTTGTATTGATTGTGGCTAGCTGGTAGTTCAGACTTTAGGCTGTATTCTATCTGGAGGAAGTCTTACTGAACAAGGGGGATGACAATCAGTCAGAGACACACATCATAACTGATAAGGCTCTGGGTCTGTTTCCTTTAGGGCTATAGTGAGCATGAAGAAGCATGATTTTTTTTTTTTTTTTTTTAAAATTGCTGGTTGGAAACTAAATGCAGGCAGAACGTGAGTTTGGGTGCTGAGTGTCTATATGCTTGGACTCTGCCAGCTGTGATCTGTTGGCCTTGTGCACCATGCCTTTCAGCCATGCCCTGTTATCTCAGTGGCTGGAAGCCTGGGAACCACATTTTCCAGAATCCCTTTCAAGCAGGAATCCAGTCGAATTCCACCTATGAGAGGGGCTTACTGAGACCTGGAAGGCGAAAGATAAATATCAGTCAGTCTCTCCTGCAGCAGCAGCAGGGGCATCTAAATCTTCCTGCCCTCTTCTCCCACCACTCCCCGATTCACCGTCAGCCTCCTCCTCCAGGCCACAGGCAGCAGTGGTGGCAACCCCAGCAGGTTCTAGCAGGTTCCGCCAGTTTCCTGATTTCTGGACTGCACCCCCACCCAACAGCTTCTGCACACCTCAGCTCTACCAGCAGTGCTGTAAGCACCTAATTCCCTCTCCGCTGGAATGGTCTTGACTGGCACATGCATCATGCACCAGGCTGAGTGGAGGGGGAGGGACAATTCCAGGATGTTCTCTCCTCTTGCAAAACCTCGCCTGCCTGTGGGGGAGGATGCTCGCATCTGTTTCACGGTCTGAAGTGCATCAGGGCAGATGTTCTGATGGGCACAGCGCTGGGTGCTAGTCAGCTTCATCACAGCTTTCTCACCCTCTAGCAGCACCACAAAAGCAACAGTGCCAAATGCGCTCAGAACCGAGACAGACGACTTTCAAAAGTGATCTCACCTCCCTCTCACCTCTCCTGGCAGCCATCCACGCTGCTTATGAACAGATTCTGCTGATTTGTGAAGCCAACACACCGAGCCTCACCTGGGCTGGGATTCCCCCCTCCTTTTTGTCCTCTCCCACGTTTTCTTCCTTTGTTTTTGCTGGAGGTGGCACAGAGAAGCAGAAATTATTTAAGCTGCTGCTACGCTGTTCGTGTTTTTAATTTGACGAGAAAACTTGTGCAATTGCATGGAACATTTATTCTATTTCTGCAAAATTTAGCTTTCCTCTTTGAATAACAAACAGGCTCTGAAGGCAGCACCACCCCAACTTCCAGAACAGAGCCCACCTACACGACCTTCGTGCCTCTGCGCCCATAGCCTGCACTCTGTCTCCTTCATCTTGGGTTCCCCCACACAGTGCTGGGGGACCATCTGCCAGCATGTGGAGGGAGCTGGTATGTCCCAAACCAGCAACCAGTACACAAGTTCTTCCTGGAACTAGGTCTCTGCATCCTGAACAGAAATAACCAAAAAGACAGGTCAAAATGCAAGGAGAATGGGGACCGTGTGACTCCAGGAACAATATACACATATTTAGACAAATTCTCCATCCAGCACAACAGACAGAACATGGATGGGAGCACGTACAAATCTACCATCATCTCCCTGTCTACCACCCTCAGCACAGGGGGCCTGCAGTCCCCACCTCCTCTGATGTCAGAGGAAACCCAGCTATTCCTCACCGAGTGCTGTGAACAGCAACTTCTCTAAGGAACAGTCTTCCAGATATTCCTGTCCTCCCACTCATCAGTGCCTCTCATAGCCAGCATCTTGTGGCTCACTTTTTCTTTGCCCTGAAGAAGTCTCATCTCATGGATGTATGTAAAATTACAAATAATCTTGAAGTAATCAGAAATAATAATACTGGCAGTTTGATTCCAGGGCCTGCTTAGTACTGGGCACAACACAGGTATGACCTGAAAATTCTCCTCTTCAACCCTCACAGGTGATGTGGCCAAAGTCCCCATTTGAAAGATGAAGAAACTGAGGTACTCTGAGTCAGCAGTACACAGGGCTTTTCAAAAACTGAGTCAAGATTTGAACCCCTGGCCTAAGAGCTCAGCCTTTTTATACTGAGCTAGAAAATGCATAGTACATGATATAACGGGCAACATAAATAAGGACCATCTCTGTGTACCACATCTTAGAATCTTTAAATGAAATGCCTTGTTGGCATCAGCAAGTGTGTCAAAGCATTCATTGTATTCTGTATTCAGCCTGCATCCTGATGAGATGTGCAATTAAAGCAAAGCATCCAGTTTGATTTATATCAGGTTGAGCAGCGCCCAGAACAAGTTTCCACATTCCCCTACACTCTGACTTTGGAAATGCCAGTTCAAGCCTCTCTACACCTAAATATTCAATGTGAGTTCCTAAGTTCCATCTGAAAGACTTCTCAAATTCTCATCATTATTCTTCCAAATAACAACCAATGAGTAAGAACATTAAGTGGAGGGAATCATATTTAGACTCATTGAGAATGTGACCCATGATATGCAAAATCTTAAGCAGAAATGTTTTACTGCACATTTTTTATGGATGTTTATCTAAGAAAGATTACAAAGATAAAACCTTTCCAGTGATAAAACAACCAAGCTATGAATTATAACTTCACAAAAAATTTACCTTATACTCTTTTTAAAAAATTGAAGTATAGTTGATTTATAGTGCTGCGTTAGTTTCAGGCATACAGCATAGTGATTCAGAATACATAAACAAAGGTATACATATGTATCTTCTTCAGATTACTTTCTATTATAGGCTATTATAGGATATTGAATATAGTTCCCTCTACTATACAATAGATCCTTGCTCTTTATTTTATTTTATGTATAAGAGTGTGTATCTGCTAATCCCAAACTCCTAATTTATCCCTCCTCTTTCCCCTTTGGGAATCATAAGTTTGTTTCTTATGTCTGCAAGTCTATTTCTGTTTTATATCATTCTTTAGGTTCTACATATAAATTATATCAGATCATACTTGTCTTTGTCTTAGTTCATGTACTGTGACAATCTCTGCTGCTGCTGCTAAGTCACTTCAGTCGTGTCCGACTCTGTGTGACCCCATAGACGGCAGCCCACCAGGCTCCCCCATCCCTGGGATTCTCCAGGCAAGAACACTGGAGTGGGTTGCCATTTCCTTCTCCAATGCATGAAAGTGAAAAGTGAAAGTGAAGTCGCTCAGTCGTGTCCGATCCTCAGCGACCCCATGGGCTGCAGTCTACCAGGCTCCTCCATCCATGGGATTTTCCAGGCAAGAGTACTGGAGTGGGGTGCCATCGCCTTCCCCGGTGATAATCTCTAGGTCCATCTATATTGCTGCAAATAGCATTATTTCATTCTTTTTATGGTTGAATAGTATTCTATCAAAGATACCCTGCATCTTCTTTACCATCCTTCTGTGGGTGGACATTTACCTTATACTTTTTGTGGTTAAACAGTGTTGAAAAAAAAAAGGCAGTTGCTTGCAGCATCTGAAAACTCAGGCATTAGCTTTATCTGGAGGTGATGCCACAGAAAGGAAAGTACTAGAAATATGTTACAATTCAGTCTTCATCTTGACAAATTTTCAAGTAAATTTGTCAACAAGTCTCCAAATTATGCCAACCCATTAACAGGTTAGAAGTCTAAGAAATAAACCCTAAGACCTACATCTCCCCTGTTACTCACATCACACAGTGAGCGCCTGCCTTCAAACAAAGATTTTAGAACTAAAAAACAGCTTAGCAAGAAGTTTTATTATGTCAAGTGTGGAGAACATCCAGAATGTGAACATCCATCTCAAGGAGGATGAAGGGGTTCAGAGTGAGCTGATCTGATTGTCTCAGAAGTTACATATAGTATCAGCTCAATATATATTTGCTAAATAAAGAAACAGCCCAAGGGAGACCTAGAATGAGCACCAAGTCTGCCATTATTAACCGTGGGGCCTGCACTGCTTCACCACCCCGTGTCCCCGAGCCTTGATTTCTTATGTGTGAAGTGATGGAGCCAGCAGAACCTCGCGGGGTGGCTGAGCTGAAGGATGCGAGGGTGCGGTGTAGTGCGGTGCTGAACAGTAGGGACGTGGCTGAGCATCCAGGTCAGCCAGAAGACAGGGCCGCGTGTGGTTCACGTCAGGCTGCTTTTACTAGGAAACTACCTAGTTCTCTACTCCTGCTGCTGCTAAGTCGCTTCAGTCATGTCCGACTCTGTGCGACCCCATAGACGCCAGCCCACCAGGCCCCCCGTCCCTGGGATTCTTCAGGCAAGAACACTGGGGTGGGTTGCCATTTCCTCCTCCAATACATGAAAGTGAAAAGTAAAAGTGAGGTCGCTCAGTCCTGTCCGACTCTTCGCAACCCCATGGACTGCAGCCTACCAGTCTTCTCCGTCCATGGGATTTTCCAGGCAAGAGTACTGGAGTGGGGTGCCATTGCCTTCTCCGCTTTCTATTCCTGCTTTCCTTTAAATCACTTCCTACCCAGAAAGAGTAGCACATTAGCCTTTAGAGGCCCAGTAACTCAGCTTCGTTCACATTCAGTAGATATTTGAGAGTCTCCTCTGTACCTGGCAGGATCCTGTGCAAAAAGACTGCAAAGCAGGTGGAAAGGACAGGACGGTGGGGCTAACCATTGGTCCAAGTCCCACTTCACCTTGAAGTTCCATTACCCCCATGGCCTCAGTCTTCCAAACCACACAAGAGGGCGATGTCTTCTTCAGAAGGAGGACCACAGTGAATGAGATGTCTGTGAGGCACCTTGAAAGGACCTACCAAGATCAGATGCATAAGGACAGCAAGCATCTTAGTTACCAGAGCAGTGATGACATGAATGGTGATGATGGTCCTGTTCTGGAGAAGACCACTCTTAAGGAGAAATAATTGCTCAGCCAATTGAGTCAGGAGGCAGCGTACGGCAGGGACCAAGAGGAGTAAAGTCCCGGGGAAGAAGGGATGACATCCGGATGGAGAACCAGGAGGAATCCTCACACACACACACACACACACACACACACACACACAACATGCACGGTGGCCTGGGGAACTGGAGTATGGGCTGGGAGACAGGGGAGACCTGGGAAGACAGAGAAACAGTAAGGACTGTCCAGGAAAGGGAACAAGAAGGGGAAAGGTGTGGCCTGTCAGCCAGCCTCCTGCTGCGTCACCAACCCGGGAGCACGGACAGCTCGTCACAGCCAGCTCTTTCTCATCATTTTGGGGGATGGCTGGTTGCTTGGTCACAGCTGGGTTTAGCTGGTATGCCTTGATGTCCCCTCACATGGCATTTCATCCTAGACTTCCCCACAGCACATTGATGGGTTTCAGGGCCCCGGGGAGGGAAGGGAAGCTGCAGGGAGTCAATTACCGCCACTTTCTGTCTGTCAAAATCAATCAGGAGACCAACCCAGATACAAGGGGTGAATAATCGGGGATTGGCTGCAACATTGCATGCAAAGGGGCATGGATCCATGGGGGAGGAGTGTGTGTTCCTGTGTGGCTGCATGAAACATGCCCTGCAAGGCCTGTTGGGTGGCACAGTTGTGGGCACATTTGAGAGGAGCTGAGTGGAGCTGAGCTGGACTCCCTGCAGATTGCAGATGAGCCCACGCATGAGAACTGTAGCCTGGGGTAGATCAAGGGGAACTCAGCCCAGACTGCTGCAGGAGTCCAAGCAGAGAGTAAGGGGGGAGCCTAGAATTCCACTCTTCGGTGTATACCCTACAGAAGTACCTCATATATATACCCTACATATGTACCTTTACTAAAAGAAATTTATAAGGACATTCATGCATAGAAGTATTATTCAAACTAGCCAAAATCTGGAGTCAATCCAAATGACTATCAGCAATAAAACAGAAACATGAATCTGGTATTTGTGTACAGAGCAATACTCTACAGCAATGAAAAGGTAGGAAATGCTGCTATAAGCAGCAAGGATGGACCTCACAAGCAAAATGTTGAACAAAAGAAGCCGCAACCAAAAGCAAATTTACTGCACGATTTCCTTTATACAAAGTTAAAAACCTGAGGAAGCTCATCCGGAATGTTCCACATCCCATGGGGTTATCTTTGGGGAGGAGGATCCAGTGACTGGGAGGGGTCATCGGGAGGACAGTATCTTTTTCCTGACCCAAACATAAACATGTGTTTACTTCATGAAAACTCACCAAGCTGTCACTTATTGTTTTTTTTCTGAATGTATACTTCAATTACCAACCAGAATAAGTTTATTAAAAAATGAAAAGAGGAGGAGGGGCTAGCCTAGGCTAGAAGCAGCCGCGATGCAGAGGAGGGGGGAAGTGGCCTTGAGGGCAGGGCCAGCTACTGAGCATCTGCCGCTCGTGTCTGAGAGAGGAGGGGAGTCAGCAGGAACACTGAGGCTCCTGGAAGGTGGAACTGGAAAAAGAGCAGGAAGAGGCAGAAGAGCAGGGGAGTCTCAGAGGCGCCATGCCTCTGGGGAGGCTGACGGAAGATGAGGTGAGAGCAAAGAGGAGTCGCTCCAAGAGTGTGCTGGGTTTACGGTGCCAGGGTGGACACCGTGGCGAGCAGAGAAGACAGTTTTCAGCCCTCTGTGCATGCACACAGACATACGCACATTTCTCACACATACAGACATACATGTGCACACTTTTGTGTGTGGACACATTTGTGTGTTCACATGTATATGCATTCACACATGTGTATACTCTCAAACACACGTCATTCAAATACATGTGCACACACATTCAAATACATGCTCGCACATGAATACACACGTACACAAACATTCACATATGCACATATTCATGCATAGCTTAAATGTTTACACATGAGCATTTATGTTTACACATTCAAGTGTGAACACGTGGACAGACATCAGGTAGCATATGCACACACATACACACTTGGTCATGCACACACAAATGAACACACACACACAAAACATGCACATGCTTGCACTCGTGCAGGCATACACCTGCACATACAAACAGATGCACACAGGGAGAGTCTGGTCACTTTTCTGAGACCCTGTCCTGGAAAGTGTGTTAGTAAGTAAACTCCTGAAACTGGGAAATAGCTCCATCCTGAATATCAGATATAAGGAGAAACCTGGTTGCCCCAGATGAGCTCCGGCTACGCTCTCTGGGGGGACCTTTCATATGGCCTATCTCTTGGAGCCCCCTCCTGGCCTAGCTGGTGCTCAGCCGACCTGATGTCCCACCCGTAGCATCAGAGTGACAAAGGAAGCCGTCAGCATCTGCGTGTCCTTATGGAGGACCAGGGACAGAGCCCCAGCTCCTTTACTCATTCAGTAATGTTCCATAAAGTGATGCACATGAGTAAATCTCAACAACTACAAGCAGAACCCCCAGACCAGTTCAGCCTTCCTCAGTGTCCTGCTCTGGGCAGTTGATGGGCAAGTCTGTGTGTTCCAAAGAGCTCTTGGGAGCTGGTCATCAGCCCATTAGTTCCATGAGTGCCAACCCTCTTTCAGAAGGCAAACCACCTCCCTCAGTAAGTCGAGCTCCTTTTTCCAGCAGCAGCCCCAGCAGAGCCTCTCTGCAGGCAGGCGGGCTACAACCATGAATTATCCATAGGCCTTGGAGCCTGTTTGACAGGGAACGTGGGAACTGCTGCACACAGGTTCAGGCAGTGTGGGACTCGGGTGCTAATTACTCTTCACTGTCACTTAGCAGTACCATCACATCTACTAGGGAAAGGGGGCCTTTGCCTGTCTTGTGGAAGAGAGGAGTGTAGGCAAACACCAGGATCCCACAAAGCATGCAAAGTAGCAAGCTGAGCAAATGGATCTGTTTAATCTCAGGGAGGAAATGCTTTTCCAAAAAGTTGCCTAAAAGGACAGTGGACTGAAGTTGAAAGTCAGGGGAGTGGGGGGTGGGGACAGGTGCAGGAGGTGGCTTTGGAGTAAGCCCGACCTGCTTTTAGCACCTTTGGGCAAGTGACTTCGGCCATGTAGCCTCATGCATTCATCCATGCGAGACTGAGATCAATGGGGCAGATACACAAGCTTGCCCATCATCTGGAAGTTTTCCCAGAGGATGTAGCTTTCAGAGGGCTCAGTCTTCTGAGGGCTTCTCAGCCTGCATCCTGGGTGCAGAGGGCACTGTGAGTACCTTGCCAAGATGCCCTACAGTCTCTCAAGGACCCTGCTCCCTGCCAGCTTTTGGTTAGCTCCTGCGCCCCTTTGCCAGGACTTACTAAGAGCACAGATACCAGGAGGTCATGACCAGCAGGGGAGCCCTTAGCCAATGGCCAACTGCCATGAGATGTGCAAGCCCCAAACTGAGAAACCCCCCTAGCTCCCCGGAGGGTCACCTCCACGAACCCTCACCTGGCCTCTCTGCTTTTCCCATCCTGCTCTCCCCTCCCCCTGGAGGTTCCTGGGAGGGCTCCTAGGCACTCCCCTGCTCCCGCATGGGCTCTCACTGGCCTTCTTAAGCTTGTGTTGCAGGCTTGGCTCTTCCCAGATTCCCTCCTCCTTCAGGGGGCAGCAAGGATCAGCCCCATCACAGAACCACAAAGAGAGCACCTGCGGTTTGGCTTCCAGGCCTTCCAGAGCACCCTCAGCATCCACACTTTGTCCAGCTACAAAGGCTGAGGTTAGCTGTAGCCTCTTCCAGGGATGACCTGACCTTTATTACTATTCTGAATCTTTGCTCACCTCCCCTGCTGCTCTTAATCCAGCAAGGGAAGAGACCAATTCTAGGCTTTTCTTTCTTGTGAGACAGGGAGGAGAAGGGAGAGTTTTTTTGTTTCTTTTCAAATTGTGGCCCAAGGTTTCAACAGGAGGGTTCCAGGAATAATGTTTCAGAAATGACATTTGGGTTATAAGAAATTGTTTTGGGGTTTTATTGAAATATGAATGTGAAAGCAGAAAGACAGGTTCAAATTTTTCTACTTTTTTTTTTTTTCCATTTGAGGAATTTATAAAATATTCTCTTCTTATAATAGCTCTCAAAGAAGGGAACCTGTTCCCACCAGCCCCTAAGTTGACATTTTAGGAGAGTGAAATGGTAAAGGTGGGTTTTCCTGAAAGGGGGCTGGTTTGCTTTCCCCTAGATAAGAATAGCCCACCACAAGCTTCTATCATCTGCAGTCATCTGTCATCCCTAGCTGGGTCCATGTGGACAAGGAAAACCAGGTCTTACAGGGTATGAGCCCTGGGTTACCCTGGAACCAGGACCATTTTTACAGGGTTTTTGGTCAGTGGTATTACTTCTTAATAAGCTTGGAAATGGACCCTGGCCTGTTCTGACAGAGGCTTAAAATCTAAAGATAAAGGAATACAGGCAAACACACTCCTGGAAGCAGCACTGGATAAACTCAGTCCTTGGGAAAGCTCGTGTGCATGGCTCAGAGCAAACTCTCCCCAGAGAATTCATTTAAAATCAAAATAATGCTCCCCTCTCCCTGAAACCTCTGCCTTCCACTCCAGGAGTATTGAAGATAAAGCTATTTTCACAAGAGCACTGGAACAAAACGGAAAACAAATGTAACATAACTGGTGACATTTTCCCAGGAGATGTCTAGTTTGAGTGTATTTCCATTTTAATGTCATTTTAAAGATCCTTATCAAAATTAGTCGCACATGCTGTATTTTTAAATACATGTGCATTATTTAAAGTTTCCTGAGAAGGAGGAAAACCTGCTCTGGCTTGGCTGCCTGTGGCTTTTCTCATCTGCCATTTGATCATATCTCATCTTCCCCTATTCACATCTCCGCTCTGTGCTCGTGGAGCATCATCTTGAAAATTTCACACAGGAACACTTTCAACAGGGTTTAAACAAGTTGCTGACTTTGATTCATTCCTTGTTTCCTTTAAAAGCATAATGTTGCTTTGCAATTCACCTCCCGCCTATCAAAGATGATGTTTACCTGAGGCCTTTGAATGCATTTTGCTGGGATCAAAAGTAATTACTTTGCAAAGTTCATTTCCGACTGCAGTGTCTTTTTTGCTACTGGATAAATATTTCATAAGCCTGAAACTCAGAGGCTGTTTGTTTCTCATAGTTTTGCAAGCTTTTTTTTTTTTTTAATTATCCCTTATGCCTGTATTCTTTTTCTCTTTCCCTAGATTTCTTCATATCGTCTTACAGAATAAGATACTTTTAAAACAAATCTAAGGAATTTCCCCTCAAAACACTAAACAAGCCATCACACAGGATACAAACGAGAAGCTGGGCATTTGCATGAGATAACACATGCCGATAATTTATTCAGCATTCATTCAAGCCCACACATCCAGGCCCTGCCTCAGAAAAGGCAGTGGAAATGAATGTTTGCTCACATTATTTCTGGGGACTCTGGTTATTAGTTAACTCGGAAACTTCTGAGATCTAAGACCATGTTTTGGAGTGCTTCACTAGATCTCAAACTCCCATAGATGGTAGCATATGCCACTAGCTGCCTGCCTGCTTGCCTGATGACAGGAATACTTGCAGCGGCAGCTGACGCTTCTGCAAAATCCTGACTTCAGATAAACAAGCTGGAACAGCTGACTCGGAACTGACAATAACTTCTCACCCAGCTGGCAGAGGATGGAGGCTTCAGTGAGAAAGCTGGAGGGAGGAGGAGATGCGGGGCATGCAGGGCAGGCAGGAGGCTCAGGCACGGCCTGCAGTTTTGGATCCGGCATCTGGATCTACTTTGGGGCATCACTGCTCCCTGTGCTCAAGTTTAGAGCATCTCAGTGAAGGTGCTCTGCCTGCCTGCAAGTAATGGGCTGGTGACCCAGACAGAGGTCAGGGACTTGGATCAGCAGAGAAAAACACCAACAAGTGCCCAGTAACTCACAGCTTAACACTGCGTTCTGATGGGGCTTCCCTGGTGTTTCTCTTGCCACTGAGCCCAAGTCTCCAGCATTCCTGTCCACTTGTACCCACCACCCAGCAGCCTTCCAAGAAAGTCCTTTGTTGCTTAAAATAGCAGAGCTGGCTTCTCTTGCTTGCTACCAGAGAACTAACTGATCCAGGTCTTATAGCAGTCAACAGGAGCCAAGACCTCTCTTCACCTACCAGCCGTCACCCCGCTTCCTGTGTGCACTGAGGCGGATCCATTGTCTAGACCCTCCCCAGCAGTAGCAATAGCCCACGTGAGCTCTAGGTAGAGTTATCCATTATCCTCACAGCACCCAGGAAGGTGTGAGTTACTCTGCCCACTGAAGGTGAGGAAACTGAGACAGCAGGGCTCAGGTAACCGGACCAGTGAAAGGACACTCAGGTTTTGACCAAGGTCTGTCCACCTGCTCCCCGCCACCCAAGCCTTTTCAACATTCAAAGGTAAGCAAGCTGATTTTTTCTTTTTAAGTAGTTCCCTTCAATCTCTTCATTAGAAGCGCCTCCCCACCCCCGACTTTGAATTAATAGCAGAGTGATTTTGTCTTTTTCTCTACAAAAGTCATATTTGGAATAAATTACCCAACAGCGGAGTACTGGAGGGCAGGGGCTGGTACCAGCTGCTGCCTCCCCACCGCCACCGGAATCTAGCAGTCAGATACGCAGAGCAGAAACCAGACTCTGGGCAATTTGGCTTTCTCATTAACTCAAATAGGACCACACTCTCTGACCTCAATCTATTTCTAATCGTAGGGTCTTAGGAAGCTTAGAGACACAGCAAGCTTCACGAAGCTTCTTGGTGTTTCTCTCCTGTGTCAGCTCAAATGCTCAATTTCAAGCTCCTATCTGCCCTGTGTTCCTTCACTGAGAGCTGTTCATCTTCTTCATGTTTAGGAAACTGCACACTCAGTATAAATGTGCCATCCTCTAGTGTCTCTTAAATTCCGTCTGGAAGAATGCCATGGGGAAAAGGCTTTAGCATATCTCCTTAGGCACTTGGGAGCTCAGAATTCACATGGAGATTAATGTGCCTGCTGCAAGTCACCACAAAGAGAGCTATAAATAGAGGGGCCTCTGTCCACGCGATTGAGGATTTTCAGGTCTAACCACGATACTTTATAACCCAGATCCCCACACAAGGGCAAGCATGAAAATGACCGTGCTCTGAGAGCCGATATTTTATGCATGAACTGGCTTCATTTCTGGAACCTGTAAGCTTTTAAAACATGAGAGTCATAGAATATCCCACACTTCATCTGAGTTACACCTGGAGGTTCATTGGAGCACCTGTTGGCATAGTTCTGGGTCATAAATCCCAAGGGCTTCCGGAAGGCCACTTCCAGAGCTCTGGGAGGCTTTTTTCCTCAGAGGTTCACTTTCTATTTTTGAGGATGAAGTCGCTGCTTCCAAGTTGCATCTCTCTCAATAGGAAACCGAAGCAGCTCACTGGGGCTCTTCTTTGCAAGACCCAGCTGCACACCTGTCCTTGTGTTTCTCCCAAAAACATGGAGCACCTTCTCTAGGCTGCTGTCCACTGTGTTCCCGAAGCAGGCAGTGGCTGAGACTGGCCAGCCAACCCCCATCTTATCCAGGATTTCATCCAGAGCAGTCCCGTCACCTCCAGAAACTGAACAAACATAATTCAAAGGCAAAAGACAAGGACTGAAAGTCAAGGCTGTGTGTCATAAGAGGGTTCCACTGGATCAGGGTTTCTCAGCTGTGTGACCACCGACATTATGGACCAGGTAATCCTCTGCATGACCACCGACGTTATGGACCAGGTAATCCTCTGTGGGGGGACTGTCCTGTGTACTGTGGGACATGTAGCAGCACCCACGGCCTCCGTCCACCAGATGCCTGTACCGCCCCACTCCAGGTGTGACAGCCAGACAGATGTCCTGGGAGAACATCACTCCGAGTTGAGAACCTCTGAGCGCTGTGTTTATTTAGCTCCCATATGACTGTGATGAAAGTAATCTTTCCAAAGCTGAATTCCAAAGCCTCATATTCTGATGACCAGAAACAGTCCCGCCTGCAAGCCCAACTTCCTCTGCGATTTCTTCAGCTCTCACATCTACTGCCCAAACCTATAGGTGACAGGTAGAAGCATCTGAAGCCATTCTCCCCAGAGCCCCACTTCTGAGTCTCTATCCAAACAACTGAAATCAGGATCCGAAGAGACACCTGTACCGCCACGTTCACTGCAGCACAGTTCACAGCAGCCAAGCCAAGGAAATAGCTACGTGTCTACAAACAGACAGAAACAGAGAAAATGAAGCATATCCACACAATGAAATATTTTCCAGCCTTGAAAAGAAGATCCTGCCGTATGAACCACAGGGATGAGCAGGGAGGACATTATGCTCAGTGATAGAGCCAAACACTGTGTGATCCTCTTACATGAGGAATCTAAAACAAACTCATAAAAGCAGAGAGAAGATTGGTGGTTGCCAGGGCCTAGGAGGAGGGAGAAATGGGGAATTGATGATCAAGAGGCTTGGGCTCAGTAATGCAAGATGAGTAAGTCCCAGAGATCTGCTAAACAACAGTGTGCCTGTAGTTAGCACCGCTGGAAAGATTAGGAGGGTAGAGTTCATGTCAAATATTCTTACCACAGTGATAAGGAGAGGAAGAAAGAACTGAACCGTTTTGAATCCTAGAAGGGGAACTTGACAGTGAAAATGAAGCCCTCAGGAATCATCAACATCACAACCGCTGGTCCCTCCATCTCCTTGCCTGACCATTTCTAAGAGCACAGTCAGCTGTCCAGCCTGAAATAAAAGGTTTATGTTGGGTTGTCACATGGATTCTTATGGCAATAACATTTGGAGCCTTTTACTGGGACATAAACTGTAAGCTAAAATGTCACCAGATTTTATTAGACAATCTAAACTTAATTGCAAATAAGTTGCTGTACTCATAAAAGATGATGTAAGACTGCCATCCAAGCAGGTGTACAGGGACCAGCCAGGAGCAGGCGACGACTAAGTGCTGACTTGTCCTCCACTCTAAAAGGCACCGCTTGGTTTCTGAAGTGCAAAGAGGAAAGAATGATGTTGGCAGGAAGCAACGTTATTACTTAATAATAATAACACAAGGAAGCAGAGGTTAAAGGAGGTTAGTGCAAACCATGTTCCAAGACCATTTTCTCTGGAATAAAATTTTCATAAAGAGCTCTAAGTCTTTTTTATGGCCAGTGAGAACGTCATTGGGAAATTAATGGTGGATCTGAATGATGAATCTGCTTTCACATGGAAGGGTCGGTTTTATGAAAATATGCTTTTATGCCTCTAAGGCTGTAAATGAGAACAAGACAAGGATATATCCAGGAATATCATTATTCCAAGCCAGGCTACCTGTCCCACTGTCTGAGGTTTCATCAGATTTATTGGAAATAAAAGCACAGATCAACAGACACCTATTTTTCCTGAAAAGTTTGGTAGTGTTCTATTTTTTTAAGATAAAATACACTTACTACTGTGAAGACTCCATGGTTTGGATCATAATCTTATTTTTTCACCTTCTAATCTCAGAAGGATTCACCTAGCAAAACAACTGCAAGAAAGAAATGTCATGAATATCAAAATGTTCATCAGTATATGAACAAAGCCATTTTTCCTAATTGTTCATTGATCTTCTAATGATCAGTTTTCAGAATGTGGTTGTAGTGGTCTCCTATGTCTGCTGTAACCAATGACTATAAACTGGGGGCATTTCAAACAACAAAAATGTATCCTCTCATGGTTCCAAAAACTGGAGGTCTGAAATCAAAATGTAGGCACCACCACCACACTTCCTCCAGAGCATCTGGGAAGGACCCTCCCGTGCCTCTTCTGGCTTCTGACGGTTGCTCACAATCCTCAGCATTGCTTGGCATGTGGCCATGTCACTCCAGTCTCTGGCTCATCATCACGGGCCTTCTTTCCTGAACATCCGGCTCTGTGTCCAGATTTTCTTCTAATAAATACAAGCATCATTAAATTAGGACTCACCATAGCTGCAGTACAAGTTCCTCTTAACTAATCATATGTGCAAAGATCCTCTTTCCAAACAAGTCACATTCTGAGGTTCCCATGGACATGACTTTCTAGGGATGCTGTTCAACCCAGCAGAATGGTACACAGGATCCCCAGACCTATGGTCACAAAATACGGCTTCCCTGGAATGCAGTGAGGTTACATCATCTTCCTGCCATAATGGGGACCACCTGCCCTGGCCCAGCACCTCTCCTCTTAGTTAACGTTACCTGATTTACCTTTTATTTTTTTATTCAACTGACTCACTTTCTTACTGAATGTGTTTTTATAGGAAACTTGGTATCACCGTCATGATAAAAACAAACCTCCCTTGCCTACAACACAAGATGATCTTAGAAATCAGTTCTAAGAAGGTCTGTGGTAGTGTGACAAGTGTCCAGCAGATGCTGCCATCTGCCACGGCTCCTGTCTGGGGAAGAAAGGCAGACTGGCAGGTGGGAGGTGGGCTGTCACCTCCAGGAGGCTTCTGGCTCCTGTGTTCGGGTCAGGCGGAGCTGCAAAGGCCAGGGCTGATGTGCATGTAGCTGGTGCCTTGGTGCCATGTCCTTGGATCACCTGAAAGCATCTCCCAAACTCGTCTGCACTTGGGACCTGCTATCAAAATGACCACAACCACACTGTGAAGGTAGACAGAACTGTGTCCACTTTAGCAACCTTGAGCTTCGGGTTGCTCCCCAGTCAATGGGATTTACTGTCACAGACCCAACAGCCAAACCTCCAGAAGGAGTGTCCACCCCCGATCTCCATTCACCTTTCACCACATCCCCTCAGCTCACTGCAATTTGCCCTGGACCCACCAGTCACCCACGGCAGCCTCTTGCCCAGGACGGTGTGCTTCTCCTGACCTGACCCTTCTTGGCTACTGAGGAGGAGGAGCAGGTGACTGGCTTGATGGAGCATGACTGATCTCTCCTCACAGCTGGAACCACAGCTCCTGGCTCTGCCTTGCCTCAGGGAGCTGTTGCTGGTCTTGTCTGGGGGTCCGTGCCTGGTTCTGGTCTGCCCTACATCTTCCCCCATCGCTGCAAACGTTCTCAGGGTGATTGCACCACCCCAGGGCTGCCCTCCCATCAGCAGGCACGCATTTTCAGGTCCAAGCCTCTGGCCCTGGCTCCTGTGGCTCCAGCATCGTTCAGCCAGTAGCCTCCGCAGCCCTACTCACCTGGAGGTTCCCCTTCTGGACTCGGCTCCCACTCTGCTACTTTGGGGAACCTAGCACATCCCCACTCTCCCCACCCCTGTGCTGCTTCACACCAGCACTTCAGCTCCTGTGAGAGAACTCAGCCTGCTTCTTTGTCATCTTCTGTTGACTTTGTCTCAGATCCTTGTTGCTAGGAACCCTTCTGGAGACAGCTGGAACTCTTGTCCCAGCACAGTGCAGGCTGCAAGTGGCTGCTGCATATTATTCATTCATTCATTTACTTAAAATAGTGTCTACCGTGTGCCAGGCCCTGAATTAGGTGCTACAATTCATAGTGAACCAAAAAAAAAGTGACTGTTCCCTCCCTAGCCTCCACCGCCATTTACACTCATGGGAGGGAAGACAGACTGTAAACAGATAAATATAAAATATGTCAGGTGGTGACAAGCTCTATGAAACAAGCAAAAGGCAGGATGAGGGACAGCAAGAGCTCGAGACATATTCAGACACAGTGAGGTTAACTGGTAGCCTGGGCATCAGTCGGGGAGGAGCAGACATGGGGTTCTGGGGGGAGGACCCTCGGTCGGGGGGAGCCAGGTGCCACGGTACGGATGGGCTGCAGCCCAGGAGCAGTAGAGGGGTGGTCAGTGAGGTCCACAGGGAAGGTGCACCAATTCCCATCATGCCTGCCATGGTTCAAGGTCACCATCAAGGGATCCTTAAGTCCCAGTCTCCCTCCCTGAGCTCCTGAATGAGGAGCCAGAGGTCATCCACCTGTTAGCAAGGGAGGCTGGCGGCTCAGGTGAGTGAGGCTCCAGGGTGAGGGTGGGGAGGCAGGTGCCTTCAAGGCCACACCTCCAGACGCCGCACACCTGTGGCCTTCCTGGACTTGCCCGGTGCCAAGTCAGCCGAGAACTCACCCACCCCTGCCAGTCCCTGGACCTCACATCGAATTAGCACAGAGAATTAGAGCCTGGATACGCCTGTTGCTGTGGTGTTCACTCTACATCTGCAGGGAAAAAGAGTTCAAGAAATAGAACAAAAGCTCAAAAGCCCATGTCCTCCTGGTGGTGACCCTCTCCTGGCTTGCTAGCCTCAGGGTGTAATAAATTGCCTATTTTAAAAGGTTTGTTTTCAGGCAGGTGAGGGATTTTGTCCTGTGGTCGTCAGCAATGTAAATCAGCGGGTTCTTTCAAGGGGGGTTATTTACTTAGCAAGTAAATTGGGATAGATCATCACTAAATTTCGCCATTTGGCACATATGATATTTATGCACTTAATAGCTTCATTAAGGAGGTTTCTGGGAGTATATTACTGAACGAGCCTATAGATCATTGGGCAATAAATTTAGAGAACTCTCCTTAGCATTTATCTAATTTGGCCATGGTTTTAATTAAGTGTTTCAGCTAACGATTCCCATTTATGTTTAATAAAATTTATTGTAGAAAAACAAGTTATCAAACCCCAATTTATTCAAGTTCCTTCAACTGATGTGGCTGCCCAAGTGCAGTGCCTGTTATGAGATAAAAATTTGCATTCAGAGTCTCCATAGCTCTGAAAGAGGTGCTGGTCAGAGGCATCTGATAAGGAGTCAGAGGCTGGACGTCACTCTCACAGTCACTCACTTGGACAGGGAGGAGGTTATGGTTAAAATATCCTGGTGGTTATCGAATGACACTGTCTTAGCAGCTGCAGATCAAGGCTGCTTTTGGAAATGATTGGAATGCAGACTGGTGGTGCTTGTCCCTGGGCCTCCCATCTTGCCTCTGGCTATCTGACAATGTCTTCTTCCTTTGAAACCAAAGGTCCTCTCCAGACTGCACCCACCCTACAGTCCACAGCCCATCAAAGGCAATCTCACATTGTTCTTTAAATGTGAGGACCCTTTGGGCCTGTGGGGCTCTGCCCACACTCCACCCTTGTGACCCCGACTCTCCATCCTCACGCTGTTCCTGTCCTGGCTGACAGCCACAGTCAAGCCCCTAGCACCACACCCCTGTCCCCCACCATCCTTGGGATTGCTGGAGACCTTTGGTGTCCGTGCTGAGCAAGCACACTGTCCCCAGAGGCCTACACACGAGTGTTCACTGCAGCACTTTTTTGTGAAATAGTGAAAAACATAAATCACCCGGAAGGCCCACAGAGGCTTTGTAAAATGTGGAATATTCCTATAACACAAGCTGTCCAGCAGCTAAAAGAATAGATGGATCTGTGTATGATAACGTGAAAAACTCATCAGGCTAAGTTGAATTTTTAAAAAAGTAAAGAGAGACATGGTGCTTTTTATGTCAAAACAGAATAAAACGATGCTAGACATTTTCTGTGGCGATACGTAGCTATCCAAATGCTTAGCTAGAGCTTTCCTGGTGGCTCAGATGGGAAACAATCTGTCTGCAAAGCAGGAGACCTGGGTTCAATTCCTGGGTCAGAAAGATCCCCTGGAGAAGGGAATGGCAACCCACTCTGGTATTCTCCCTTAGAGAATTTCATGGACAGAAGAGCCTGGCGGGCTACAATCCATGGGGTCGCAAACAGTCAGACACGACTGAGTAACTCACACCCCCCCACACACACTTAGAACATTCTAGAAGAAGATACAGAGTTGGTAACAGTGGTTACCTCTGAGAAGGGGTGAGGACAGAGAATGAGTGATGGGCAGAGGGAAAAGGCAGAGTTGGGCAGAAAGGACTTTAACCTCACCTGGAATGCTCCACTTTCTTTTTATGAGAGAATATATTCACTTGTTGGTAGCTAAAGTAAATATTAATCAGTTTTTTGAAAGATGGCTATATAATTTTCACTGAAATATACAGATGGAACCATTTATGAGGATGAAAAGGAAGCACATCAAAAATACTTAGATGCCATTTAAGTGACTGCTTTGCTCCTCACTTAGAGGAAAATAATTGGATTACTTGTGAAAAGAAAGCAGACTCAGAAAATATGTCTGATCCACTACACCAAGCTGTTAACAATTTACAAGAATCTTCGAAAAGCATTGCGCTAAACCTTAGGATTTTCTTATTGGAAATTTTCCATAATACTGGAGGTAGTTGAGAGCTGAATAAAGCTGGAGCCCATCAATTTAGTTTTCTCATTTTTGCAATATGGGTTTTTCTTTTAATTTATAGCCACCTTTTAATTCTGACACAGTTAAGGCAACTTACGTTTAAGAATATCACCGTGACCATAAACTTGGTGCGAGGTAGAGATTAATTTTCACAGCCTAAGGGAGGCAGTCATCCACTGGACAATAGCAGAGCTGAAACTCTGCTAGAGACCACCTAGCCCAGCTCCATCATTTTATGTACACAGCAAAGGATTAGAGACAGCAAGTGATACAGCTATTCAAGGAGAGATTAAGTTTAAATCATATTATTTAGCACAGGCCCTTGCAGTGGACATTCATGTTTTGTCAGCTTGGCTACGTTCCCCCTGTTTTCTAAAAACAGCCCCACTTTTCATCTATGATTGGCTACATAATTTTCAGGTCCAGTGCAAAATGTAAACATGGGGTCCCTTGTTTAACAATTGTTAAGAACATCACGATAATAGCAGAGCAGTACACCAAGCGTAGGGCAGCTCTGAGCGCAGGACAGGTTGAGGATACACACTGCTTCTCCATGGCACTGCCCACTGTGGCAGCGTGGGCGTTGTTTCCAGCTACACCAGCCTGAGGGCTAAAACACATGACCCTGTGCTAAACCAGCCCATGCCTCACATTGCTCTGGTCACACTGAGCAGTTCCCGGATGAGCGTGTGAACCACACCAGAGTAGGAGCCTGATGAGAGTGTTTCCTGGAAGCTCTATTCCCCTGATGTGGACCTTGAGCCATGTATTAATAACCTAGTCGCTACTGGCAGCCTTCCTGTGACCATGAGGAGGGATCTGTCTGACCATAAGGCAAACACAGCAGCCTACAGAGCTGAGCTGAGAACCCAAGGCAATTTGGCTCTGAAGCTACCTGTGAAGCTCTTACAACAAACTCACATGATCCAGTACATTTCGTTTAAACCATTTTGAGTTGGGTTTTCCGTCACTTCCATCCAAAAGCATCCTTTCTGCTGTGAGTTCCCATAGATTGTTCAGTTAGTTCAGTTCAGCTGCTCAGTCATGTCCAACTCTTTGCGACCTCATGAACCACAGCATGCCAGGCCTCCCTGTCCATCACCAACTCCCAGAGTCTATCCAAACCCATGTCCATTGAGTCAGTGATGCCATCCAACCATCTCATCCTCTGTCGTCCCCTTCTCCTCCTACCCTCAATCTTTCCCAGAATTAGGGTCTTTTCCAGTGAGTCAGCTCTTCCCATCAGGTGGCCAAAGTACTGGAGTTTCAGCTTCAGCATCAGTTTGTTAAGTGTGTCCATTTTTCACAACCTTTTTGTGAGAAGTAATTTGGATTGTCAATTAATATTTAAAATATTTGCCACATGAATCCAATTTCTAGGAAGAAATTTATCCTAAAGAAACTGTTACCCAGCTAGGCAAACACATATTTTTTAAATGGTCTTTGCAGTATGGCTTGTAAATGTGAAGAATTGGAAACACCCATATTAACATCAATACCAATACTATTTAAACTATGGTCATTTCATTTTTCCCAAACAACAGAGAAAAGTTGAAAAGCATGAGGTTGATATGAATTTAGAAAGAATACACAATTTGTTAAGTAAAAGAAGCAATCTGTTTTTGTTTGCTCTCAATTTTGTAAAATAATGAGGAGGCACTACCACATACCTACAGAGAAAAAAGCTGCTGGAGAATGTGGGGAATTAAATGGAGGGGATTTCATTTTACAGAACATATAAACATTCAAATGCTGCAGAAATCTAATGAGGATGTATTGCTTTTACACTGGGAGCAAAAAAAAAAAAAAAGAAAGAAAAAGGCATTTTAAATTGCCAAGCACGTAATTTTTCTGGAGGTATTTGACCATAAGTAACCCATATCTGTTTCTCCTCCTACAGGTTCTCTGTGCACTGAGGACTGAATGTTTAAGAATACGAGTAATGCTCATCCCCAACACCAAGGATTCACATTCCCTGCTGACCTGAACAGCCCAGAGAAGTTGGCTTCCTGTCTCAAGATCCCTGGTAAGCTTTTCTTGCCTATTTTCACATGATCACCTTGATATGTTTGGGATGTGCCTTATATCTGAAAATTGAAGGTTTCTTAGGCAAAGTGGGTACCTCCCTACATTAATGAGCTTCTGAGCCCTTGTTTCTCATTGAAGGTATAGACGTTTACTGAGCACAATTTACTGTTATGGTTCAAGTACTGACAAAGCAGTGCTGACGGTACCAGTCATGGTTCTCTCCTCCTGGAGCCGGGGGGAGACAGGCATCGGGAGTGGTGGAGAGACACACAGCCTTGTGACCACGGGTACTAGACTCATGCAGCCCATGGGATCACAGAGGCTCCTGGCAGTTGTGTGGTTCCAGGAGAGGCTTGAGACTGGATAGGAGTCATCAGGGATTCGGGTCCACCTAGCAGAAGGACCTACATGTATGAAAAGGAGGGCAAAGAGAGAAGAAGGAGCAGGAGCTGGTAAAACTAAGTGAACCCATCTTGCCTGAGCATGTGTGGGGTGGATAAGGAGACATGTGAGCTGGACAAGAAGCACAGCAGGCGGGCTTGTGCTTACAAGTGCCTTGACATCTCATCATTGCTCGTAAGGAAAATGCAAAGCCACTGGGAGGTTTAGGTCAGGAGTTTGTGATTATGTTTGCCCCAGGAAGGGACACCCTGCCTGCAACGATGGTGATAGGTAGAGGTCTAGGCCAAGCTGGTCTAGGCAGGAACGCTGGAGGCAGAGAGAGGGTTCTGATGGGAGACCCAGCCTGACTGGTTTGAGCTCATGGGGACATGGGCAGGAGGAGCCCACTGCCCTCTTCTGCTGCTGTCCTGAAGGTGGACAGTCTTTGTGAGGCCCCGCCTCTTACTGTATGTACTATCAGCCCCCTGGCGAGGGCAGCAAGACAGGTCAGAGGCACGGTCAGCTATGGAACTTGCCATGCAGGCGGAAAATGAAAACATGGGCCCTTGTTCAAAAGGTCCTGAGAGCCTGAAGTCAGGCCTCTCTGAGCACAAAGATAGGAAAGCAGCCCTATTCCGCCAGGGTTAGCAGCGGGTGGGTGCTGCAGCCACTCGGGTTACTTGCCAAGAACTAACTCAGCTATTGTCAGAGGAGGAACGAGGTGTGAGGTGGGCTTCTGAGGTCCACTCTCACGGTTTCCCCAAGTGCAGCAATAGTCTGAAGCAATCGGAGGCAAGCTTTCTCCCACTTGAAAAGCAAGTCTCATCAATTTTAAAACAAAAGTGTTTAAAAGCCCTAGAAATACCTTCCTATAATGCAAGCAGTGACTGTGTTAGTTTCTTCAAGAGCCACTCCACTCCCCGCCCGCCTATCCAGCTACTAGGAGAATATTCACATTCATGAGCAGAAACTGCAGCCATTTCTGCCATAGGACAGCGGATCCGTATAAAAAGGAAGACCAGTCTCAGCTTTTAATCTTCATTTTAAAATCATCTCTATTCAAGGTGAACACCCCCCAGGACCTACCTGTCATAGAAGGAAGCACCGGCAGGGAGTTTAAGGCTTGAAGGCTTCTCTGACCACGAAACTAAATTGAAAGGGGTTAGGGTTTTTACTGCATTTGCTATTTTTCTGGAGTGCTTTGGTAACAAAGATCCACAGGTTTTGAGTGATCTGTCCTAAACCTTTTTTACCCATAGCCCTTATTTGTTTTCAAGTGTTTGGTTTGGGCTTCCCAGGGAGCACAAGTGGTGAAGAACCCACCTTCCGATGCAGGAGAGAAAGAGACAAGAGCTGGATCCCTGGGTGGGGAAGACCCCCTGGAGGAGGAAATAAGCACATGCACGCATGTTGTTTGGTTTTATTTTCAGTGCATTATTTCACATGACAGGCTTTTAAGACTGTGGGCATGTGCTACGTCACCTCATTCGTGTCTGACTCTTTGAGACCCCATAGACCATAGCCTACTAGGCTCCTCTGTCCATGGGATTCTCTAGGCAAGAATACTGGAGGGGGTTGCCATGCCCTCCTCTAGGGGATCTTCCCAACCCAGGAATGGAACCAGCATCTCTTACCTCTCCTGCATTGGCAGGTGGATTCTTTACCACTAGCGCCTCCTGGGAAGCCTTTAAGACTGTATGGGTAATGTTATAGCAGAAACTCCTGGGTCTGAATTTCTGGGGGGCCCCTAAAAGGCTTGCCCTCTCTGTGTGGTGAGAGCTTAGCCCTTACCTCATGCTCCTGCCACTTCCGGGCCACAGCTCTGCCCTGCGTCTCGGGGGCAGGACACAGGGCAGACCCGCCCCTGTGGGGCAGCTCACAGGAGCTGCCCTCCAGCGAGGAGACAAGAGGAGAGACGTGGGGTGAGGGAGGCTGCAGGGGTGTGTCCAGAGGGTCCATTTTGTGAGACAGTGCAGAGAGTGGGGGGCGGGATTCAGTGAGGAGGAGGGAAAAGTGACTCCAAGGAGAGCATTCGAGTCTTCAGACATCAAGTTTCTGATCAGCATAGCAACAAACAACCATCCCCGAAAAGGACAGGTGGATCACCAAGCACAGGTGTGTGTGTGTGTGTGTGTGTGTGTGTGTGTGTGCATGCGTGCGTGTGTGTGCACGTGTATGCGTGTGTGTACATCATCCTACATATATGAGGGGATGGGAGCAAGGGAAGAGGGAGGAGGGAGGCAGCACTCTGTCTGGCTCCATTTTACCTGCTTCCTCTCAGTCTTTATCATCTCTCCTCCTTCTGCCCACTGATTTCAGCAGGGCTCCCCGAAGGCTTCCCCAGGGGCCCCCTAGTCCCCCCAGGGACTCTCTATGTTCCTCTCCCTGGGGTGTCCTTGGAGTTGTTTACCGGGCAGCTGCACATCTCACTTGTAGGGGGCACCATTCACACAGGACACAGCTCAGCAGGTATGTGATGAGGGAGTCTCTCATCTGACCTCTTAAGAAAAGGAACCAGACCCCCTAAGCTCTTAGTTAGTTGCCAGACACCCCCTCGCCAGCACCTGGCACCAACGCCCTCAGTAAACGAACATCAGCTGGTTTCTATCACTAACAATGAATAACAGTATTATTAATAAGTATAGAGCTGCCATTACCCAGAGCTTATCTGGGCGAGAGGGTGCTAAGCTGGGGTGTCAGGGTCATGGTATCGGCCTCCCATTGAGATCCTGGCAGGAGGGCAGGGCCTGACTTCTGGGGAAAGTCCTCGTCTGTCCCACGGAGGTAACTGCTGCTAGAGACACACTCTACTTTGCCAGGACTGGGGTCCACTCCTCCAGCTTCCTGTCCGAAGCTCCTGATCCAATTCTCTGCTCCCCTCCCCCGGCCGCCAACACTCAGCAGAAACTAATTCCAGGAGTTTACTTTCAAAAGAATTTCATTTGAGTTTACAAGAAGGTAACAGCAGCCCTTTGATCTCAACAAGGCACGTACTGTTTCATTCCATGGTTTATGAAACAATTTTAGACTAATTATTTCTGACAACTTGCAAATGTTTGTAAACTTCTTCAATGAGGAAGCGGCACAATTATGTCTTCCGCTGACAAAAAGAAAGGAGGTTTTCCTTTGTGCCATGTGGCTGATGTCTTTCCCCCCCAGAGAATTCGGAAGCCTTGATCTTCTAAGGCTCTGATTTCCGCTGAGATTCAGAATTAATCAAATTGTCCTCCAGCCTTTTGAGTTAAATTTAACTAAGCAGGTGAAAAGCGGCTGAGGTGGGAATCCTTCCCTGTGAGTTACATCTTTTGTCCTGTGGTCGAGACGGTCATGCTCGGGCGCCGGCCTTCCTCCTGCCTCCTGCACTCATTCTCATGGCCCTTTGTGTCATTTCAATGTGTCTCTGCCGATAACTGTATGCTGGTGATAAACAGGCCTCTCAACTCAATAGAATCTGGATTCTCAGTCAACTTCACCATTAAAGAAAATTACCCCAAATCAAGGCTATTTGCAATGTGGTGGGAATGATCCTGGGGCCCATGGAAGCCCCCAAGTCTCTGGACATTATAAATTCAAGACCACAGAATTCCAGTGAGGTAAAGTGAGGCCCCCAGCCTTCGTACAGCAGAGAGACAGGCTCTGGGCTGTCTCTTTGAGGCCTGGCTCACATTTTAATACCCTTTTGATTATTTACCATTGTTAATTCACGTATATGTACTGTAGGCAGGTGGAAATATCGCAAAGTCAACCAGCCCTTAATCCCTAGCTAATCCCTGGTCAACTAACTATATCCTTCCTTTATTAAAAAAGAAAAAGAAAAGGCATTCTGAATCTTTTGTTGAAAACAAATTGCCAAGGTGAAGAATAGACTTTTTCCTTCCCTGGAGACCAGTGTATTAGCTTCCACAATCCAGTGAAATAAAAGAGATCGCTCTCTGCTTCTCTCACGTGTTTTTCCAGGGCACTAACAACATTCTCATTATTTTCAACAGAAATCTGTTTTGTGATATATATTTGAATGAAAAATTCCTTTTTGCACCTTGGATACAAGAAGAAATTCTTGAATCTCGCCAGTAGGGGTCAGCTCCCAAGAAGTGGAGACTTTGCCAAGCTGAATTCTTTCTCAAGAGAAAACCCAGACAAACTTGAAATTGTAGTTTTTAAAATGTGACCAGAAGAAGCAGATGCAACAGGAATTTCTAACATCACCTAATCAGGTCACTTGTACTGGGGCACGAGCAGCAATGTCTAAGGATGGGATGTTTTAGAGGGAAAAGCAGCCACTCAGACTGGCTCAAAAGGGCACTTATTCTGGGGAATCTCATGCAATCCAGGAACAAGGAAGCAGCCAGGTTCCAACAGGATAGGCAGGAGACAGAAGGTCCCTGGGACTTTGGGCAGCCCTGCTTGAGTGCCTGGGACCCTTCCCACCAGGCCAGAACCCCACTGAGAGGAGCACAACGCAGCATCCCAAGCCTCTCACCACGTTGTTCCCCAACCGAGCAATTCTGGGGCTAAAGACAGAGCCTGCTAGTCTTCCCATGATGCAGTGATATGCCAGCATCACAGATTTCACACATCTGCACTATCCTTGGCTTCATACTGCATGGCAGGAAAAATGTTTCCTCTACCCCTCTTGGTTCTTTCGCGGGTCTAACAAATAAATTAGCATAGGGCTTATTAACATAGAAAAAAAGTATAATTACATGTGTATGGAGTTTCCATAGGAATTTGAGACCCACAGACAGTTGAAACTCATGAGCAATCCTGAGCTAAGGAGAAAAGGGTGAGGGGTCAATACTTCAGAGGTGAGTAAGACAGTTCACAGGAAATGGGAAAGCAAACGTCTGGTAAACATACATACCAGATACAGACAGGAGGACACAGAGAGGACTCTGATCTCCAGCTCCCCAGCTCATCACACCTGCCCATATTCTCTGGTCACACCTCACTGCCTGCATCAGGTCTTGTGTCTACTTTCTTTTAGGCAGTTAAGGGAGAGGGATGGACTAACAGAAGCAGGAGACAGTAAGAAGAGGTGGCAAGAATACACAGAAGAACTGTACAAAAAAGATCTTCACAACCCAGATAATCACGATGGTGTGATCACTCACCTAGAGCCAGACATGCTGAAATGTGAAGTCAAGTGGGCCTTAGGAAGCATCACTACGAACAAAGCTAGTAAAGGTGATGGAATTTCAGTTGAGCTATTTCAAATCCTAAAAGATGATGCTGTTAAAATGCTGCACTCAATATGTCAGCAAATTTGGAAAACTCAGCAGTGGCCACAGGACTGGAAAAGGTCCGTTTTCATTCCAATCCCAAAGAAAGGCAATGCCAAAGAATGCTCAAACTACCACACAATTGCACTCATCTCACACAGTAGTAAAGTAATGCTCAGAATTCTCCAAGCCAGGCTTCAACAATACATGAACTGTGAACTTCCAGATGTTCAAGCTGGTTTTAGAAAAGGCAAAGGAACAAGAGATCAAATTGCCAACATCTGCTGGATCATCAAAAAAACAAGAGAGTTCCAGAAACACATCTATTTCTGCTTTATTGACTATGCCAAAGCCTT
>SJYV01007475.1:533973-644009 GCA_006410875.1 Neotragus pygmaeus
ATCACAATAAACTGGAAAATTCTGAAAGAGATGGGAATCTCAGACCATCTGACCTGTCTCTTGAGAAATCGTATGCAAATCAGGAAGCAATAGTTAGAACTGAACATGGAATGACAAACTAGTTCCAAATCAGGAAAGGAGTATGTCAAGGCTGTATATTGTCACCCTGCTTATTTAACTTACATGCAGAGTACATCATGAGAAATGCTGGGCTGGAAGAAGCACAAGCTGGAATCAAGTTTGCCATGAGAAATATCAATAACCTCAGATATACAGAAGACACCACCCTTATGGCAGAAAGTGAAGAAGAACTAAAGGACCTCTTGATGAAAGAGAAAGAGGAGAGTGAAAAAGTTGGCTTAAAGCTCAACATTCACAAAACTAAGATCATGGCATCTGGTCCCATCACTTCATGGCAAATAGATAGGGAAATAGTGGAAACAGGGGCAGACTTTATTTATTTTGAGAGGCTCCAAAATCACTGCAGATGGTGACTGCAGCCATGAAATTAAAAGAGGCTTATTCCTTGGAAGGAAAGTTATGACCACACTAGATACCATATTAAAAAGCAGAGACATTACTTTGCCAACAAAGGTCCGTCTAGTCAAGGCTATGGTTTTTCCAGTAGTCATGTATGGATGTGAGAGTTGGACTATAAAGAAAGCTGAGCGCTGAAGAATTGATGCTTTTTTAAAATTTAAATTTATTTATTTTAATTGAAGGCTATATATATGGAATTTAGAAAGATGGTAATGATAACCATGTATGCAAGACAACAAAAGTGACACAGATGTATAGAACAGTCTTTTGGACTCTGTGGAAGTCGGGGGGATGATTTGGGAGAATGGCATAGAAACATGTATAATATCATATAAGAATTGATGCTTTTGAACTGTGGCGTTGGAAAAGACTCTTGAGATCCCCTGGACTACAAGGAGATTCAACCAGTCCACCCTAAAGGAGATCAGTCCTGAGTGTTCATTGGAAGGACTGATGCTGAAGGTGAAACTCCAATACTTTGGCCACTTGATGCCAAGAGCTGACTCATTTGTAAAGACTCTGATGCTGGAAAGATTGAAGGCAGGAGAAGAAGTGGACGACAGAGGATAAGATGGTTGGATGACATCAGTGGACATAAGTTTGGGTAAACTCCAAGAGTTAGTGATGGACAGGGAGGCCTNTTGATGCCAAGAGCTGACTCATTTGTAAAGACTCTGATGCTGGAAAGATTGAAGGCAGGAGAAGAAGTGGACGACAGAGGATAAGATGGTTGGATGACATCAGTGGACATAAGTTTGGGTAAACTCCAAGAGTTAGTGATGGACAGGGAGGCCTGGCATGCTGCAGTCCATGGCTTCACAAAGAGTAGGACACAACTAAGCGACTGAACTGACTGAAGTGAAAGAGAAAGTAAAGTCGCTCAGTCGTGTCCGACTCTTTGCGACCCCATGGACTGTAGCCCTCCAGGCTCCTCTGTACATGGGATTCTCCAGGTAAGGATACTGGAGTGGCATTTCCTTCTCCAGGGGATCTTCCTGAGCCAGGGATTGAACCCAGGTCTCCCACATTGCAGGCAGATAGTTTAACCTTTGAGCCACCAGGGAAGCCTGAAGTGAAGGGAGAGGTAAAAAGAAAAACTTCCTGTGTCTCCCATTTCTTAAAAACAATCCGCCTAAAGAGATCCTCATGCCAAAGAGATACATTTGGGGGTGGCAAGTTTTGCTCCCCTATAGTATCTTCTCGGTAAATGTAAAATTAATTTAAAAAATTTAAGAAGAAAACTATAACCCCCCCACCTCCAATTTGCCTGCAAGCTAATGTTCTCTTTGACTTGGTGGTGCCTAACAATGCCACTTCCCGGATAGGCTCACACGTGTGGGCTGATGTGAGTGCAAGTTACTTCCAATTGCTCTGCATTTAGCATCAAAAGATGAGAAGCAACTTGTGTCCATCAGTAGGGAATGGTGGTTGAACAATGGCACATCCATACAATGGAATTCTATGCCACAGAACAGAGTGAGGAAATATACAAATAGAGAAAGGTTGCCAAGGTGTATTACTATGCAAAGAGGGATGCAGGAGGCAGGCCTGTACACAAAGTACCTACCACTCTGTGTAGCAGCCTGCACTGGGGGAGTGTGTCTGTTCAAGGGAGGCTGCATTTGCATAAACTCTTTGGAAAGCTGCTCTGAAGGAAGGAATCAAGAGCCTCCCACCCAGGATGGGAGCTGGGTGACGGGAGACAGGGCTGGAGGCAGAAACCATCAATATGCACCTTTTCATATACATTTCATTTTGAGCCTGGTGAGTGAACTGCTGTGTCAATATTAAATGAATGATATTTTAAATGGGCCTAAGTTACAAATTCCAAAGAACATTCATTCCTATAAATGGAAAAGCAGTACCACTCTTCTTAACTAGACATAACCTTAAAAATATATGAAACGCGACCAGTGTTTCTGAACATTTGACCAAGTCACCTGCAGAAGCTGCCACTCGGGGACCCTCTCTGTTTCAGAAAGGAGTAAGGGTGTGAGTGGTGCTCACCCAGCAGCAACTGAGTCTTATGTGACGTCACCTGGTCAACAAAGAGCTGAATGGAGTGATTTCCTCTGTGATTCATGTCATTTTATGCCATGTCTGCAAACCACCGACCATGATCCTGCACGCCCAAATTCAAGAAACTAAGGAGATGCTGGCTTCTCCTCTCCCCAGAGAATAAGCTGCCTTTGTGCACTGCCTTGGTCCTTGTGGCCACTCATCTTTTTGGAGCGCTGTAGCAGCCAGACACGGCTCTCACGCCACCGACAAGCGGTACAATCAATGCACAACAGCTATTATGGGTGCCACTGGCTCCGCTTCACCCTCCTTGCTCTCCTCTCCACGGGGAATGTAAGAGGTGCCAACAACTGGTTTGGGATGGTGTCTCAGAGTGCTGACAAGTAAATAATTCATTTGATTGTTGGAGGAAATTAATAGCACATGTGATCAGATGCATCCGTCTGCATTCCACAGACAGCTGCCCTCCGCTGTTGGGGCCACAAGTCCTGGGCTGAAGCAAACACGAGACCAGACTTGCTGAGGGATAGGGCACCAGGGCTCCCTGGGGCCAGTGTTAGATTAGAGTTGAGGAGGCCTCAGGGCAACACAGAGGCCACGCACGGGAGCTGCATGGGGACCTGACTATGAGTGGTGTCCTGCCTGGTGACAGACAGCACGGGACATTTAACTAGCAGTTCTGTCTGCTCCCTTTGTTATTCACCATGAGTTACTCCTGACAAGCAGCTGGGAGAGCATGTCCATCAAGTGGAATGTTCACAGACCTTCGCAGCAGGGCCACCAGGCTGGGGGACACCTGAGTGAGGAAAGCAGTTGAAGAAAGAATTCTTCCCAGAAGGGTGATCTGCTGATCTATGGAGCAGCATTGGGAAGCCTCCAACCGTACTAGGACATTTGTCTGCTTCACCACCGCTCTGGCCTTCCCTAGGCTCTTTGCCTCTGTCCAGCCCGCGGACTGGCCTCTGTGAAGAATGAGAGTCATTGCAGGACCTGGCTCCACGTGAGTGAACGCAGCACACTGTCTGGAGGGAAGTGGAGCTTCTGTCTCCCCACAGGCCCCACAGCCCTGGGTGTCACTCATGTGGGACCAACGACAGGCATCTTCCTACCCTTGAACAGCCGCTGCAGTCTTGGGCTTTATCAAAACACAACTTGGAGTGTGTGGAAGCCCTAATTCCAAGCTCACTTTCACCAGCACCCACCTACGACCAAAGAAGAGGGGGTGAGACAGCATTTGCCACTGAAGGCAGCAGGTGCTTCGTTGTAATTGAGATTATATTTTAACTACCAGTGTTACATCAGCAGTCACACTGACTCAGCACCTCTGTGCCAGCATCTCACTGTGCGCTCTATGGGGTTCTGTGTGCCTCACCATCAGTTCAACCTGGGGAAGGGCTTGCTGAGACTCACACAGCCCATCGAGGCCCAGCTCCAGTACCTATTTCCATGACTACTTTGCCATAATGACAGCAACCCAGGACACAGGAGTTTCTCTAGATAATAAAGAGGTGTATTAGGACTCTGAGCTGCTCATAACAAAAATCCAACTCAAAGGAAATAAAATGGGAAATGAAGGGACTTGGCTCCATAAATGGAAAGTCTTGTCCTAGATGGACGCAGATGCTCGAATGAGGACACAGGGACCAGGCCTTCCTCCTTCTCTCAGCTCCACTTCTCAGGTAGTGGCTTCAGACTCAAGACTCTCTATTCACAGGGAGCTCCCTGCATCCCCTACCCCCTATCAGCTCAGCAACCCTAACCCAGCAGGAATACAGCCTTCAAACTCATCCTGCTTGGACAGTCTTGGGTAATAAGCCTTGAACCAGTCTCTGAGGCTAAAAGTTTGGAACCTGCACGTTTGCCAGAGCAGGGTCCTGTAGAGCCCCATGTGGACAAAAAGCAGAAATAAGATGTGTCCTCAAGAGAAAACAGAGACTGGCCTTCCAGGAGCAGGGAATGGAGAGCAGATGCATATCTGCTACCAAAGGTCTTATCTGCACAGAGGCCAGGGGCATTCCTCTTGGGTAAGGCCACTTTCAGCAGCACCATGCAGCCAGCCACCTCCACCATTCATCCACCTGCCTGCCCTGGGCAGGCCCACCTCTTTCTTCTTCTCTCCCCTCAGCAGACAGCCTGGAGCCCAAAGGAAGGGCCAGTTCTCTGCAAATACATAAAACTGGTGGTGTTCCCCACATGACTCTGGACGACATTTTTGCACCCATTTGTATGTAGCCTTCCTTCTTCTGAGCTTGCTCTCAAAGCCCTGCCTTAGTCATTCACACTTGAGTTCAGTGGTTTCCAACTCAAAGAATCTAGGAACCCCCTACATGAATTATACGAGTGCCACATACAACCCACACCATATTGTCTCATGTTTTTCTTCAAATTATCTCATTTTTCAAACTCAAATAAATACACTTAGAAGTGAAACTTGCCACAAATAGAAAGTAATAATTTAAAAGTAAATACTACAAGAATCAATGAAGGTTATTAAATCCTGCCTGGATACTATGGCTGGTTCAGCTCTGGGCCCCAGGTTTTGTTCTCCCTGTTGAGGGAGGGGAGGAGACAGGACTGGAGGTCTGGGAAACATGACTTGACGTCCATCCAAGTCACTGTCTGAGGCTCCCAGAATATGCTCTGAGCAGAGCCAAAGGGGAGCGAGTCCAGCATGCACCATGAATGTGCTGAGTCCTGGATGTGCCTCTGGTGCTGAGCCTTAACATGCCCTGGTGCTCACTACTCCTCCCTCACTGCCCAGAAGAGCCATCCCAGGACCTAACTCTCCTCCTGGAATGAAGGGAACACTCCACAGGGAGCCGTTTCTGATGCAGGAAAAAAAGTGGCATGCGGCAGTCTTGGCAGCAGACCAGTCAATACCTGCCCTAGAGTTTATGTCACACACAAATCTCAGAGCCCTTAATCTGCACCCAGATGAGTTCCTACCCCAGATCCAGAAAAGGTCAGCCAGCAGCCTCAGTGAATTAAGACAGGCATAGCTACAGAAACATGTGGCAGAGTGGCTAACTGAAGCCCCAACATTCTGGGTGGAAGATGGAAAAGAAAATCTCCAGAGAGTCAGAAAGCACCATGGGGATTACAGAGAGATGGAGGTATAAGATGCTTATGAATCCAGCTGGCACATAGGAGCACCTGACCCTAATCCTCATGCCAGCTAACCTGAGAGCTGCTCTGTTAGTCCCTGGCCCCTGGGTGTCACACATGCAACAAATCTGAGAAGCAGGTAAAGACTGTGAAAACGGAGCTGACAACTAGAATTACAGCCCATAGGTGGGTTGGAACTTGTGGCTTAGATGTAACCAGTTCAAATGCCTGGTAAAGCAAAAATGTCAACATTCTCCAAAAGTCTCCATAACCACAATAATCAAAATGAGCTCCAGAAGAAGAGAAGAAAGAATATTAAGCTGAAAGATTATTTGATAAATAGTGGCTGAAAGACTCCCAAATTTGTCAAAACACATAAACTCTCAGATTTAAAAAGCTTAACAAACTCCAGAAGAGATAAACCCAAAGATATCCACACCCAGGCCCATTGTAATTAAGCCACTGAGAACTAAAATCAAAGGAAAAAAATCATGAAAAAGCAGTCTGTAACCCGTAGGGAAACAGTGGTCTGAATGGCTTCAGTTTTCTCATCAGAAACCACGGAGGCCAGAAGGAGGTGGCATACCATTTTCAAAGAGCTGAAAGGAAAGAAGTGTCAACCCAGAATTCTATATCCAGAAAAAATAAATTTTAGGAACAAAGGCAAAATAAAGATGCTTCCAGATGAAGGAAAATTAAGAGAGTATACTGTGAGCAGATTTTTTTACTACAAGAATTGCTGAAGCAAACTTAAACAGAAGGAAACGTGAAGCATCAGGAATGGTGGGAAAGCAGCAGAAATGGTAACTGAGTAAATATAATAGATTATTCTTTCCTTCGGTTTAAGGTTTGGAAATAACTATTATATCTCTGTGTGGGTTTTCAGTGTATGTACATGTAAAACTTAAGATGACTGTAACACGAAGGGGAGAGGAGTAAGGGACTGACAGAAATTTCAGAATTCTGAACGTATCGCTTGAGCCATCGACAATGGCTCACAGAAATTACAACTTAAATACATCTACTACAGGCACCCTGCCCGTTGCGCCAAACCCCATGCTGGACAATAGGGAGACTTTGATGAACACAATAGACTAATCTGTGAAGACTCTAAGATCTGTCTGTGGACCAAGTGCCTTCTGATTCGGACCCCCTGGGATTTGGAGAGAAATGGGTTTTGCTTCTCAGCTGCTCCTGGCATCTTCTCCTAAAAACACACTAGCAGGGCCCTGAAGGTCACAGATAAAGCAGGAGGCCTGGGGCTCTTAATATACTTTCAATCTTTTTGTTTGTTTTGCCAACTGTGTTTCATTTTTGCAGGCTATTGGTCAGAGTGCCTCCTGATCTCACACACAGAATCACAGGGTAACTGAGGAGCAGAATGTATACAGACACCACCACCCCCACACACACATGGCATGTTGGCACCCATTTATTGCTCTCATAACCTAATATCGCTGGCATGCCCAGTCTCGTCCCCTGGAGCCCTGGGACCAAACTGTTGCACTCGCAGCGGGAGCCCCCACCTCCGTCCCTCGGGAATTTTCTCCTCGCTGAGCTAGCAGCAGCCATAAATGATCTGATTGCGATCTGTCCCTCTGCTCTTGGGACTGTAAACGCAGCTATAGTATATGAGGCGGAAGGCTGGGCTGGGCTCCTCCTGGCCTCCCAAGCAAGCAGCTACCCAAGCCTGTAATTTCACTTTATCTCTCCCATTAAAAGACAATTGAAAGTGAACTGAGGAGAATGAGGGCTGCCTGCAACCTCAGAAACCTTGAACAGCGCTTGCTGAAGGGCGGCTGGTGGACACAGGCACCTGGTGCTGAAGAAATGAGAGGAAGGGACTCTGCAGGACCGCAAACAATAACAGTAATAGTAACAGCAGCAGCTGCTGCAGCAACAATAATGCCGCTATTTATGGACACCGGAAATGGCAGCCCACTCCAGTGTTCTTGCCTGGAAAATCCCATGGATGGCGGAGCCTGGCAGGCTACCGTCCATGGGGTCGCAAAGAGTCGGACACGACTGAGTGACTTCATTCACTCACTCACTCATGGGTCACAGACGCTGAGCCGGGCTGCAGGTACAGGGCTCTGCTGGCCATGTGAGACCAATTTGCAGGAAGAATCTGAGTGAGGTTCAGTGAGGTCTTGTCAGGGAGCCAGGAGTTGAATTCGACTCTGCCGGACTGAAGTGTGTGCTCAGAACTGCTGTGTTCCCACCNCAAATTAATGCTTTTTTTGAGAGTTTTCCCCCCACTCATTTTCATTGTAATCTGTGCATAATGTAGGAACGGGAAAAAGCTTTTCTCAACCCCTTAGGGTCTTTGGCTGCATCTGAAAGTAAAGTGACAACCACAAACTAAGAGAAGAGCATCCAAATTCTGTTAACTTTTGACAGGCACATGGGGCTTCACAACAGAACGGAAAGGTCTGCAGAATGGGAAATTTTATAGCATTTAGATGAAGAGACAGTACGTTTGTGAAGAATTAACAAGACAAAAGAGTTTGGGAGGGGGTAGTAAAAGGTGAAGGGATAAATTAGGAAGAGAAGGGTTAGTTTAACAAGATTTTTACAGCTTTCTCAGCCCTAAATTTCCAGTTTCTGGTAATAATGATGACTTCTTTCCTTCTAATACTGGAAGGGTAAATTCTACATGAAAGATAAATGACCATTTCAGGGAAGAAAGGTGAGAAAGGTGGGGAGGTCAGCATGACCTTTCTGCTTCTGCTGTTTCTCAGACTCCTTCAGCTTAAGATATTCCAGTTGCCAAGGAAAAACATTTTGCAGTAAGCACTAGACCATTCAGGTATGACCTAAATCAAATCCCTTAGGATTATACAGTGGAAGTGAGAAATAGACTTAAGGGACTAGATCCAATAGAGTGCCTGATGAACTGTGGACTGAGGTTCGTGATGTTGTACAGGAGACAAGAAATGCAAAAAAGCAAAATGGCTGTCTGAGGNGAAAATCTCATGGCTGCATCCACCATGCTTCACACCTTCCTGATCCCAGGAGCCTCATGTGAAAGGCTGAGGGTTGCCACATGGAGACAACCCTGGAGAAGGTATTTACTTAGCAGTTCAGAGCAGGGGCTCTGGAGTCTGAAGACCTGGTGCAAGTCTCAACTCCATCACTCCCTATCAGGTGAACTTGGCCAAGAGGAAAAGGCTTTGGGCCTCAGCTTCCTCAGCTGTAAAATGTAGGAGAATACCTGCAGTGCTGTTGGAGGACCACCCAAGGTAACCCAGGACCACCGTGAGCTCTTAGCTCGGTTCCTCAACAAAGAAGCTGCAAATAAAGAAGAGCCGCTTTCAGTCTAAATAGATTCATTCTGAGATTAAATGTGCTGAAAACCCCAACTTATTTAATCTCGTCAGAAAGCTCCATAACAGCAAATATCATGAGCCCCTACTAGGCAAAGTGCTCTTCACCCCAGGCAGAGCCACAGAAGTGACCTTCAGGATGGCAGAAAGGACAGCACACCATCTGGAGCTGTTCACCACTGATCCCATTTCATGATTCAAAACAACCCTTTTTTAATTGGTTGGAGAGATATTGTGAAAATGCACTATTATTAACCCCAGGCATCCAATTCCATCTATAAGTTGCATGTCCTAATTAAATGTTCCTGATGTCACATCTACTTGGCTCACTTCTCTTAATTATTGAATAAAACTCTCCTGTGAAGTTGGCTCTGCCTCATCCACCTCATCCATCACTGTCTCTTTTCCTGCTCTCACCTGGCAGGCTGGGCCTCCTGTGTCCCCAAGGATGGATTCCTTTAGAGGACCCACTGAGGAGGCGTCCCCTGTGACAGATGAGGACCTACAGGCAGGAGGAAAAGTGAGTGTTGCTGAACAAACACAGTGAACCTGATCACTGCAGGAGGCCTCTCTGAAGTACCAGCAGGCCCTCCTGAAGGGATTCCAAGCCTTTCTTCACCAGCAAGGCCCTCCCGCCCCCGGGGAGGCTTGACTACTCCACTAGAAGCGGGACTTCTGGTCTGGAGCCCCAGACACCGACATCTGCAGGGACTGGGCAGAGTGAGTTTCCTGGCCTCTGAAGCCAGACGTTACGAGGCCCTGGATGCAGGAGGCGGTGCGAGAACCCACAGGGCGGCAACAGAGCTCGGAGCTGCATCACTGCACCTTCCTGCTCGAGGCCATCAGTGGGGCACCAGCGCTGAAGACAGCCTTCCCCATCGCACACCTGGAGGGACCATGCCACTCCCGCCCAAGGTTCTGCCCAGCAAGCCCCTGCCCCATCCAGCCTGCTTTTCATATCCAGCACCTAAGACAAGGTCCCGAGGCCCAAGTCAGAGCTTCAGATGTGCTGACGACACTACAAAGACACACCACATCCTTGAGCCATATTTAGGCAACAATAACCCCGACTTGGCCCAGGGACAGCACATTCAGCTTGGGGTACACTGCTCTTCCTGCCCCAGGGGGTAGCTTTAAAGACTTGAGCACACAGGTACCAGGCTCTAGCAGGGGGACCTGGGGGCAGGGCTGTCATCTCCCAGAGGTCGCTGATCCCCTGACCCTGGGCTGTCACTGAGCTCCAGGGAAAGGGCTGGGCTGCCCGTCACCATTGTCCACTCCAATGCAGAAGGACCCACAGGACCCTCGTAGTGGCCTTCCAGGCCAGGCCCCTTCCCCGCTGTCTGCTGCAGCCGAGTCTCGCACCCGGACCCTGGCCAAGCCCCAGAGGAGAAGGTGTCTGGTTCCTCTTAGTTGAGCAGCTCCAGTTCACCTCTCCCTGCAGAAGTCAGGGGACAGGTGCTCCTTCCATGGGCCTGGCAGTTTTTGCTTTTAGCAGAAGTCACTAAAGCCTCACTTTTCTAAAGAAGAGAGGCTTGGCGCTCCCATGTGAAAGCATGCATGCTCCCTAGGGTTGGAGAGAGGGGATACCAAACAAGAGGCGAATTATTCTGTGACACAAGACCCTGGTGAGTGATCCCCTCCGTGTTTGGACACTTTTGATCAGCCGAGAATGTTCACAAATAGCCACTGCCTCTGCCCCAGAGTGAACCTGGAATGCTTAGGGGGAACAACAGCGGCTCCAACAGCAAGTGTGCTGAGGCAGGATTGTAATCATTTAACCACTGAGTCAAGCATGTGCTCAGGAGCAGTGGGGATGCACCAGTGATGCTTTAGCTGTGGTGGGGAGGTTGATGCCAGGTTCGTGGCTCCAGAAGCAGAAGTGGATTCCACAATGTGAGGTATAGGCGGTGCCTCACCAGCAACTGCCTGTGGTCACGGCAGGGTGAGGGAACCAGAGCGTGGGCTGGGGACCCGAGATCGGCATTTGAATCCTGGCTCTTCTGCTAAACGTGTGACCTTGGCAAGTTCATTTGCCTCTTGGAACATTAGTTTCCCCATCTGCAAACTGTAGGTAATATGTTAGCTATGCATAGCATTGTTGCAAGGATTAAACAAGTCAGTGTATATATAAAGTGCTGTGGGGCGGGGGGTCCCTGGCATAGAGCAAGGACCTTACAAGTGTTTGCCTTTCCTGTCACTCAAGGAAGTCCTCACAAAAGACCAGGTTATCAAGCTGAGACCTGGTGGATAAGAAAGAGTTGGCCAGATGAGGAGCAGGGGAAGGATGCTCCAGGCACAGGGAACAGCATGTGTGAAGTCTGGCTCTGAGTAGGTGTGATGCATTGGAGACTGGATCTGGTAGGTGGGGAGCAGGGTGGGAGACAGGGATGAAAACGTTGGTGAGAACCCCATCTCGCAGAGCCTTAGGCCATGTTGAAGACTTTGAACTTTGACCTGAGGGGCCATGGGGGTTTTACGTAGGAGTTGACTGGATGTCACTCTGGCTATGATGTCAGAATGGATTGACAGGGGAACAAATTAGTTTTGCAGATGCTATGGTCCAAAGGGTTGGTGATAGAGATGGAGAGACGTGTGTAGGTATGTGGTGCAAAGAAGAAAGGAAATAAAAAATGATGCCAGGGTGTCATCCTTCACGGACTGGTCCAGTGGTAGCGCCATTCACTGGGTTTCATGTGAAACATCCCTGAAGGAGATGTTATCTGTCCTGGCCTGGCCATGTGACATCCAAAGGGGGAAACTGACTAGGCATTTGGATAAAGAGCTTTTGATCTTCAAGGGGTGGCTAACAATGCAGAAGCTGTTGAAACCCTAGGTGGGAAGGTCCCTTAAGTTTGGAATCAGCCATCACTGTGCCGACACCTGCAGGGTACCACGCCCTGTGGAGGGCACCAAGGTTCCAGAGATGAGTCAGCATCATGGGCTCACAATCTCACTGGCCCCACAGCCGTTCCCAGGCTGCCTTGATGGTACAGAATATCTGAAGTTATTCAGGAACTTGTTCACCAGAAACAAGTGGGCTGAAGCCCGAGCTTATCTGGAGCGTTCTAAGACACTGTGTCCACTTCCTCGGCAAGACAGACAGATTCCATTAAAGCACCCACAGCCCTGAAGCCATGCTTCTCTCCACTGCCTCCCCACAAGAAGTAAAAGAGGAAGATTTAAAAATTACAAGTGCTATCCTCAACACTCCATCTCCCAAACTTCTTTTCACAGTGGCTGCTGACATCAGTAATGTCGGACAGGATAATCAAGTTTGCATAATGTACCTGCTCTCGAAGGGTCCCTCTGCACAAACACCCCTCCCAGCGTGAATGCCAGGAAGCAAGCAGCCTGTGATTGCAGAGAAAAGGCCCTTAGAGGTGGGACATGAGTCTTTTACCATGGTACCCATGTGTGATCTCACAGGCATAAGCCTCCATCAGCAAAGCTAGCTTCTTCTCCCAGCTTGACCCCTTACTAGTGGAGGCTTCCTGTTGTTTAGTCACTTGAGTTGTGCCCAACTCTTTTGCAACGCCATGGACTGTAGCCCACCAGGATCCACTGCCCATGGGAGTTCCCAGACAAGAATACTGGAGTGGGTTGCTATTTCCTTCTCCAGGGGATCTTCCTGACCCAGGGATAGAGCCTATATCTCCTGCACTGGCAGCAGGATTCTTTACCACTGAGCCTCCAGGAAGCCTTACTAGTGGGGGGACCACAGGCAAATCATTGGGTCATCCTGTGCCTCCATCTTCTCCACATTAAAACGGAAATAACTCTGAGGGATTCTGAAAGATCCAAGACATTGGGTGCCATATTACTGCTGAGAGAATAAACTTAAGGAGATAGTTAAATAAGTTATTCATTGAATTATCTATTAACATGTTATCAACTTTTAATTTGAAAAAAAAATAGCTGAGCTTTAGAAAGATAGACCAACACAGAATTGCTGGACTCGAGCATATCCTAACACAGACTCTAGATGAAATATTGAAAAATTCAAAAATTAGTGACACGTATGGGAAAATTAGGTTAAGATGATGAATCAATTAAAATGGCATCCTGTTACATCATGGTAAATTGTATAGGTTGGACTCTACGTCACTGATGTCCAAATTAAGACACAGATCCTAAAATGGATCAGTGATAAGACAGCTCAATGAGCCAGTCTCTGAAGACACGGTGTCCCCAGCCATCACATGTGACACTTCAAGGGCTTCCTCGTCTCTTACTTCCTTCCCTTTTCCTCACTTTCCAGACCCGCCAAGTGTCCCTGTCCCTCTCTGCTCTGCATCTTATTTTTCCTAAAGCAGAGGCTCTGTGGCACAAGTATGCATCAGCATCACCTGGAGGGCTAGGTTCACGTTTGCCATCTACTGGTCCAGGCACCACACTCTGAGAGTCTCTGGCCTGGAAATGGCTCCCTGCTCTCCGTCTCAACTCTGGGATTCCCACTCAAGCCTCCCTTCCACCTGGATCCCCTAAGTCTTGCCTCCTCTCCTCCTCTGTGGCATTTACTCTTGGATTCTCCCTTTTAGCCTCACTCGGAGCCTGTGTCTTGCAGCCAAAGATGGGGTCAGGTCTCCAGGTCCCAGCCTCCAGTATACACACACACACACACACACACACACACACATGGGGAGGACACCCATCAGACAGCGTTGAGTGTAAGTCACCCTGTCTTCTCTTCTGAGGAGCTGGTGGACACTGCGAGAGCTTACGTGTCAGTGGGCTCTGAACTCCAGGCTGCCTGTCTTCAACTGGTCTTGCCAAGGGTTCCTGGGGAAGCCACTGGCCTTCCCTGGGCCTCAGTTTCTCCATCTGTAAAAGGGGCACAATACCACTTACCCTAATCTCAGGAGTATCAGGTGTGATGGAGCAGGGGGAAATGCTCGTGGCGTAGATGAGGCGGCCTGTAAATGCTGATGATGGTGAATATACTTTTCTCTCTGGCACGAGGTAAGTCAGATGTGTCTGCTCCCCGAGCTGTGCTGGGTGGAATTGTGCAGCTGGGGGTGTTCCCTGGTGGGGTCAGGGCTGAGAGAGGCCAAACAAAGCCACTGAAGAGCCTGGTGTGTTGACCAGGAATATGGGTCTCCTCCAGATTTCAGCATGTTCCTGGGCCAGAAACTGTGCCTTACATGGCTGTCCCATTGCTGCCCACCCCCAACCCAGGGCACCCTGCACAGAGCTGCCTGCAGATCAGGGACTCAGGCCTGGGAGAAGTGAACAAACTAATAAGGTTGATTTCCAAGCACATCTCTTATCCTAACACAAATGCTTTTGTAACTGCTGCACCCCAACCTCATGTTTCACACTGATGCAGGCCCTGGAGGCAGAGCTGAGCTGACACCAGGCAGCTGACCCTTGGAGGAGAGAAAGCACTCGATTATTCGAGGCCAGAATGGCCCAGCCTTCACCTCCTTGGCCTTTTGCCCTGGAACAAGGCCAGTGGAATCTTTCTGCCCCTGCTCGTGGTGATTTGGTTTAATCAAACAGCTGCGTGTCTGGGAGAGCTCCCTGGCTGCCTTGGTTACACATGCCTCACACACACTCTCAGGTCGCAGTCACTCAATTTCATTCCATTTCTGTGAACCACGCGGCCGTCCATGAGGCAGTCCTGCAGCCCAGTGTCTTGGAGAACACTCTAAGCACCGCCGCTCTGTGGGTTCTGCTTGGCTGTGACCTTGCTGCCCCGAGGGGTTTCGGGTCCTGAGTGGCGGGAGCGAGAGGGCCAAGCTAACCGCCTCTCTTCTCACTGCTCGGTCCACTTGCAGGTGCTGGCAACTTCCGGCTCCCTCCCCGTCGCTGCCCACGGACGTGTGGGGTGGCTGGCAGGGAGCAGGGAAGGGCTCATTCCCCAGGCGCCTTCTTCAGCCTTTTGAAGGGCCAGCGCTGTAGTTTGAAGAATTGCAACCAAAGACCCCAAAGTAGGATTTGTCAACCTTTCTGACATCAGACATTGGCTCGTTTTTCTGCTAGAGGCTGAAAAACATTGGCTCACAAGTACCCGGAGGAATTTAGCAGCCTCCCTCCGCTCTCCTAGGTGCCAGTGGCACCCTCCCCCACCCCCCACACGACAGCCAGAGGAGCCTGCAAACATCACCAAGGTCCCTGGAAGCCAAACTGTGCGGCCGAGACACAGAGCCAGTGAGGTGCGGAGCAGGGCCAGACCGCTCGGTGGGCGAAGACTCAGTGGTCAGCCCCAGAGACGCCTCAGAGCTTGGGCAAAGCAGGGAGACTTTTCAGGGCCTTGCTGACCCCACCAAGAAGCAATGCTGTGCCCAGGCCCACCCTCAGCTGCTCAAGGGGCCCCAGAGCAGAATAGGCCTCACCTTGGCCTTGGAGTCCCTGCACCACTCCTCTCTGAGATTGATTCCACCTGGGAGGTCCTGTGACAGCTCCCCTGTCCCTCTTCCTCAGGGCTCTCTCTCCCTCCCCAGGCTTTTGGCTTAGGGTTCAAAGGATTCACTCCCTTAAACGCAGGTGATGGATCCCAGTAGCTGCTTCCTCTTCTGTTGGCTGGAAGCTCTGATGTTATTGTCCTCTCTTTACCAGTATATTTTTGTAAATTACTCAAATAATGAGATAAAATATGTAAAAATGGGTAGAAACTGGCACTCACCCTGCAGGAGGCACTGGCCTATTCAGGTGAAGGGCTTTTGATGAGGAAGGTTTAAGGGCCAGACTTTCCCCCACAATTATCATTTATAGATCAGTTCAACTAATCTGTCCCAATTTACTGATCGGGCTCCTATGTGCATGTATAGAATAGCTTCATCTGACTTACAAAATTAATAACAAGAAAGAAAGGCTGACACTTGCGGACTGTGTGAGGACCTGGCCCAGACGGTCGCCGGTAAAAGCCGCCCATTCATTACAGAGCTCCCTGCAAATAGCTTAAGTATAATTGGCACATTTGACTGCAGATTGCCCGATCCTTTAAATATCTCTTCTGATGTGTTAAAATTAGCCTTTTCCTAAACCACAAAAAAAGAAAGGACTGTCCTTTTTAAGCAAATGTGCAGAGAAAGCTCCATTTGTCTGGATCAGTTGAAAGTGTTCCTGTCTAAAGTCAAGGTTGTATAACAGGTGACCTTTCAAGGCACCATCCAGACTTAAGATGTTAGAATTCTCCTCTTTTGATTAAGAAAAAAAGGTTTTTCTTGACACTTGAGAGTGGCTGAATCACAATGGGGGTTGAAAAGAAGGAAGGGAAGAGGAAGGGGAGAGAAGAGATATGAAGCGTCACAGAGTCTGGGTTCTGAGTTAGGGTGCCAGGAGGTGGGGAGGGGCCCATAGTTTATTGCACACAAAAAGAAACTATTTGACAGGCCCCCCTTCCCAACCTAAAGCAGCTGCCCATGGTGCCTAAGGTTCAAGGGAACGAGTAGGGATGTGAACCCACACCTGTGTGACTCCGAGGGCTAGCTGCATGAAATTGTGCCACTGCTGAGGCCCAGGTTCTCGCTCAGAGCGTGCTGAGGTCAGGCTGTGAGGGCCAGACCTGGGGTCTGACGGGAAGCTGTGGACACCACCACCATTAATACCAGGTGAAGTTCGAGACCAGCATTCCCAAAGGGCTTTATTTTATTTTTTTAGTCCAAGTGTGTTCTCTAAGTCTTTGGGGGACTTTTGTTTAAGTAGAGAAACAAGCAAGATCGGGCAGGGTGTGCAAAGCCAGGTGTGTGGCCGCTGCCCTTGGGACACAGGAGTGGGAGGAGGCACTGAGAAGGGCTTCAGGGGACACATGGTTCTGACTTCACTGCTACTTCAAGAGTCAGTGCTGCACTTAGAAAAACAAGGCATGAAGCAACTAGCACAAAGTTTCAATCATACCTCATGGGACCAAAATAGAATGGGAGGAGAATAGAGGTGATCAACATCCATGGATCGTTAATCAGAACGGAGCCAAATGCCAGACTTGGCAGTTCTTGATTGGGAGACCTCACACAAGTGACTCTAGCTTTCTAAGTCTCAGCTCACTCCTGTTACGTGGGGGTGACTGGAACAACATCAGCTCAGGAGTGTGTGGGGCCAGATCCCTAGTAAGCTGATGACAACAGCTGGCACTGGTGAGCCCCAGGGTCAGAGGTGCATCATCCGATCCTCGTGCTCTCCCCTACTTGCTGTGGCTCTTGTTTGGTCACTCGATTTAGCAGAGCTCAGTGCTCTCATCTGGAAAAAAAAAAAATCAACAAAAATGTGAAGGCGAAGGGAGAACCACCTCCCAGGTTTGGCCTGGAGACACACAGCTAGTGGAAAGGAAGCTTCTCTACAAAGTAGAAGAGGGCACACAACTAGGAGCAGGACTTCCGATGAGATCTGACTGACAGGGGCTGAGAATTCGCAGACTTCTTCCTCCTGCACCCTCCATCCACTAAAGACGACCTTGCTTCTGCTGGACCAAATTCTTCCCCTTCCCACAATGTGGACACAGACAGGGTGGAAGAGTCAGGATCCAGTGTGAAGGGATTCCAATAAAAGGATTCTGGCCAGCCGGAAAAGTTCTAGGGTTCTCCTTTGTTATGAAGAATCGGGTTTTAGGTAAATTCAGGAGATGCTGCGGTGGCTGGAGAATCTACATAATGATAGGGGAGGCCAGGAGGAGGAGAGGAAGAGAGGATAGACTGGGGGTATCGGGAGATTTATTTGGGGGGGGGGTTGGCAGGTGAGAAGGATGGAGGATCTGAGGAAATTGGGGAGAAAAGGAAATTTGGAGAAAGGAAGCTTTGGGTTTCTAACAGGATCCCCATTAATGTTTGTGAAAAGATGTAAGAAAAGATCGCAGTTCATTTCTAATCATTTTTAGTTGTAGGATTTGCTTCTTTGAACATGATTCCTTGCAAAGACTGGGCCACACAGGACGCTGATGTGTGTTAAGGAATACTGCAGTGGAGTTCTAGGCTGACCTGTGGGAAACGGCTTTTTCACCACGAGGGCAGTTCATGAAACACTCTTACAAGCATTTTCTCCTTTGAGTTTCTACTGAGCATTGTGAAAAACGCATAGTGTGGATTTTCACATGTGTGAATCCTTAGAGCTGCACCCTCATGAATATTAAGCTCTGGCCACTCACTAAATGTTAGTTTTTATTATTGCATTGGTAAATTTGTTTAAGGAATGTGTACAAACATTCACTCTGTGCCACACACTGTGCTTGGCAAACAAATGTGGTCATGCATTGACTTCTGGAGGAAGTAGTGCTGAAAACACTCCAGCAGGATGAACAGGAATTAGTTATGAGGTGAATGACCTGGGGAGTGTGTACGAGGCCAGGCAAGGATGAGGCGTATGTAATCAGGGCAGCCAGGGAGCTCTCCCAGACAAGCAGTTGTTTGATTAAACCAAGTCACCACCGGCCAGAGCAGACGGAATCAATTGGCCTTATTCCAGGGCAAAAGGCCAGGGAGGGGAAGGCTGGACCATTCTGGCCTCAAATAATCAAATGCTTTTTTCCTCCAAGGGTCAGCTGCCTAATGTCAGCTCAGCTCTGCCTCCAGGGCCTACATCAGTGTGAAACACGACCTTGGGGCACAGGGGTTGCAAAAGCATTTGTGTTAGGGTAAGAGAGGTGCCTGGAAAGCAGCCTCATTAGACTGTTCACTCCTCCCAGGCCTGAACGCCCGACCTGTGGGCAGCTCTGTGCAAGGTGCTCTGGGTTGTGGGTGGGGGTGGGCAGCAAAGGGACAGCCCTGTAGGGCAGGGCCTACAATGTAACTGTCTGTGTCTTATGGGTTTCATAGCTGAAATGATTCCTTGCTATAATGGGTTGAAGGGTAACCTCCAGAAACATATGTCCACACCTCAACCCCCAGAACCTTAAATGTGACCTTATCTGGGAAAAAGGGTCTGGTCTCTACAGAAGTAATTAAGTTAATGATCTTGAGATGAGATCATTCCAAGCAGACCCTAAATCCAATGTCAAGTGTCCTTATGAGAAACAGAGGAGACACAGAAATGCCCTGTGAAGGCGAGGCAGAGACCGGGTAAGGTTGCCACCACCAAGGAAGTGCTGGAGCCTCCAGAGGCTGGAGAGGTGAGGAAGGCCTCCCAGAGTCTGCGGGGAGCCCACCCTGCCTACCCTGTGGACTAGATAGTGATCAGGCCTCCAGACTGCGAGATAATGCCTTTCTGGAGTTTTAAGTCGCCAAGCTTGAGGTAATTTGTTACAGCAGCCGCAGGAAACTGATACGCCACCTGCCAACATACTCTCTGAATTACTTCCTTCCTGCTGAACACTGCCATCTTGAAACGTGCCATAACTTATTTGCTTACTTGTTTACTTCCCGTATTCGTGCTAGACTGTGAGCACCAGAAGGGTGTATTCTGGCTCCAGATCTGGTTCCTCATAGGTGTCCTGCAAATATTTCTTAAATGAATACATGGAAGAAAGTGACATAACAAAGATTCAAACCCATCCTCGGATGTCAAACATTTTGTACTGTGCATGTGAACAGAGGTACTAGATAGATGAAAGGTCAGCCAGCAGTAGTACAGTAACATGCCTGGTATGTGTTAAATAAACTAGATGGCCTTGATGTTGAAGCACACATCCCTTCTCCAAGCACAAACCATTGGGTAAAATGGTGCAGAACTGGATAAATGGCTCACTGAGCCCAAAGCAAACTTTCTTAGCCTCAGTGCCAGTTACAGTTGAACTGTTGGAGCAGGATCCTTCTTGACTGGGACGGGAACTGTCCTCCCTGTGCCTTGTGGGGTGTCTAGCAGCTTCCTGTCTCTCCCCACCAGATGCCAGAAACACAGTCCTCACCCACCCAACCCCCAAGCCAGGTGTGACAACTAAAAGTGTCTCTGGGCATTGCCAGGTGTTCCTGGGATGTAGGAAATATCATTCCGTGTTGAGAACCACTGGCCTAAGGACTCAAATGGACAAGTAAACTTGACTTCTTAAATAAGGAAACAAGAACACCTTCCCCCAAGCCACATACACGGACAGAGATCCACCAGCCACAATCAGAGCTGGGAGACTACTGAGGAACATGCATCATTTCAACTCACTGAGAAACTAGCGAAGAAGCTGTTAAGGCTGCCAGGGAGAAGGAGGACCCTCGGTGGGTGGGCTGTTCCCACAGGCAGGACAGAGGAGGGGGCAGAGCTACAGCCCTCTTATCACCACCAACCCAGCGGGGCAGGTCCTGAAGAGTAACCTGCGAGCCAGCAGTGCAAGTGAACAGAGCAGACCAGTGACACATGCAGGGCCCAGTGAGCACCAGTGTCCATGCCCCCACTCCTCACTGCTGCCTTGCCCACCCATGCCTGGAAATGACCACCCCCCAGGGCCCGGCGAGCACCAGCCTCCATGCCCCCACTCCTCACTGCTGCCATGCCCACCCATGTCTGGAAATGACCACCGCCCAAGGGCGTCATACCCAGGCAGGGTGTGCGGAGAATCTGGGGAAACATGGGTAGTGCTGGAGTGGGGATGATGTCATCTCGTGTTTATGGGACACCTGGTCAGGGTACCCAGAGAATAACAGTAATCACCATCAGCCTCCATCCCCAACTCCAAAAAGTTCATAAGCAGGGGAAATGATCAGAGACATAACAGACGACTTTGGAAGACCTCTCTCAGCCCTTTATCTAGAAACCAGGTTAAAACTGACAAAGGCGGCAGAAGCTGCGGTAAGGCCATAAATGAAATGTGGTTAACATAGCAAATACCCACGTCCCACCACTCAGCTTTAGGAAACGCCACAATCGTTCTGTCTTTACAGCAGACCTTTTTGATTTAGTGAATAAAATAACACCAAGACATGTTAAGGACCATTTCTGTTCCTTTCTTTCCCTCCCCAGTGGAAACCTGGATTCTTAAAAGTGGGGAATATCCTTCTTTTTTGTACTTTTGATAATATATGTGCATCCAAAAATCTTACCGGAGTGCTGTTTTCTGTGTCATTTTTATGCAAATCATATCTCAATGGACGTATTCTTTTCACTTTCTTCTCCCTTCCCTCGTGTTTTGTTTTTGAGCATTTTCCAGATTGATATGGGAGATCTAATTCAATCACTTTAACTGCTACAGATTAATCTGTTGCATAAATTACCTTATCCAATCCCTGTTAGAACCTTTAGGTCATTTTTGATTTGTTAACCAAAACAACACTGCAGTGAAAATTCTTGTATATGTCTCCCTGTATGCATAAGAGCATTTCTCTAGGCTATAGATAGAGTGGTGGTATGGAATTATAGGGTATAAACGTTTTTGACTTAACTAGATATTAACAAATTACTTTCCAAAGTGTCTAAACAATTTATACTGTAAATAGCAGGGCGTGAGCTGGTGCTTGCCAGAGTCCTATTTTCTCAAACCTTCAAGAACTGATTATCTCTGCACTATTTCAACAATGCCAATGCATGGAGAAACACAAAGATCACTTGGCTGTTTTTATGAAACCTGTGTAACCTGGAAGCCAGGACATGAATCACCACAGAAAATGTAGTTAGAGGAAGTTTCTGCGAACAGCTTGAACAAAGAGTAACACACCATGACAATCTGCATAGTCTAGGAACTGTTCAGTTTTGCAAACTTTTAAAAACACCTTTACCAAATTAACAAGATAAAGGGAAACAAGCTTGCGATGATTTCTTTTCTTACAAGCCATAAAGACATCTCGTGAAATTTAGAACCCAATTCTGATACTTGAAATGGAAATGGAGGATACCTCCTTACAAATATTTTTTAAGTATACATTTCCATCCAAAAATTACCATCATAATTCATTGTAAAAATGCTACAAGCATTCCACTAAAGTCACAAAATTGTGAGCACTCTTTGTCACTACTATTGTATAACATTTTTCCAGAAATGCTAAACAAAGCAACCAGACAAGAATATAAAAGCAGTCATGAATGTTGGAAGAGGCAAAACAATCATAATTTGTAGATAACAAGGTTGTATTCTTGGAAAAACTCAAGATAATAGCAAAAGCAGGGACCATGAGATGGGAGCCTGCCTCCTTCAGCCCTGAGTCTCCACAGCCCAGCTCTGCCCTGGCCCAGAGTCTGCTTGATAAATGACTGTGGATGGGCGCAGGATCTTGAAGGCAGCTTTACCAGAGCATGCTCCCTGCAAGGAGCGCAAGCCCATTGTGGAATAAGGTACTACATGGACAAATGGGACTGGGGATCAAAACATCTGAGATCCATTAACATGAGAACACACATCATGACCCTCCAAGAGTTCCCCAGCCATCGTGACCGCAGAGTCCCTTGCTTGGAGCACTTTGAAGTAACCTGTATTATGGAACATTCTGGCATGGTGCATGTCCAGAAGAATACGCAGCACAGTATTAAATTAGAGGATGGGATTTGGGTGGTCGCTAGCTTCCCAGGTGTTACTAGTGGTAAAGAATCTGCCTGCCAATGCAGGAAACATAAGAGACATGGGTTCAGTCCCTGGGTCGGGAAGATCCCCTGCATGGCATTCACTCCACTATGCTTGTCTGAAGAATCGCCACGGATAGAGGAGCCTGGTAGGCTGCAGTCCATAGGGTCGCAGAGTCAGATATGACAGAGTAATTTGCGTATTGTTGTTGAACTTTGTACTTTGTCTTGTTGAAAATGTTTACAATGGGCGTGAAGTCACTCAGTCATGTCCGACTCTTTGCGACCCCATGGACTATAGCCTGTTAGGCTCCTCCATCCATGGGATTTTCTAGGCAAGAGTGCTGGAGTGGATTGCCATTTCCTTCTCCAGGGGATCTTCCCAGGTCTCCTGCATTGCAGGCAGACGCTTTACGGTCTGAGCCACCAGGGAAGCCCTACAATGGGTGAGCACGTATCATTTTACATGCACACAAAATTAAAAAAGAGTAACACTAAAATGCAATCTTTTGCTGTATTTCAAAACCAATTTTATTTTATAAAATCATGAGTTCTACTGAAGTTGTTTTGAAATATGAAAGGCCAGCTTGAACCCAGTGGAAACTTGTAAAATAGTAGAACTAGATATTCGGTACTTAAATTCCACCTCTCCCACCTACTTCTAGAGGGACTTTGGGGAAATCACTTCACCTCTTTGAATCTCATTCTGTAACAGGAGTTACCTCATCGAGTGGAGGAGTCAAGGTGGTTAAGATGCAACAATCCCCCAATACTGTGTAGCAGAGAGAATTCTGCTAGGTATTTTGCAACAACCTAAATGGAAAAGAATTTGAAAAAGAACAGATACATGTATATGTATAATGTATATATCAGTTCAGTTCAGTTCAGTCCCTCAGTCATGTCCGACTTTTNATACATACACATGTATATGTATGAATCACTTTGCTGTATACCAGAAACTACCACAACATTGTTAATAAATTATACTTTTAAATTAGACCTCAGTATAAACTAAAATTACAAAAAAAATCATGTGTAACCACCAAAAAAATTCCCCAATAAATATTAGCTACTTTCCCTCTCACTAATGTTGATGGACCTAAATTAAATTGTACCACCTAAGTATGTTTGAATTTTTTAACATGTATTTTTATTTATTTGGCTGCACCAGGTCTTAGTTGTGGCACGTGGGATCTTTGGTCGTCATTGAGACAACCAGGATCTTTTAGTTGTGGCGTTGGGATCTAGTTACCTTAGCCACTGGACCACCAGGGAAGGCCCTGTTTGAATATTTGAGTTAAATGTATTTCGATCTGTTTAAGTCATCCTTTTCTATACCCAGGCCCCCAAGGTTTGCTTAAGGACCACAGACAAAGGTTTCACATGGGTCCCAGGTTTAATTATGCTCACATTCAGCAGGTTCCTCCCAGCAACCTCCCTTGTGGTGTGGACGCCAGCAGGGGGCTACGGCCATGCTGAGCAGCAGTCAGGACCCCAGCCTGGGAGGAGACTCGGGGAGGCACATGAACACTGAGAAGCCGGGCCTACAGCTGGGTCTTCTGTTGGTAGAGCTGTCATTACAGGAACATCTGGATTCCTTAGATGATACTGGGAAAAGCAAAGATTATGTTTGGCTGTCTGGTGTATTTTAAGGGCTCTATCTCTTATTCTGCATGATTAGGAAGTCATTAGCAGCTTAAACTTGATGCCTCCCTCAGAGCTGATTCCATGGCTCTCTCCATCCTCCAGGGCAGGATGAGAATGTGGGAAAACTCCTTTTATTAATAAGCTACCATTGTGCACCCCAGATTTTTAGGCTCGACGCAAACAAAACTTTCTGTCCTTCTGTTGAATAATTGATCACATAAGCCAACTTTTTCATGGGGCCCCATGGATCTTGGGAAAGGCAAGATGGACAAGTCAGCCAGTGGCCTGAGCCCTAACAAGCTGCACCCAAACAGTCCCATCCAGCTCCTACCAAGCACAAGAGGGACTACTTGGAAGAAAAGAGAAAAAAAAAAAATCAGAATAAAGGCTAAACTGCAGAGTAGTGTGGGACTGAAGGGATCTTCAGGCTCGTGACCAGCTTAATCTGTGCTCGGGTCCCACCTCGACTGTGCAGCCTCCATTTCCATTCAGAATCAGTGCTCTCCTCACCTGTGAGGTGTAGCAGGTGACAGACCAACCTCATCATGCTATTGGGGAACCCATGAAGTAGACCATCCCCCAAGCCGGGGGTAGAGCATCACACATACACACGCACACACATGTGAGTGCAACAACATGTGTGTGTGCATGCATCTACACATAAACACCTGAGCGACGAATGAGGGTAAAGTGAAAAGCGCCTTAAGGACTGCTGTGAAGAGAAAATGGCAGAGTGCACCCGCAGGACATGGAATGAAGGCTTGCATGTCACAAAAGCTCAGTGAACACTTATTATTGTTATTGTTATTAATATTTATTTGGTTTATATTTATTCATAAACCAAAATTCGTCAAACTCTCCCCCCCACCCCAGCTCACCCTTTGAAATACACATGCTTGCTTTTTGCCAAGAACTCTTGCCAAGAAATGCTTTTGCTCTATGTAAAACCCAGCCTAAACTATTCCTTGGCTTTATACTGGGAAGTGAGCTAACTCTGCCTAAGACAGCATGCAGACCCTCTCCACAGGAAAGGCAATAGCCCCTCAGCAGACCACCACCAGGCACCACAGCTGAGGAGAAACTCCAAATCTCAGACATAGATTCTCCCAATCTTCTCCATATAAAATGGTTTTTAATTTTTTAAACTGAATCTCATAAGTTTAAAACTCCTCCATGTGATTCTACTCCTTTCCCTGGCATTCTTGTTGAGATCAGGAAAAATAGGATTTTCCTTCCTGAAGAAAGTGAGATTAGGTGTGCACTGATTTTCTCTGAGTAACACAGCTTCAGCCCTGTAATTAATATCCCAGCAGTCCACAGCCTCATAATTAAACATGAGACGCATGGAACAGGGAGAAGTCATAGGAAGGCAGGAGGTAAATCACTGGGCTAGTTTCTGCCACCCATTCCTGGGAGCCACAAGGAAGGCATGAGGCCCCTTGGGGAACAGGCTGCCCCTGAAGCCAGCTGGAGGTCACCTGAGCCCACATGATCATTTATTTCCCATGGTGGCCTGTTTCCCAGGGTGCTTCATGGAACATTAGGCAAGCAGCGCCTGATAATGGCTGCAGAGTCTCTATCCACCTCCTAACACATACACCGCCTGCAGAAGAAACAGCTACTCCATCACTCAGGTCAGAGTCCATGTGAAAGGAAATGGAGGATTTGTCCTGAGTCCTTGCCTGCTGTTCAGCGAGACCATCAGTGTCTAGAACGCAGGCAGGGAAAGTCTCAGGGAGGCTTCCATGCTTGTTTCCATGGGTGTGGTCACCCTGCCCTACGGAACGTTTGGCTCATAAGTATCTCTTGTGCCAGATCCTGCTGTTCATGCTCACCCAGCACCCTGTCTCCTCCGTTTTCCAGAAAGTTGGAGCTGTGTGGCCGGACAGGGCAAACGGCCAAGGATAGAAGTGGTGCACGGGGCTGCCAGGCTTTGGAAGCGACACACCTGTTTCCTCTTGCCTCCTCCTCCTGGCAAACTTCGCAGGACACTTAGTCCAGATGAAGAGGCTCTGAGGTGGCAGAGCCCCCATTTAGCAGGAGTGTGGCGAGCAGAGTTCCCCACCCATCAGCACTAGGTAAAGGTGAGCCTTGTGATTAAGAAAGAACCCTTTCCGAGATGAGCCTCCAAGAGCATCAGCCTACTGTACTCTTATTATCTCTTTAACTAAAATAAGCACCTACTATGTGCGAGGCCCTGGATGGAACACCCAACAGCACAGTAGAAAAGACAGGAAAAACAAACACATAAGCACGCTTTAAGCAGTCTGATCATTTCTATGAAGGACACAAACAGGAGTATGTCTTGGGCAATAGTAGGACACCCTCTGTGTTTTGTTTTAGGGAGGCCTCTCTGAAGAGGGATGATGGTGATGAAATTCAAGAAACCTTCCTGCCTGAGTGTGGGAGGAAGGGTAGAGCACTGCAGCAGTGGAACCGTGTATGCAAAGGCCCTGGGGTAGAAGAGAGAGGGGGATTCTGGGAGGAGCAGAACGGCAGCCAGTGTGGCTGTGGATTGCTACAGTCAGTTCAGGTATTGACCAAGTGAAGTGGAGGACACCGGCAGGGACAGATGACGGGGGCTCCTGTTTCTCCCAGTGAGAGGAGAGCCCATTGGGAGGTTTTCAGTAAGAGAGAGACATGATCTGATTGACTTTTAAAAGGACCACCCTGGCTGCTATGAGGAGGGGCAGGAGGAAGAGAAGAGAGCCTGTGGGCATCATCCTGGTGGGAGGTGACAGTGCTCAGGGAGAAGGGAAAAAGTCAGGCTTGAGAAAACTGTCGCGGGGACTTAATCAGGTGCTACCAGTTCTGCAGATATTTCTGCCCTGCGCCCCACACCCGGAAGTTCACAGTTCCCCTTGCTGAGGCCCCCGGCTTCTGCCACCAGCAATTTGTGGTTTCCAGCCTGGTTCCATCAGAGGACACTATGACTTGACCCTAAGGAAAAACTGAATGTCCTTGGAGCCAGGGGAGGGCTTATTGAGAGGCAAGAAGGCCTCTCATGTGGCTGCAGGTCACTGGAGGATTCTGAGCTCCAACAGAATCAGGGGGAGCTGCCCCTAGGCATCTGAAACCCCCACCTGCTTATCAGAGGCCCGAGGTGCCAGGAATAAAACAAAGACAGTAATGGGCATGGCCATTTATCATGGGGTGTTGCTTGCTATGGAGTTACAGGGAGTTGAATTGGGAGAGGATTTGGAGAACATTCTGGAAGGAGCCGATAGGAGGGCTCTGTGAGTCTCGGGGAAAGCCAAGTGCCTGCAGGGCAGGCCGGACCCTGGGATCTCTAGGTCTGCCCAGGACCGCAGGTGGGCAGAGCTCAAAGGCAGAGGAAAGGAAGAGCAGCCGTGTCCAGCACAGGGACCACGGTCTGTACTCAGGCAGTGTATCCACTTCCAGGTTCTCTGTTTCCATAGCAACTTCAGGCCCTCACCCTCCCAGCCCTACTGCTTCAGGCTTTAAATGGGCAAATGAAAGAGAGAGGATAAAACTTGGCTTTTCGTTGAGTAGGACAGCGATCCAGGAATTAAATTGTCCCTATTTAAGGCTGTTCTCTCCCAGCCCTGTGAGAAGATGTAATTTCACAAATTAGCCCGAGAACCCCTGAATAAGTTAACCCCTCGGAGGCAGAGTGGGGCCCCTTCCACACAGAAGGCTTGGGCCCACACTTTCAAAGGCTTTCTGCCACCCTTTCCCTCTGGGCCTGTTCAAGTCACTTCAGCTTCTCTCCAAGGAGCCAACTCAGTCTGGCCTGAGACGCTGCTAATTGCAAAGAGCTGTGAGCATTCAAAGTGGCGACCTGGGCCAAGAAACGTGGAAAGGAGGAATTCTGTGTGTGACTAATGAATCCCAGACGGAGCCACTCCCCAGTCACGGCCACGACTTCACAGTGAATTTCCAGTCGACTGTAGCTGCCCAACTACAGACAGCTCTGCGCAGAGGTGGCCGGTCAGGCTCACTCCCAGGTGCCTGGGTCAGCGCTTTCCGAAGCAGCCCCTCATCCTCCACGTGAGCCTGGCTCTCTCCATCTCCCGGTCCCAGGATGGACTCTGGGGCTCCAGGTGTAGGGGGCTGCCCTGATCCATGGCAGACGGCAGGCCCTTCTCCCCCCTCTGCCTCCAGGCCCCCAGGTGAGTAAACTAAGAAAGCCTGTTTGAGTTCGTTTGAGGCCGACAGGTTCTTCTGGTCTGCCTGACCTCCGCAGACACCTCCACAGTGAGATTTCTATTAGGGAAACACTACTTGAGAGTTTGTAATGTGCTTCCTGCCCCGATACTGTGGTTTTAATTAACAGGGTCACTGGTGGCTGTCCCTGGCAGATATCACAGTGGAGGCCAGGGGGGCCTGAGGAGGAGGAGCAGAGTGCTTCTGTCTGCCTGGATCCTGCCAACACAGAAGCTGCAGCTCAGGGCAGAGCCGCTGTTCCAGGCCACAGGCGTATTCAGATGGAACCTGAGGTATTTCAGCTCCCAGGTCCAGTGGGCACACACAGTCCATGCCCCAGTGTCAGGCAGGCTGTTGGCCATCCCCAATTTGTTGCAGGAATGGCTGCAGTGAAATCTTGGTTGCAGCTGGCTCTGGAGCAGGCCAGGCTATACTTTGGCACAACAGACCCACCAGGCCTCCAGGGCCCTGGCATGAGTGCCAGCCTTGAGAAAATCAATCAGCTGCACTCTGATTAATTTCAAGTTCAGCTCACCCCACAACTGGCACTGTGAGAGGCAGAGCCTGCATCCCGACCTGGCACAGCCCTGGCTGGACCAGCATCCAGCTGCAGTGTGGGAGCAAAGTGCCCTCCCCTGCCATGGGGGGCTGCTCCCAGACAACCAGCAGGGGAGCCATGGGGGGCTGCTCCCAGACAACCAGCAGGGGAGCCCTAAGGGAGGACTTTCAGCAGCTGAGCACCCGGCAGCTTCCTTGAGGCATTTCCTAATTTTCTGTTAATGACAAAGAGAGGTAGGGATTCATCATGTGGATCCCTGTCCTCTCCCCACTCTCAGTCTGTTTGGCCTCAGCCAATCATATGACGACCTCCACCAGCAGTTCAGACCAATGAAATACAGGTGCCCCTCATTATCCATCTATTATCAGTTTCTGGAAATGCTTTGCAGAGTGAATTTTCAGACATCAGAAGCTCAGATCCCATTATGTGAAATGGGAAAAAACAATAACGCATTCCTGGACCATTCAAAAAACCCCAAACAATTTTCCAAATACCACTAAAATGCTCTAAAACACCCATATAACAACACACCAAGGGTTTTGGCATAATGCAAGCATGTAAAACACCTTCTAATTAGTCCACATTGAAAGATCTCACAGAGGGGAGTGTTGAGGTGCAATATTTAACTGCACTGAACAGAATCAGATTCAAGGTGTACTTTCCTTCTCCACTGCAAGGGGTACATATAAAATGTAGCCCCACAAATGCAGATTGAAGAAAGGATCTCCTCAGGTAGAGCCCACTGGGAGTGTCCCCAGAGCCTGGCAGGAGCAAGCTGGGCACCATGCAGGGCTCAGCCCCCGGGCAGGGAGGCAGGGAAGGTCTGATAGGAGGAGATCCGGGGTAGCGAAGGGGTTCCTGTAGTGCCCACCTGGCCACTCAGCTGCATGCCCACACCGTGCTTTCCGCTGGCCCATCCTCGCAGATCCATCAGAGGGACTTTTTATCCTATGGGTGAATTTGCATGACATGTTGAAATTAAGACTCCCATGACTGTTCAGGTCATGGGGGTTTGGGTGGCATGGTGGTCAGTACTTGGACTTGTCTCCCAAAGTTACTTGACCAATTGCTGTGTGTGACAAGAACGGCAGTGACCACGGGGAAGGGCTCCAGCCCTCCTCTCCCCCATTACCTGTTCCAGAAAATGGTCCCTGTGCTCTTTCCCCATCACCTCCTCCCACACAAGCCCCGGGGTGAGGTGACGTCACCAGGGGGTGGGGCCAGGAAGGAGCAGAAAGCAAGACAAGGCCCCTGAGGGTGACTTCGCTGAGGGTCTGGGAAAGAGAAAGGTTCTGGGAGAGGCGCGGTGTGGAGGGGCGTGAGAGAGCCTGGGGAGCAGGAAGCCAAGGAAGAGGGTTAGGTGTGGCGAGCAGTCAAAACCGGATCTTTTTAACGTCCTCTGAGAAACCTACACAGAGACTCCACTCCCTCTGAGGGGTTTTGTTCGCTGGACTGTGCTTTCCTAAATGGGACACTGATCTGAGTCAAGACAGGTGGGGCCCCAAGTTCCATTGGAAAGTTTGTTTCGGTTTTTCCTCACACTTACTTTGTTGTGCAGCAGTATCCAGTTTCTAACAGGACCATGTGTGCCCCCAGAAAGTCTCATGTTTCAAGAGTGACCCAAATGCGCAGCCCCGGGTCACAATGCCCAGCAACCTTCTCACTGAAATTGTGCCGTCACCCTGTCCGGCTGCAGGTGAGAACTAAGCCCACAGAGGGCAGGCAGTTCCCTGCAGGCCTCAGTGAACCAGGCTTGGACCCAGGCCGGCTGATTTATGCAGGTATATGTCTACATTGTTTGCATAGGCATCCGTATGTGTGCACAGCTGTGTACAGGTAGGCATAGGTATACATGTTTACATGCTTGTGTGTCTGTGCATGTATACATACACGCCTGTATGTGTGGGTCTGAGTGTGTATATGCGTATCTGTGTGTGTATATTTGCATGTCCATGTGTATGTCTATATGTGTATGTATGAGTATACATGTGTATGTGTCTATATAATGGGTGTGTGTTTACATGTACGTCTCTGTGTGTGTCCACAGCTACACTGTAAGATTCACACAGACAGGAGGCAGGTGTTCCATGGCTGTGTCCCTGAAACACATGCTCCCAGGACCCCTCAGTGACTACCTGCTAGGCTCACCTCTGGGACCCCACCCGCCCTCTGGACCCTGTCCTGGGGGCTCCCCAGCCCCAGCTCCACTGCACTGGTCCCAGTTTCCCCAGACACTGCCGGGACCTCGGCTGCTTCCCTGGCCACATCGTGTGACTACAGCAGGCCAGGAGAGGCAAGGCCTTGAGAGGAGGCCTGGGAAGGAAGTGAAATCCCCTCTCACTTAACAGCCTAATAAGGATCTGAACCGAGGTCTGTGAGGAATTGTCAGTTTAACTGTTTTCTCAGATGTGGAGACCACGTCTCAGCTTTCCAGCATCAAGGGAGGAACAAGTCAAGCTGGAGAGGGGAGGATGCCGGCCTCTGGCACCAGCTCCACAGGCCTGAGCCCCCCGCCCATCCCCAAGAGTCCCCAGCAACCTGCTCAGGGCCTCTCTAGACCCAGAGCTGGGGGCGGAGGGAGGGGAGAGCCATATGTGCAGGTGAGGGACGGGTCAGCCGCCTGCAGGAGACCATGGGGAAATGATGTCACTGAGACACAGTGAGGAGCCGCTTAAAGACTTGAAAATGTTTCCAGATGCCTGGGCAACTGAGTCACCTGGAGGGAGGGGCCGGTGGAAGGAGGGGTTCTGCAAAGCTCATGACCAGATCCTCAGGGATGTGTGTGGATGCACCAGGTTGAACCATACCAATTTCACATTCTCTGCAGGTGGAATGTGCACTCCTGATCCTCCCTGCAGGTGCCCGGGCCCCTGCCCCACCTCTGTTCTCCCCCCACTCCCGTGTATTCTGCTGTGACCAGACCACACTTGTTCTCAACACAGGAGCCACCCCACCTCCATGGTCAGGCCAGCCACCCCTGTGCCTGGGACACCCTCCAGCTACCTGGGCGGCGGCTCCTTCCACTAACTCAGGTCTCATCCTTCCTTCTCCAAACACCCTCGCTAAAGCTGTCCCCCACATAATTCCTACCGGAAAGTCTCTTCCCTTCCTTAATCGGGTTTTCCTCTTTGCATCTAGCACCGTCCTGCTGTATCTTAACTCCTTGCAGGCTGTTTCTTTCCACCCCACTGGAATGTGAGCTTTCCGGCAGTCACAGACTTGTCATGTGCTGGCCACGCTGCACCCCAGAGCTGGGAAGAGGACCGGCATGCAGTCGAGGCCCGTCATCCTTTAATGTGAGTGAGTGATGACCNTTTCTTTCCACCCCACTGGAATGTGAGCTTTCCGGCAGTCACAGACTTGTCATGTGCTGGCCACGCTGCACCCCAGAGCTGGGAAGAGGACCGGCATGCAGTCGAGGCCCGTCATCCTTTAATGTGAGTGAGTGATGACCCACAGCACCCAGGACTGCCCTGCTGGGGGCACTGTCAAGGACTCCTCCTTAGAGCACCGGGCTGTCACCACTCCCACCCTGAGCCTCGGTGCTCTGGACGTTCAAGGAGCAGAGAGAAGACCATCGCCTCCGCAAGGGGCCCACTTTTGGAGCACGCGGGCATCAGTGCCTGCTGGGAGCATGTGGGAGCCCCAGGCCCTGGGGGCAGCCACAAAACCTGCGCTGAGTTTGTTTAGAGTCCTGCTCAGAATGAAGGACGGCTCTCAGGCTGGAGACCTCTTAATACAACAAGCAAACACCACGGGGTTTTATAAGGCAGCTGCCGCCCGACAGGTAGGGCACAGGCTCCCTTTCCTGGCTCGCTTCTGCCATCTGCTGCCCGCTCCTTGACATGCATGGAGGAAGAAGAGTTTTATTTCCCAGGCTCACACAGGCCTTTGTTTCCTTCTGGGAAGAATTCATTGCCAGTTTTACTCCTCCCTTGGCAAGAGCCGCCCAGCTGACCCATCCCTTGAGTACAGCAGACTCTAGACCCCAGGTGGACTGGGGAAAGTCACCTGGCCCCGCAGCTTATGTCTCTCCCACTTTACGTATTTACACTATCAGCACTCAATATCAAACCCGAGTAAGGGGCACAATTTACAGATGAGGGTGTGAAGGCAGAGACGGTGAGTAAGCTGCTCAGAGTTGCACAGCAAGGAGGTGGAGCCAAGCATGAAGGCACCTGAGCACACACACCAACAGCTATGCAAATGGCCCAGGTGCCCTGCCCTTCAGCTCCAAGGGACCCCGAGGGAGCACCAAAGAAAGAGGGATGTGGGAAAAGTGGAGGACAGGGCAGGGGGTCCTGCAATTCATCTCCATCCGCTCAGAGGCTTAGAGAAGCCTCCATCTTCTGACTTTCATCTTCTGATCTGGACAATGTAAGCACTGAACTACATGATCTCAAGGTTCCATCTAGGGTTCTCTGGGCAGGATAGAGAGACAGAGAGTATGAGGGTTAGAGGACAGGTTCTTTGGTCAGACAGACCCACGGTAAAGACTCGGCACTTCCACTCAGTAGCTCTGTGGATAAGAGGGAAGTTGTTTATAATCTCTAAGCCCCAGCTATATGGAAAAAGGTCCATATAGTCAAAGCTATGGTTTTTCCAATAGTCATGTGTGGATCTGAGCACTGTACTGTAAAAAGGCTTAGCACTGAAGAACTGATGCCTTCGAACTGTGGGGCTGGAGAAGACTCTTAAAGTCCCTTGGACTGCAAGGAGATCAAGCCGGTTGATAAAGGAAATCAACACTGAATATTCATCGGAAGGACTGATGCTGAAGCTGAAGATCCAATACTTTGGCCACCTGATGCAAAGAACCGACTCATTGGAAAAGACCCTGATGCTGGGAAAGATTGAAGGCAGGAAGAGAAGGGGTCGACAGAGGACCAGATGGTTGGATGGCATCACTGACTCAGTGGACACGAGTTTGAACAAACCCCAAGAGACAGTGNTTGGCCACCTGATGCAAAGAACCGACTCATTGGAAAAGACCCTGATGCTGGGAAAGATTGAAGGCAGGAAGAGAAGGGGTCGACAGAGGACCAGATGGTTGGATGGCATCACTGACTCAGTGGACACGAGTTTGAACAAACCCCAAGAGACAGTGAAGGTCAGCGGAGCCTGGTGTGCTGCAGTCCATGGGGTCGCAGAGTCAGACATGACTTAGCAACTGAACAACAACGGCAACTTCTCCTGGCCTACGGATTAATGAAGATAAAAGGAGGCCAAATGCAAAGTGGGGTACTGTGATGGCTCAGAGTAAGTGCTTAATAAATATTACCTGTCATTATAACACTATTCAAGGCTCTGAGAAGTCTTGCAGGAAAGCACTCTGCTCGACTCTAGCTCAGCCTCTCCCCCGTGTAGCTGCCTGCAGTGCCACCATGGAACCAAGCAAGATGCATCGTCACACAGAAGGCATTTGTCCTCATCAGTTTACACAGCTTTCTAAAAGCCACGAGAACCTCAGGCCTCACAGAGACAGAATCAGGGCAGGAACCTGGGCCGGTGGCTCCGAGCTCTATGCTCTCTGCTGCCTTTACAACATCTCTCTACCCCGAAGGCACTTCTCGCCACCAATAAACAAAAGAATTAGGAGCCATTCTCCCAGACTCCCAAAACTAAATATTTCACATTTGGATTCTGCAATGCTTAGTTGTCAGCTTTACAGACCACAAGCAATTAAGAGTCCAAGCCCAGGAAGCCGGTTGTTAATAATTCTGTCATTATTCTCAATTTTCAGCACCACCACACATGAAACACCCATTTCCAATTTCTGTAAAGGTGCTAAATGGCTTTTACACTATGTTGTGAAAGTTTACCATCAGCCAAATGGCTGCAAAGAGGACCTGCAGTGCCCAGGCCCCGGGGCTGTGAGAACTGCTGGTTGGCCTGCCTCCGGGCAATACCCTTTCTCTGTGTGCTTCATGCTCAGGACAGGTAACCTCCTGAGACACGGCAGTCGTTGGTCATGCTCAGGCTTGTGGGGCGTTGCTGTCCATCCAGAGTTCACAAGGCTCAAAGCTCAGGATGTAAGCAGAAAACCACTCCTTCCTGCTGGGGCAACACCCCAGAGCCAGATGGAGAAAACTAGTGACCAGCCTCTCTGACTGGTCTGAGTTGAGAAGAGGGAAGTGTGTGGGCATCAGACCATGTCTGCAGAGAGAGCAAGTAGGAAGGTGGGCTCAAGGGCTGCTGAGGCTGCAAGGCTGCGTTTCCTTCTCACAACGAGGAAGCCCTTGAATCAGCAGAAATTTTAGGAGCGGTGACAAGGCCTGGAGGTCGACAGCGGGAGATCCCTGCCCTGAAGCTGTGACCATAACCAGCACCAGGTCATGGCTACCTGTCTGCACAGTACGTCCACCAGCCAGCCTTCTGAGAGTTTTCCTAGAGTGACTGTTCCTGAGACCCCGTGGGCCACCCCTGTTAGTAAAATGGGACGCAGCGAGGCCAGGAGCTTGGGACGAGGCCCTGGGGATGCTGTCTGGCACTCTCCTGCCCTGGAGACACCAAAACTGCACGGGTGAGTTATGAGGCTCCTCTCCCACGCTGCTCTGAGGAGGGAACGTGGTAGGTTTGCTGAGTCAGGTAACTCAGAGGGGAGCATAAGCCTGGGCAGTGAAGGGAACAGGTTAAGTGGGAGGGGGTGTCCCAGCAAGGGGAGAGGCTGTGACAATGGTGGCCTCATGCCAGGAGGGGCCAGGTCACAACTGAAGGACAGAATGACAAGGAGTTCGGCATCAAGAGCTATGTGGAGGGGCCTGGTGGGCAGGGCCGTGGGCTGGGCAGCGTGGGCCAGGCAGCACCACAAGCAGGCAGTCATGAGGGTTTTGAACTGTGTGCTGTGAAGACATGTGGCCCCACCTAGCTGGAGGCTGAGAGCCCACCTCCACAGGGAGAGGCCCCAGGCTTCTGTGTTCACAGGATGTTCCACAGGACATGGGGCTCCACAACCCTGCCCTAAGCACCCTGTCGGGAGAGGATGGAGGCCCTCAGGAGTGGTGGATGTCCCCCTAAACACACACACACACATCCATACATACACTTATACACATAGACACACACACTTGTACACAAACATGTACACATACACATGCATACATATATACACATATATTCTCACACGTATACACACATGCATATACATGTATACACACAAACACATACACACACATATTCATACATTAACACATATAAACACACAGACTCACACATACTCCACCTAGGACACCCAGCTGGGGCAGGGCATGTGTGTCTCACACCTAAGGCTTCGTCTGTTACAGGATCTCTAAGCTCTCGTCCAGCACAAACATTTCATAACTAGGTCCATTTAGTGTGGTGATTAGCAGGCGGTGACTCAATAAATGTTCACCAAGAGGTACTGATGAGACAAGCATGGATAAGAAATTTAACAGCAAACAAAACATCCAGGAGACACACCCGGTGCCCTCTTCGTCTACCCCCAAACCCAGAGAGGAAATCAGGGAAACAAAGCTTCTAGGTCTGAAATGCCCAAGGACCCTCAGAAGGCAGCACTGGCCTCCAGGGGACATCAGTGCAGGTATGAAGGCTTGCTCTTGAACACAGAGCATTCCAACACAGACGTAACACAGCGTTCTACGTGCCTGAAGCGAAGGTAAATACTTCTTCCTAATTTTTCTGACTCTAGAAGTAATGTATTCTCATCCCCTAGAGAAGGAAATGGCAATCCACTCCAGCACTCTTGCCTGGAAAATCCCATGGACGGAGGAGCCTGATAGGCTACAGTCCATGGGGTCGCAAAGAATCGGGCACGACTGAGCGATTTCACTTTCAGGCATAAAATTTAGGGTTTGTAGAAGCTTATAGAGAAGAAACCCAGCCAGNTCTTGCCTGGAAAATCCCATGGACGGAGGAGCCTGATAGGCTACAGTCCATGGGGTCGCAAAGAATCGGGCACGACTGAGCGATTTCACTTTCAGGCATAAAATTTAGGGTTTGTAGAAGCTTATAGAGAAGAAACCCAGCCAGTGAGCAGTAACCACCATAAATGGTTTAGATGGGCATCTACCTATGCTCAGGCAGACATTTTTTTTTTTCAAAAATGGGAATAATATAAAAGAATTTTATATTTTCTGATTTTTCCTCAGAATTTTATTGTTAGTATTTTATAATAATAAAATGTTTAACACTTTTAATGGCAGTGTATTATTCTATTTACCTGGAGGTACCATCATGGACCCCCTATTTTTAGACTTCAGGTTCCTCTAAGTTTTCATGAACATAGTTTGGGGAAAGTTCTTCTTCCTAGACAACACTAGGCTAGGTCTCTGAAGCAGTCCTCTCACTTAAAAAATAACAAAATCTGGACAAAAATTTAAAATCATCTGTTTGAAGATAGCAAAGAGTTAACAGACTAATGGGAATATGTGGGGCCAGAATCTCGGAGAGAAAGGAGCCCATGAGGCAGGAAGACAGATGTTGGAGTGAACAAGTGAGCAAGTGAACGCACAGTCTATGGAGGAGGAACAAGGGGGCCAGCCCCGCGGGGCCTTTCAGCCACACACGCAGCTGCTCTGGCTCCATCTCCGTCCCTCAGCCTGCTGACCAGTCATTCGTCTTGCTTTTCTAGAAGCAGTGCATGCGGAGAACGGTGCCTGTCTGTGCTGCTCAGGGTGTGTTTTCATTTAAGATCACAGAGTTTACCCAATAAATAAATGGAATGGGAAAGAGGCCTCCGCCTGGTAGTCAAAACAAAGTGAAGAGAGGGGCTCGGGCCGCCTCCTCCCGCTCTCAACTTAAAGCAGTAACTGCTCTCCCTGCGCTCCTTCCCCCTCTTTCCAGGCTCCTCCTGTGCACACACGACACAGCCTGACATCCCTGCAGGTGGCAGTGAGCTTGCTGGCCACGTCTCTTTTCCTACAAGAATCGGGCTGTGAGCGTGTGTGAACATGTTTACAGCTAACCTTGTGGAGCATTACATGAACTTATCTAAGACTCGTAACAAGCCAGGAAGGTAGGAACCGCTGTTGCCATTTTATAGAGATGGGAATGCTGAGACCAGAGAGGTTGATGTGACTTGCTCAATGGGCAAGATTTGCTCAGATTTAAACTCCGGCAACCTATGCCTTTTTGATCACCAGAAGCCTCAGAAACCAACATGATGATTTCAAACAATTTCCAGCACATGTCTGCTGTATTTACTCAGCCTGCTATATCCAGGGGCCGTAGGTTTCCTGGGTTTAATTTAATGAGAGCTGTTATTGGAAAAAATACTTTCACTCATTTCACTTATACATAAGCAGACAAAAGATTATATAGAGACACATTCTGAATATATCGTGGCTATAATTATTTTTAAATAAACTGTTATCTTCTAGATCAATTAAGAAAAAGAAAGGTTTTTATCTTACCTTGGCCTCTTCCTTCTCTGATGCTCTTCTTTCTTCGTGTAGATGTGAGTGGCTGACCTATATTATTGTCCTTCTCTCTGAAGAACTTCTTACATTTCTTGCAAGGCAGGTCTACCGGCAACAAATTCCCTCAATTTTTGTTTGACTGAGAAAGTGTTTATTTCCTCTTCACTTCTGAAAGATAATTTCACAGGATACAGAACTGTAGACTGATGGGGCTTTCCTCTCAACACTTCATATCTTTCCCGTCTCTCCCTCACTTGCATAGTTTTTGAAAAGTTGGATGTCATGCTTATCTTTGCTCCTCGAGAGGTATTGTGTGTTTTTTCCTTTGACTTCTTTCACGATTTTCTCTTTGATTTTTCTGTAGTTTGTCTGAACATGATAAGCCTAGATGTAGGGAGGTGTAGGGGCATTCTACCATATTCAATGTTCTCTGGGCTTCCCGGATCTGTAACTTGGTGTCTGACGTTCATCTGGGGGAAGTTCTCAGTCATTGCTGTTGCACATGTTTCTTCCCTCTTTCTTCTCCTTTTGTAATTCCCATTACATGTGTGTCACACCTTTGGTAGTAGCCCCACAATTCTTGGATATTCTGTTCTGTTTTTTTTTTTAATCTTTTGTTCTCTTTGCTTTTAAGTTTGGCAGCTTTCTGTTGAGATCTTTAAGCGCAGAGATTCTTTTCTCAGCCATATCCAATCTACTAACAAGCCCATCAAAGGCATTCTTCATTTCTCTCATGTGTTTTTGATCTCTAGCGTTTCATTTCAGTTCTTTCTTAGAATTTCTCTCTACTTACATTGCCCATTTGGTCTTATATGCTGTTTACGTTATCTGTTAAAGCTCTTAGCATCTTAATCATAGTTGTTTTAAATTCATGGTTTGATAATTCCAAATACCCCTGCCATATCTGAATCTGATTCTGCTATTTTTCTCTGTCTTTTCAAATTGTGTCTTTTATCTTCCGGTATTCCTTGTAATTTTTTATTGACAAGTGAATATGATGTACAAGGAGGGAAAAAGGAAATGCTGAAAATAAGCCTTTAGTAATATGTTGGTGAGGAGTTGGGGGAGGGGATGAGTCCTTTCGCCTATATTCAGGTCTCAGTCTTTTAATGAGCCTGTGCCTCTGGGCTGTGAACTTCACAAGTGTTTCTGACGTTTTTAATTTCCCCGTAGGTGGGACAGAATGGCTGCTGTGAGCAGGAGTTGGGTATTTCCCTTCCTCCAGGTCAGTTGGGGGTGGAGGGGGGCGCTGATGAATCCCCAAGAGGTTAGATTCTGGCTGACTCGTTTCTCTGAGGGCAGACCTTATTGAAAACAGAATGCCCCGATGTATTTAAAAATGTATTCCTTTTCCCCTACCCTCTCGGAAGCAAGAGTGAATTCCCCCAACCCCTCTCTCCTCCACCTGCCACGCTCACTATGAAAACCTGGCCGAGTTCTTGCAGGTAAAATTCACACAGTATCAGGGCCCTGATGTCTGGATCTTCCTGGAGTTTGTCCTTCTCAGACTTGTCCACACTGAGCTTCAGCAAGCCACCAGAGTTTAGGTTTCCTGACCACAGGACTGACCACGCGAGCTTTCTGCCCAAGCATGTTGTGTTTCTCTATACCTGCTGTCAGTCTCTCCAGTCTGGGGGCAACAGTCTGCCCCGTGACCTCACTACTCTGAAAGATCGAAGAAGAGCTGGTGATTTCAGCTTTTTCGGCTTTTTACCCGTTCTCAAGATAAAATGGCGTCTTTCAGCTTCTTAATTGCCGGGCCAGAAACCAGAAGTCTCTAATTACATATTTCACATCATCGTTTTATGGTTTTCTCCCATTCGTGACAAATGTTATTAGTTTTCCATTTAGAACACATTTGCCATTTGTGAGGTTTACTTCTTAAGTCCATCTATTTTAAGAGGCAAAATGAGTGTGTGTCTGTGTTTTGTTTTTAACGAAGGAGATAACAGGACCAGTGTTACACAAACAACAAAGATCTTGAAGGTGGTATTTGAACGACCGGAGTTGGGGAGCTGGAGATAGTGGATTTAACACAGCAGGAGCTCAGTAAGCGTGCTGTAAATTGGAGCTGTTGTCATTAGGATTATTAGCCCTGGTTATCTGGCCCAATGTGACCAAAGGAGCCAGCTTGTGCTAACCCACTTCAAGCCACCACCCTTTGGGAAAATAGATGGGCTCTGAGGGCAGAAGGGTAACTACACAGGGGCCTGAAGCCACTGTGCCGGGTGGCAATTCATTGCCTTCTCTCCGTGAATCTTCCAAACAACGCCTGCTGATGGTTGCAATCAAACCCCTCAACTTGGGCTTCCCTCCAGCCACAAAAATTTACCCCTTATGGCTCAAACAGATGTTCCTTGGGTTTTAGACCATGGGCAAATTAACAAGCTAATTCATCCCCACTCCATTAGGAACAATATTTCAGCCCTGTCAATAGCCACCAGCTCCACACTGGCAGACAAGACCACCAACTGCTCAGGAGACCCAAAGAGGCAGATGGCATCCTTTGCCTGTGATCATTCAGCAGAGGCCTGGGGTGGCAGACCCAGAGATGGGACACGTCTCCTGGACACCTGGGCAGCAATCTTCCAGCCTCCAGAACCCCCCTGCCCTTCATGATCCAGTTTCAATTAACCCAAGTGTCGACATCACACATTTCTCTGGTGAATTCAATCCTCCCCAAAATACTTTTGAGGATTCTGAGAAATCAAGGAGGAGGGCATATCCTTTCTGACAGTCACTGAACCCTTCCTCTTACTTCTGTCCAGGACCCCTTTTGTCTCATCTTTGTCATAATTAGGGTTCACGCACTGCTGCATTCTGTCTCAAACCCGAACATGCCCTCTTTTTCCTTTCCCCAGTACATGACCCCACCAAGGCTCATGCAGAGTTAGTGGGCATGATTGCACAATGCCCACGCACCAGCCCCAAGCATCCACAGTATTGTAAAGTAGAATAAAGTAAAATAAATAAAGTTAAAAAAAAAAAAGATTGCACAATGCTTCTGAGTAGGGCTTCCCTGGTGACTCAGTGGTAAAAAAAAAAAAAAAAAAAATCCACCTGCCTATGCAGGAGATGCAAGAGATGCCGGTTCCATCCCTGGGTCAGGAAGATCTCTTGGAGAAGAAACTGACAACCCACTCTAGTGTTCTTGCCTGGAGAACCCCATGGACAGAGGAGCCTGGCAGGCTACAGTCCACGGGGTCACAAAGCATCGAACATGACTGAGCACGCACCCATGCAGGCCTCAGAGGAGGAGCGGTATGCTACAGGCAAGTGGTAGCAGAATACAGACAACAGCTGGAAACAAGACTCCACATAGGGTCCTGTGCTCCCAGGTCCTCTCACCCCGGTTCCCTGGTGCCCCATGCCCTGCCTCAAACCTTCTCTCTCTGGGCCTCCCAATCCTTTGGGGCCTCCCAAAAGAATTGCATTAGGGGCCACTGCTCAGAGGACCAGGAAGTGTAAACTACAATGGGGAACATTTCCATCCCTGAGAGTGAAAAACATTTCTAATCGGAACATGGACTCATGTTTATCTTACTATTCAGAATAATGTGGCGGAGATATCCCCATTCTAGGCAATGCTCTTGACCTTGTCTCTTGCGACAAACAAGCCCCACTCTTTCTCTAACAGTGAATTTTCCTTCCACTTGGCAATTCAGCCAGCATGTTTTATGTGCAGTTTTCAAGCAGGACCTTCTCCTGGTCCTGTTTCCTCTCAAAGTAGATCTCTGTGGCTCTCTGCTTCCATGCTGGGAGCAGTTTGGATGACCTCAGGCTAGCCATTTTTTTTTTGGAAGGCTGCCCAAGAAGCTGCTAATCCCCTTGATCTTGGTCACAAATCTGTCATCTTCTACGTTGACCTTCTTGGCAGATAATCAAAATGTGCTAAACTCTAAAACCACTTTCCCTTTGGTGTCTGAATACCTCGTGGGTTTGGTGGGACTTCAGAAACCAGTAGGGGTAATTTGTTTCCTCTGCCTTCTGCTATTCAAACATGACATGGGTGTCTGTCCCCAAAGTAGAAATAAAACTTGAGTGTGTGTTAAGCTTTGGACCCAGTGGGATGTGGCTGGCAAGGTGTGGGTCCTTATCCTAACATGGTATAACCTACATCTCCCACATTCCCTTGACTGTGTATTCCAGGTCAGGGGTGGCCAGGAGAGAAATGTCTGGGCAGCTTGGAAGGCAGACATGACATGGCATGAAATGGGCTCTGATGGGCCAGGCCTTGTGGAAGCTCCTGCCTGTTGCTGCCAATTGTCCTAGAGCAGCAAGAGTGGCTCCTCCGGCTCCAGCAACTCCTGGGCCAAGCACATGACCAGTAATGTGTGAGGTGGCCAGCAAATCACTCATGTTGTCGATTTGGGGATGCTATGAAACTAAAGCAGGCTCTAGTCCATCCTGTGGGCTCCAGTCTCAGGCCACCCCACCCCTTGCTGTATGCCCTGCCCTGCTGACCCCTGGGAACTTTGGGCCAAACACCCAGCGTGAAAGCATCAGCCTTCCAGAGGTTCTGTCACCACCTTCATCACCACATAACTTCATCATCACTTCACAACCTCACCATCCATCCAAAAACACACAGGCCCCGTAATAAATCTTATTCCAAATAGTTCACAGGATTTGATCAAGGAAGCACAACTGCTTATCAACACACCCCTGTACTCGATGGTTCTGAGGCCACAATTAAATTCTGGGGGTCACAGGTCAACAAGAGAATCAAGTGAAAACCACGGACTCCGTCACAGACATGTGCTTAAACATAACACATTTTGCCGATGACAGCGGGTGTTAGTGGTTATCCCACTCTAAGATGTACACGTATCACCAGGGGATCTCAGACACTTACTGAAATGCAGACACAGGTGCTGCAGGCCTGGGGTGGGGCCCAGGGTTCTACGTTTCAAATAAGCTCCCCGGGCCGTTCTGGCACATTCCATCCATCGTTACCGTGTATCCTGTGGCCATCTGTCCTCCACATGAACCAGCAAGGGGCTTTGTCACTCAGCTGTTACATCAGCTCTCACTGCTGAAGCGTCCAGCTCACACCAGGCGCCTTGCAGTGTAACAGAAGAGGTGAAGAGAGCACTTGCCCCCGGAAGGCTTGCCTATGGCCAAACAGGAAGGCAGACAAGCCAGGAGGTGGCGCACTTCCCCCGCGCCGTGCGAGGGGGCCGTGTGAGGAGCTGGCAGGCCAGAGGAGAACACAGCCGGGGCCTGGGTGCTGGCCAGGCCACCTCAGCTGGCACCTGCAGGCGAGAGGGAGGGAGCCAGGAGAATCTCGGTGTGACTGGAGTATAGGATTCCAGGCCAGGCATGGGCAAGACAGGTCGGAGGGGTACTCCCAGAACCTGGCCGTCCATCCGAGAACACAGCATGTGAAGGCTGCACCTCACTGCCCAACTCTTATGCAATGGGTGTGAATGGCCCACATTCTGCAACATCTTCCCAGGAAGTATCACCCACTCTTAGGACCTAAGGATCGCCCATCTGAAGACCATTTGCAATAAATGTCTTCACAGTTATTGAGAGTTTGCCCTGATCCCTCCAGCCCCATGCTTGATTTAAAATCCTTCCATCTGGAATTATTAGTTAAGGGCAGTTTAATCAAAGTAAAGATGGATGGTGGAAGCAGATTTTGCTGCTGGCATTCAGAAAAGCATGCTATAGTTCTTTAATCGTGGTTGAGTGAAGCGTACCCACTTTGAATTATTAGTTAGTGCCATCTCCGCAAACGAATGATGTATTGGGCAAGGAAACTTTGCAAACGAACAGCAGATCCTGAATGCCTGGGTATTTTATCCGAAGCTGAAATGTGCATTAGTTGAACAATCTGTCTTCCTAGTGGAAACAAAGTACAAATCAGAGGCTGGCATTCAGCCTTGAGCTCAGATCTCTCTGTGAATTTGAGATGCTGGAGAGCACAATGGGGTCCCTGAATTTCCTGTTCACCTGTGTACCAGAAAGCCCCCTCACAGCAGGCCTGGCCACTTTGGAGCAGCCACAGGAGAGAAGCACGCTTTCTGTGACTGACTAGGTTGCCCTTCACTAGGGCCCTGTCCTGAAACAGCCGCCCAGCCAGGCCAGCTCTTTTCACTGCCCACACACACCAAGGACCTGACACCAGCCCCCAGCCCTTCCCAAGAGGGGCAACTCGCCATCAGGGTCTCCTTGTTGGGACCTACCTCTACACTGCCTGTCATTACAGAGGTTCTCAGGGCCCACAAGGAAGGACATGAAGGGGACCGGTCATCTCCCCAAGCCACCCTCCTCAGATGGCTCAGCATCAGATCCCTGGGGAGGGCTCGCTAATACACGCAACACTGGCATCACCTGAGCCTGTAGGTCTGAGGCTGGCCCTGAGCACATGCACTTTAAGGAGTTCTTGGGTCATGATGTTGTTGCTGGCCTAGAGGCACCCCACTTTGACAACCGCTGCTATAGTCTGTGTCAGAGGCTTCTGATCTAGGACAAAGGTCACCAGGAACCCAGCAAAACACCCCACCAGGGATCAAAAGTGCACCTTCTATTTCAGCCTCAGGATCCTGGCCAAATCCTGCCTTCAAAAATAACCAATGCTGGGATCATAACCTGGCCTCATTAATCATGGCCCATGAGATCCCTCAGTGCACTGAACAAGGGCTCCCTGCCTGCCTAACCCTGAGAACGTCAGCCCAGGCAGAGCAGCAGAGTGTCGGAGGACTCTAGGCCAATCCCCACTCTCCCGTGACCAGCAGCATCATGTAGGCAGCCCGCAGGACCCCAGTGAGCAGAGAGCCCAGCCAGGTGCACTTGCCATGAGGATCTATCACAATGGTACAGGGAGGAGGGGGCTTCCCCACTGGCTCAGTGGTAAAGAATCCTCCTACAATCCAGGCGGTGTGGGTCCAATCCCTGGACTGGGAAGGTCCCTTGGAGGAGGAAATGGCAACCCACTCCAGTGTTTTTTCCTGAGAAATCCCATGGACGGAGGAGCCTGGCGGGCTCCAATCCATGGCGTGCCAAAGAGTAAGACACCACTTAGTGGCTAAACAACAGGGAGAAGCACTTTGGGCCTGGCACGTACTAGGGGCTCAATTAAAGCAGCTGTGGTGAATTATACTAGTAAGAGCCGCTCCACCCGATTCTGCTCCTGGAAACTTGGTGTCTGCTTGAAGAGATGGCCTATGCTCATAAATCAGTTACACAACAGTCTTGCCTGTTTGTGTGGCTTCTCAGCGGAGCGTCTTCCTTGTTCATAGTTGGGGCATTAATCAGCTCCTCCACCCTCTGCCCCAGGCTGGTCAGCAGCAAGAGCTGGACAGATTTGCTGCCCACAGCCCCTCCCCAAGTGAACTGATTCATTCCCTGTCCACGTCTGTCCCTCTTCAGAGGCCAAGACCTGAAAGCATAATGCTAGCACCCACGTCCCTGTGAGTTCCACTTGTACTTGCAGGAATTTGAGATGCAGCTGCCCAGATACATGGGGGCGCATTTCTGAAGTGCTATGGGGTTAAAGCCCTGCCCCTTGGGCTTCCCAGATGGTGTTAGGGGTAAAGAAGCTGCCTGCCAATGCAGGAGATGTAAGAGACTCAGGTTCGATCCCTGGGTTGGGAAGATCCTCTAGAGGAGGGCGTGGCATCCCACTCCAGTATTCTTGACCCATGGACAGAGGAGCCTGGTGGGCTACAGTCCTTGGGGTCACAAAGAGTCAGACACAACTAAAGTAACTTAGCATAGCATGCATGCTTCCTTTCAAGGTGTTCCTTTGCAAACTTTCCCAGTAAAGTTTTGCTGTTAAGACAGTCAAGCAGAGAGAGGACTGGGTTACAGAGTTCTGCAAATCTCTTAAGCAAAGGTGCCGAAAGTGGCATTTTACTCGAGCCTGAGTGCTAAGGCCATCAGGGCAGAAGCCAAGTGCAAGCATCCAGGGCTGGCTGACCTTTGCAGCCAGAAGGCCTGCCTGCTGACCCTGGGTTATATCAGCTCTCCCCGGGCTGCCTCTGAAGAGCAGTTCTCTAAAGGTAAGCCCTCAGCCCAGAACCAAGGTATTTTTAGCCAGTCGTGTGATGGCCACAGCTCTGAGGCTATGGTCAGGATGGGACCAGAGAACATTCCTGAACTGTGAGTCCCTGCTCTGGGCTGACTGGTTGCCAGGGCTTCCATCCTAACCCTTTCCCCAGAGCACACAACTCTTCCTGACCAGTGTCAGGACAGACTTTGGCCCTAATGCCTGTAACACAGCATCCCTTCATGGTTAACAGCACTGGGACACTGTTCCCCTCACCTGGATGAATGTGGCATTATTGACAAAAGAGCCACTCACACTCAGACAAACTCCAAGAGCAAGGTGTCCAACCTGGACAGCACAGAGACATCCTCAGACCCAGGTTCCTGAGTCTTCAGCTCCCCTGGCTCCCCACTTTCACTATTTGTACCATCCCTTTCACCCTCCATGATGGCATTTATCCCAATGCACTTTCTTAAGTGAAAGTATTAGTTGCTAAGTCATGTCCAACTCTTTTGCAGCCCCATGGACTGTAGCCCACCAGGCTCCTCTGTTCATGGAATTTCTCAGGCAAGAATCCTGGAGTGGGTTGCTATTCCCTTCTCCAGGGTATCTTCCCAACCCAAGGATCAAACTCTTTACCATCTGAACCACCAGGCAAGCTCTTTCTTAACCTGTGTCTTAACTTTAGCTACATTCCAAGCACTGCCATATATAATATCATGGGTTTGACATGTTATTATTTATTTTCTCCCATGCTTAAAGGGAACTTTTATTAAAATATGGTGAAACCAATACAATATTGTAAGGTACTTAACCTCCAGTTAAAATAAATAAATCTATATTTTTAAAAAATTTTTTGTAGAAAATGAAAGTCTTCTGTGTGCCTCTGATAAGCAGTAATAAACCAGTGGAGAGGAAATCACACTGAAAACATCCCTGCACTGTAGCCCCCTTGGTTCACGCAGGGAAAATTATTTCTTGCCAGGCCTTTGTACAAGTTATTTCTTCAGTATGTTCTCACTTTCTTTCCCCACCCCTCTCTCTCTTTCACACACACACACACACATACCTCTTGCCCTCCTGAATAACTGACACCTTCTCCAGAAATCCATTTTCAAGGTACTCACCCAAGAGAACAGACATTCACCCCTCTACTCCCATCTGCTCAGCCCTGAGGTGGCCTGACAGTTTTATTACCTATTGCGCTTTATGCTTCGGTGGCTCCTGGAAAAGACCTTTTCTGTTAAGGGGTGATGAGGAGTGCAAGCTCTGGACTCAGCTCCTCTTCTTATTCACTTCCGAGGTGTGTGGCCTTGGGTGAGTTACTTGTTTTCCCCAAGTCTACCACTGTCATCTACAAAGTGAGGTTGATAACAGAATGTGAGAAATAATGTAGGCAAATATTTAACACAGGCCTGGCACTTAAATCAGTGCTCAGTAAATATTTGTCGAATGCATGCAGTCTGTATACAGACTGAGCTTAAACAATATTTCATAGCCTATTTAAGAGCTCCTACAGGTTTTTGAGAAATCATTGGAATCACCATTATCACCATTTGACAGGTTCCCAGACCTGTAGCCAGACTTCCTAAGTCAGATCTAGAACCTGTATTTGTGCAAGCTCTCAGTGTGTTGTCTTGCTTCAGAACTAGGCTGTTTCTTCACAGGGACAGTGCTCAGCAGCTCAATGACCATTGACAGCCTGGAGATGATTCCACAGATGCAAAGTCCCCAGGTCCACTCACATTTTCCCATCACCGGCATACCTGATGTACCACTGCTTAAGCTGGCAATGGAGTTCTCTATGGAGCTATGGCCATAGGCAGTAGATATTAGTATTTGGAGACCATGCCATGGGCATGTGGTGCCCAAATAATAACTAATCTGTTCAGGACCCTAAAAATACAAGTTTGCTAATGTTATTTATGACGATGGTGGTGGTGATGGTGGTGGTGGAAACAGTGATGATGGAGGTGATGGTGATGATGGCAGTGATGGTGATGGTGGAGGTGATGGTGATGGTGGAGGTGATGGTGATGGTGGAGGTGATGGTGATGATGGTGGAGATGGTGATGGTGGAGGTGATGGTGATGGTGGAGGTGATGGTGATGATGGTGGAGATGGTGATGGTGGAGGTGATGGTGATGGTGGAGGTGATGGTGATGATGGAGGTGATGATGATGGAGGTTATAGTGATGATGAAGATGGTGATGCCAACAATGGTGATATCAATGATTTCTTGAAAACCTGTAAAAGAAGGACTATTGTTTTCCTTACTTTACAGACCAATCAACAGCGGCTCAAAGTGTTGAATAAACTTAATCAGGCAGGGGGTGCATGATGAACTTGATGCCAAGCCCTGGCTTTCTCCCAAACCTCAGCAGATGTTCTAAACACCTACAATATGTCTTCTGTTAATATATATACAGTGTTTTCATCCCCTGTGGGACACCAGGGTTGGAAACATGATTCTTTTATTAGGGTTACATTCGAGTTCTCCATAATTCTACCATCTCAATCAGAGTCTCAAGTTTAGTTCTTGACTAACAGACACAGAAATAGAAGTCCATCTCATGGTGGTAGAGAGGTAACGTGCTTTTAATATCTGTGCGTTCCTCTCCATCTCTCAGTGAAAATTGCTTGTGGCCAAGGGACCACTTCTAGCCAAAAGGATTAAAGAGCCACTGTGTTTCATCTTTTCCCCACTGCAGCAAACTTGGAAGTCCAAATTGTACCGTTACTGGCCTTTGTCAAAATGAGAAATAAAGCATTGTTAGGTTAAGGAAACTTGTGGATTTATCTGTTCAAGCTGCTTGCTTTAACTTCCCTGGCTGCACACAGAGATTAATTTCAGGGTTAATTTCTCATTCCAACTTCTCCCATTCACTGCAAAGCTCAGGCTTTTATGGTGGCATTTTAATAATTAGAGTTACTGCATTATTCTAAAATTATTCTTAGCCCGTTTGGCTTTTGAGGAACAACTCAGTGTTTGCTCCATGTTTAAAAACTGACTTATAGAATGTGTCAAGTCTTACAGTCAATGTCACCGAAGTTATTAAAAGCTAAGAGAAACAGACAGCTGCCTGTTGGGTCTTGATTTACAAGTCATGTGACGGATTAAGTTATTAAGCTTCCAAAGTAGGAGATAAAAGCTTCAAAAAGGCAGATCCAGAAAGTGAAAACACAGACAGTGCTGGCCACGTGGCCTCTAATAAACACCTAGAGAAGCCCAGAGTAGGGGCAAGAGTCCTATAGCTGCTCACCTTGTCCTATTCCTGCTCTCCCTCAACCTGTCTCCAAAGAAACTTGCATATCCCGCAAAGCTGCGCAAAAAATGCAACAGAAGAATATCAACTTCTGTGGAAATTACAAACAGAATTTCATGAATATCACCCTCCTTTCATCTAAAGAACCTAATTAATTAAATTCAATTAACCCCCAAGTATTAAATCTCAGATGTCTGAATCCATAACTGAAGCTTTTGAAGGAGGAGAAATCCATTACATGCACAAACTCATAGACTCAGACCTTGATGGCAAGGAAGAACTTTCTTGAAATTGGGCATTTGGGTCAAAGCCCAGTGTTTCCATCTTCCAGGTTCTGCTAGTCTTGGTTTCATCATTTTCTCATAACTGTCCCCTGCAGCCCCCGTCCAGCTGTGGCCCGTCTCATCAGTGTGGCCCCTTTAAGCCATTCAAAGCAGGGGGAGCAGCTCATGGGGGTCCCAGGGGTCTCTGGGAAAGTTGGGTTCCCAGTTAAAACTTCTGAAGCAAGTCATTTCATTAAAGGGAATTTTCTTACTTAGGCTTATTTCTAAAAACCAAAATCAACCACAGAAGTAAGCTAATCGGTACAGATAATTGTCCAGAGGGTTGTGGCATCACAAGTTGGTGCAGGACCAGAGAAATGGAGTTAGCCATTATTAGGGGTCAGTCTCTGTCCTTCTCTATTGTCAGCTCCCCTCCATGCTGCCTAATATGGTGCCCTTGGCCCTTGAAGCACTGCAGCTTCCCCTCATGGTTGCAAAATGGCTGCCACTGCCCCTGCACTTACACCCACTCCGGTTCCCGACCCAAAGACTTGAGTAGAAAGAACTCCTGGGCCTGACCCTCACTTGTCTCAGATTGGCTGATATGCTCATCTCTGAGCCAATTATGGTTATGATCCTAACTAGCTTAGGTCATTCACAATCTACCTCTAGAGCCCATGTGATCAGGGGATAAAGAAAGAGGACTGCCCAAAGGAATTTCCATATGTGCTTTCCCAGAAGAAGAGTGAAGAGATGTGTTGGAAAGACAGTCCTACAGACAGATTCCTACAATACCAACAAACCAAAGTTCCTCTGCCATAGTTAATTCTGGGTCACATTGATGTCCTTGAAAATGTTGAGACTCTGGGGAGCTGAGGTGGGAAAACCATCCTTCAAAATGGAACCTCAGTCTTACAAATCGACACTGATGCACAGATCGGAGAAGATTCCAGCAAGGGAGAGGCAGAGCTGGATCCCTTTTCAGACCACATGTCCTGCTGTGGGCTGTGCCTGGCTCTGGTCTCCATAAACGCTACAGATTCCACATCAACTTTCTGTTAAACATGGTACCTGGCACGATGAGCTCATTTTGCTGGGTTGAAAACATTTCACGTGTGAATTCTGTCTACTCCAGGTTTGTTTGGTCAGGGGCAAGCAGCTCCTAATTGTCTTTATTCTGTTTTCAGTCCCTGCATTTTGATGACAGGGCAGTATCAACCAGGGTAAGTGGTGGGAGGGAGGCAGCCCTGGCCCAGAGGGACCCCCTGAACACACAATTGACTGCACAGCTTATGTGTCTCAGCTCATCTGAGGGGGGACGTTCTTTTAAAAGAGAGGTCATTCACTTCCTGCCATCTGAATGGCATCTCAGAGTGGGTCCGCATGGGTCTGTGGCAGGGTTTTCCACCATGGGCACTACTGGCCTTCTTGACAGGCTCATTCTCTGTTGTGGGCACCATCCTGTGCCCTGTGGGAAGCTTAGCAGGATGCCTAGCCTCCACTCCTTGCCCCCTGCCCATTCCAGGAGCACCCTTCCCTGAGTTGTAACAACTAAACTGTCTCCAGACATCGCCCAGGGCCCCTGAAACAAAATCGCCGTGATTGGGACCCCTGGCCTGTGGAACATGCCTTTAAAGTACAGCCCCCTAGAGCTCTCTGTGGCCGCTGACTCTAACTTCATTAAGCTGGGCTTCTCCCCATGGAGACAGCAAAATACAGAGTGAATTTCAGCTCTCAGAGGTGGTTCATTAGGATGATGGGAATAAGAGTAACAACAAAATCACTCTTTTTTTCCCCCTTCAGTTAGTTTTATAAATGATCAATTAATGAAAACTGCAGCATCTGGAAACCACAAGCAGTGGACAATATTGTTCCTAAAGCCCGGGGACTGCCCAGTGATCTTTCCCTGGTGAAGGCTCCTTCAGGGGTTCAGATTTTTACATGGATTTTCCTGATTGGCAGACATAGCATCCTCAGGAAATTACCTTTTTCTCAAAACAAGTGTCCTGGTAACACCACCTCCCCAAGTATGTGAATCCACTTAGCCACAGAATCCTAGGAGCCTGGTTGCGAACATCTCAAAGTGAAAGTGAAAAAGTGACAGTGTTAGTCACCCCGTCATGTCCAACTCTTTGCGACCCCATGGACAGCAGCCCGCCAGGCTCCTCTGTTCACAGGAGAGGCAAGAATACTGAAGCGGGTAGTCATTCCTTTCTCCAGGGGATCTCACAAGGCAATGACTATAGAATTGTTTGTTTTTAAATAGACATATAGGGAATACAGATGTCAAATGAGCACTCCCCACTCACCTGGGCCAGCTGCACAATGATGCCAAACATTTCCCAGGTTCTGAACCCCAGCCCCCTTCACCCCACTTTCAGCCCACAGAGCTGTCACTCAGGCTAATTCCTCACCTGCTTACCCAGCAAGGCCCTGAATGACTTCTGGCACTTTCCAAAAGTCAAATCCCAAGCTTAAAATGTACTATATGGCCAGAAAAAAAAAAAAGAATATTTGAAATAATCTTATCGTAGAGGAGCGACAGCCGTTTTGGAGAGCTTTAGAACTATAGTAAGTCATGCAGCATGGTGCGTGAAACCTGCACTGTACAAATATTTGAACAAAATGGAAAAAAAAACCGTTCAATGAAGAAAACTAAACAAGGTAATTGCTCTGAAGTATGGTACATATATTTCTCTATGTCAATGTTTTTTTCTATTTTTGGTTTGCTTTGTAGGCCATATAACCTGCATTAACCAGTACTAAGTTTGGCTGTGAATGACAGAACACAAACCCCCAGTAAACAGGGACAAATGTATTTTTCGTTCATGAAAGTCAGGGGATTCAGGCCCTCACGTTCTCCAAGGTGAGAGGTGAAGCTTCTTCTAACACATCATTCCACACAGGGAAGTCTCCATTCCCAAGGTCCTCAATAGCCTTCCTTCATGGCCACGTTCCCACCAGCAAGGAGGGGAGAGGCCTGGAAAGACACTCCCTGCTCTCCTCCATCTCAGCATCCAGAAATGTGCTGTTGCAGTGTGAGGTCCATTGGCCAGAAGATGGTCATCTGGTCACATCAAGTTCAAGGAGGGCTGTGAAATGTCATTGTCATTTAGGGAAGACATTGCTCTCGCTCAGACTTGGGAAAGAGGGACAGAAGGGACAATGGGGATAGGGGACAGGAGTTTCTGCTGCCACCCACCCTTGGGCGCCCACCTATCTGTGCTCACACACAGAGAACGCCCTCCCCTGCATCCCCCAAGGGAACCAGCTATAAGGCCACAGCCGATTTCTGCACCTGGCTCCCAATCCAGGATCCCAGGCAAACCAACATCCTCTCCAACAGAAATGGATGAGGTTCTTCATGATTTCACAACCTACAAACTAGATCATAAGTTCCTGGTCTCATCACACCGCACATAAGGTCAATGAGTACAAACAGGAGGATGCAGCATTTTGCAAAAAAGCAAAATACTGAACAGCGTCACCACTGACCCACATGCAGGAGCAAACCCAGGGAAGCAGGAACAGCGGCAACCCCTTGGCACCATCACCATGCCTGGCCCCACCTGCGTCCCGGCTGCTGCCTCGCCTGCACTGGGCTGGGATGGGTACCCCAGGGGATGCCCCTCATGGGACTTGCATGGTTTTCACAGTTTGCTCCTTGTTTTCAGGGATTGCTCTAGAGCTGAACAATCGCAGGCTTTTTCAGACCAGGCTGTGGTTTCTTAGGCAAAGCACTTTTTCAAAAACATAAAGATTTCTGATCTATTTGTTTCCAGTGGGCTCTCTTTGTTGAGACATAGTTTATAACCCTGGAGTATCTGACCTTCCTCGTTGGCCTCCAAGCTCGCTCGCTCTCTCGGCTGACACCTTCTGTCCCTTGGTACATGGCACCACCCACCTCAAGTCACCCGAAATGACGGCCCTGGGTAGGAAGGCAAAATCCTTAGAGAGACTCTTGGCCCCAGGCTCACAGATTGGTGGGACGGGGCACTTGTTTCATTTTCCACTAAGTGTACTGCTTTGCACAAAACCATTCCAATGACTGATGTCATTTGAGAGACACAGCAGTTGCTTTTTCAGCCCTGCAAGGCTCCAAATTACCCAGCTCTCAGTCAACTTAGATTGCAGGCCGAAGGCAAGACATCTCCATTAGCACAGCTGCCTACATTTTATGCCACCCCAGCCCTGGCCAGCAGTTGCCCATCTCTCCTGTGGGACTTTACTCTAGTGCATTTCCACAGTATGAATTTCTCCCACAACTTTCTTCCTCAATCCTTTTTCAGAAGAAGGAAAGTGAAGGTGTTAGTCACTCAGTCATATCTGACTTTTTGTAACCCCATAGATTGTAGCCTGCCAGGCTCCTCTGTCCATGGGATTCTCCAGGCAAGAATACTGGAGTGGATTGCTGTTCCGTTCTCCAAAGGATCTTCCTGACCCAGGGATTAAGCCCCTCTCCTGCACTGCAGGCAGATTCTTTACCATCTAAGCCACCAGGGAAGCCCAAGGGCTGCTTTCCAAAAAACAACAGATGAGAGCTGTTAGTAAAATGCTTTGTTTCTGCTTGATATGGGTCACCTGTCCTCCAGACCCACTGCCTGAATCCCTGCCCCCAGATGCATCTATAAGCCCATGCCCCAAGTTTGTGTTCTTCTATTTACAGCTTGCTTATCCTGCTCCTATATTTTATAACATTTAAAAGTACATGTGGCCTTGAGTGACAGAAAATCCAAAACAGCAGTGGCTGGAACAAAATGTATTTGCTTCTCCTTCATTTGAGTCCAGAGTAACGTGGTCCTGGGATGGGTCCAGTAGGGCTGCCTGGTGTTAGAGCCCTCCACCCCTTCTATCCTGTCAGTGCACCATGCCTCAGCTAATGACAATGTCCAGAGTGGCTGCCCCTGTGCCAGTCATCATCTCCTCATCCCAACCAGTAGAAAGAGAAGAGAGGGGAGAGATGAGTCTACATCCCCGTCCTTCCAGGACACTTCCTGGAAGTTGCCTTCCATTGACTGGAATGTAGTCACATGGCCACACTGGCTGCAAGGGAGGATGGGAAATATCATTCCCATTCTGGCCACACATTCTAGGTCTTTTATTGAGGAAGGAGAGGTAACAGATATGGAAGCAATTCTGCTGCAGCTGCATATTCTTATCACATTCCAGTACCAGTGACCTCATGCTGGGAAAGTGAAAGGACCAGTCTTTTCTGTCTTTATAGCTCCAGCATTCTTTCTCCTTCTCCTTCTTCTCCTGATGGCAGAGGCAGATTTATCTGGCCTCTAACACACACATTTCAGAGGAGACAACAACCACATGAGGTCTGCCATCTCCTGCCCACATGCCATCTTTCAGGGGACTGTTGCTATGCCTACTCAACAAGGGCATAAGATAACGTTTCCTGGGTTAGTGTTTCAGCTGGGAAACTTTTAACCAAGATAGCTTCTGGGCTGAGTAAATTAGAAAAGTAAGAAAAACAAACTCCCTTGATGAAAAACTCAATAAAGCCAATGAGACTGTAAATGGAAATGGAAACCCAAAATTGATGAAATGCAAAATAAATATTTAACTTATGAGATGGCAGCTATCTTTGGATTGCTAAGTAATTTGGAGGCTAATGTTCTTTAAAAAAATCACATTTTCTAGGAAAATATTTACTATTTCTGTTTTATTGCCTTCTTCATTGCCATTAGTAAGACTTGGTTTCACTCACGAGTGTACATAAATTCCACTGGAGGCTAACATTTTTTCCCCTAAAACTTCCTGGTGAGGCTGTTTCTAATGGAAACCTTTTAAAGCATGGAGATAGACCTGGGAATCAACCTGTGGGGAAAACCAGCCAATATTCAAGAATGTTTCCTGTAGATGTCAGTTGAGGCAGGTGATAATATATAATATAGACTGGAATCTAAAGGGGAAAATCAAAGCATTATACCAGGTGGGCTTCATAAACATGCCAACAGGGCCAGTGTCTCCACTGGACAATATACCCCAAAGGCTCAAGACATAAAAACATATATACAGGCTTCAGAATACACAAAGAAAACAGCAAAATCAAAATTAATAAATGTCTAATTAAATATCTACAAAATATAACATTTTGTTCTTGCTAATTGTTCAATTCCACATTCTTGAATTTTTCATGAGTATTTTATTACTTTTGAGAACAATTAGTGGGAGAGAGCCTCATAATGTAAGAATGCACGAATAGGCACAACTGCCAAGATTACATAACCATTAGTAAAGGAGTCAAAAGCAAACTTATCTAAAACCTGTCAGAGTTGTATGGCAATGTTTTTGATTTTAACACAGAGTATAGATAAAGTTGGGCTTCACTTATGGCTCAGGAGGTAAAGAATCTTCCTGCAATGCAGGAGACCCAGGTTTAATCCCTGCGTTGGGAAGATCCCCTGGAGAAGGAAAGGGCCACCCACTCCAGTATTGTCACCTGAAGAATTCCATGGATAGAGGAGCCTGGCAGATTATAGTCCATGGGGTTGCAAAGAGTCGGATGCAACTGAGCAACTAACACTTTCACTTTTCAGTTTTCATGGATATATTTAAATGTTAGATGAGATGTGGAGTTCCTAAAAAGAATGCCTTAGACAAGGGGGTCAGCATTCTTGTTTTCTTTAAAAGGCCAGGAAGTAAATGTGTTGGGCTTTGTGAGCCATATATCTCCATCATGATTACTCAGCATTGCTATGGAAGCACAAAGTAGTCATGGATGGCCCTTAAATAACATATGAGCACAGCTGTGTACCAATAAAGCTTTATTTACAAAAACAGATGGTGGGCCAGTTGTTCCCCATGGCCATAGTTTTCTGTCCCTTTCCTCAGATCCAGGAGCATCCAATGACTTCCTACTGACCCTCACCAACCATTCAGACTCAAGAAGTATTCTGTTCTAAGACAGGACTAAGATAGGAATCCTGAATTCCCCAGAAAACATCGTAGACTCTCCTCAGAATCATTCCAGAATTAGCACAGCTATTCTACACAACTGTGAGTCAGTTTTAGACTTTCCAATCCTTTGGAGATGGTTTTCTTCTTTTTCAGTTACCCAAAGCACTAGGTGACACATGAAATAACTATACTAATTCTTGTGATCTCTTTCAGTATTTCCCCAGCTTCTTTAGAAAGAAAAGTTTTAACTCTGCACCAACTAAAACTTGGGGCTTCCCAGGTGGCACTAGTGATAAAGAACTTGCCAGTCAGTGCTGGAGATCTAAGAGACACAGGTTTGATCTCTGGGTCAGGACGATCCCCTGGAATAAGTCATGGAAACCCAGGCCAGTATTCTTGCCCGGGAAATCCCATGGGCAGACGAGCCTGGTGGGTTACGGTTCATAGGATCACAAAGAGTTGGACTCGAATTCAAGAGGGTGTGCACAAAAAGACTATGCTCCTTAGTTATATAATTTTTTTAGAATTTGCCATAGGCTTTTAGATATCTAATATATATATTAAAGTGCCCTGGTATCTTTTAAAATTTTGCTTAACCAGTTTCTTATATATTACACAGCCAAGAAAACAGTATATACAGGGCACATGTCCTACTGTTTACATTTTTTTTTAATAGATAAAGGACACTATCACCTCCCCCACAGTTTACACTAGTGGTAACTGGACATGTAAAAATCAATTAAAGTTTGTGGTGTTGTATAAAAATAGAATTTAATCAGAGTTTAGTCACTCAAAGGCTCCTAAGTTATTTTAATTATATCAGTTTTTTTAATATTTACCACTCATAAAGTTTTAATTATTTCTCTTATGAAAATAAATTTTATCTATTTATCTACTCAAAGAGTGCAATGGGATTAATATATTTTAAAAAATCACTAAAAATACAAATTGCAAATATTCTACAAAATATTACCCTATTGTTTTTCACTTAAACTGAAGCAGAACCATAATAAAGAAATTTAAGTAAGCACTTAAAAATCTTTCCCCAGTTTTACCTGTTGTTTTCCCCAGCATTACCTGTTGTTCTCAAATAATTGGGGTAATCTGTGGATTATATTTCATATATTATCAGAGTTGGGCTGCTCATGGAAGCAAGGAATTACACAATTAAATTCAAATTTCTCTAGAAAATATGCCCGACAAATTTTTTAAAAAGTATGACCTGCTGTTTTGTTTTGGTTCAAAATGTCCCAGAATGTCCAATCGTTTAATCCAGACTCAGTTTACCCTCATTCTGTTAGAACTAGAAGGTAATGTTTTAAAAACAAAAGGAGAAAAGCATTCTAGAATAGTGATTTCCCCTTGTGAATTATTCCAATTCACCAAAATATGCATTTTTTAGGAACGAAAAGGTGACTCAGAATATATTTCTTCTAATGGAGCAGCCTTTGGCCCCAAATAGTCCAGCAAGTCGGGCGGTAGGTCCTGTTCAGAGAAGGTGAGAGAACTGAGGCTGTCTGCTTGCTCACACTCGCCCTCCTCTGCGTAGACGTGAGGTGGGTAGCCAAGATCACCCTCGGGGTCGTGGGTGCCACAGAGCTGCTGGAGGGGAACCAGGGAGAGGAGGTGAGTGCCATGGCCTGTGAGCCTTGCCCCATCACAGGCCCTTCTATAGACTCAGATAAAGCGGCAAGCTGAGGGGAGGGACCCCGTCACACTCTTCCTGATCTCAGGGAGGGAACACTGACAATGACGGTGCCCCTGACCTGGGTAGGATGACAGGAACACGGAAGAAAACCACCCACGCCTTCTACCCTCTTAGGGTAGACTCATCCCTAACCCAGACCTGAGACCTCCCCTCCTGGCCCTATGCCTGCTATCACCTTGAATGACCATCCTCAATACATGTTTGTGGGATGAACGGATGGGTGAGGTTAAAGGGCTTTCCCCTGTTGATCTTCAAATACGCTAGAAGGTTGCTGATGGAAGTCTGAGCCTATTTCATAGATTGAGGTGGGGATGGGTTTACAAGTCTAAGCCATCATGGCTCACAGCATCCGTGTGAGAATGAACTCATCTAGACCTGAAGACGTTCAGAATCAGACCCCACCCCTCACCATGTCTCCAGGCTCTCAGCCAGCTGTGTCCACCTTGCTCAGCTCACGGGGGCTCCTCCAGGCTCTCCATTTAGAGGGAATATCGTCTCCTGGCCCTGCATCTACTAGTGCCCAGATCTGCTGACCACAGTACCCGGGAACCTTCATCCTTACATCACACACCTGCAGGGGCTGTGGTCACCGTGTGGCCCTGTGCCTTGAGGCATGGGTGGTGGGGGGAAGCCAGCTGACAGGTGAATCCAGGGGTTGGGACTGGGGTGTCATCAGTCCTGTCATGTCCCCTCAGTGCAGCCAAGTAAATAACTAAGGATGGGACTGGTGAGCACACAGCAAACCAGGATCTGCAGGGGTTCTGTGCTCATAGCTCCCAAGGCCTGTGACAGCAGAAGCTTCTAGCCCTGATTCAGCAGTTTAGAAGCCCTGTGAGATCAATAATTCATCATAAACCCCAACTAAGTTAGAAGGCTCACAAGGGAAAGCTCTGGGCCTTCTAATCTGCTGTTTTTCCCTCCTCTCACACCACCCAGCTCAGCTCCAACTTTGCACTAATGAAGGCTCCCTGCCTGCCTGGGGGACAGGAGGACAGGCCTCAGCAGGAAGCAGCCTCCTTCAGCCCAGTCAGACGGTGAACTGGTCCCCACCCGCTCCATCCACAGGGCACAGCTGTGTGGGGTGGAGAGGGCAGATACACAGATGTGAATGTGGGTAAGCAAGATGATACGTAATGATAACCAGGGACTAAACTAGAAGGGTTCTCGCTTCCCGTGACCCGTCTTCATCCACTCTAATAGCCAGAGGAAGGGGCCCCCAGGCACGTCTCACAAAACAGGTCCCCAGGAAGCTCCGATGAGCACCCAGACCCTCTAATGCAGCATCTGCAGTGTTGGGGGCCTCCTACCTGACTCAACACCTCCGCCATCACTCCTGCTCTCATTTCCAGGGGTCCTCTGGGCACCGCGGTTTCGAGGCAAACCTGAAAAGTGAAGAAAAGCATCCTAATCTTGTCAGAGTCAGCTCACAGCTCCCCTCAGTTGATGGCCTCTGCTGGCTGGCACACGGGGGCCACCACCAGCTGGAGGACGGTCTCAGCTCACCTGGAAAGGACAACAGGCCAAGGGCAGTTTAACCAGATGTCACCTCCATGTGTGCAGGGAGAGAGGGCAGCCCTGCCGGTTCTGACTGATGGACTGGTGGACCCTCCATGCCTTGGCTTCCACGGAAGAAGGAAGCCGAGTGAGCCTGGCCAGCAGGGTTTGGGTCTGGTCCACAAACGTGAATCAGCAAGAGGCTGACTGCCCCACATGGGGAAACTCATCTCACTGCCTGTCCCCACAATGCACAGCTCATCTCAGGTTCCAAACTCCCTCCTCCTGCCTTGGCAGGTCAGCCGCACCTCGTGCACACAGGGTGCCGAGCTGCCTTCTCTCTCTCATGGACCTGGGTCTCAGGTTACGGCTGAGGAGTCGGATAGAGCCATGAGGAGGTGGGCTTAGCATGCCCCACGTGGGGGCCACCTGGGACCCCAGAGAGCCCCACCTGCATCGTGTAGTCAGGCCCATGCAGGTGAGGCCAAGCAGCCCCTCACTCAGCCTCACACAGGTGCGGGGCCTTCACCCAAGGTGAGAGGAATGTAGTGATGAGCGTGCAAGGTGCAGGAGAGGCCGCCTGCACCTGGGGCCTCTCGGGAAGAGGAGGGAAGGCCAGCAGAGGCCAGGAGGCTGGAGGCAGCCCAGACCTGCAGGCGGAGGACAGTGCAGGAGAGACCAGATGACCCCAGGTCTCAGGGCTGCAGACCATCCCAGGACAACAGCCAGCTGTCAGGTGGGTTTAAATTGGAGAGTGACATGAGAGCTTTCCCTGGTGGCTCAGAGGGTAAAGCAATGCGGGAGACCCAGATTCAGTCCCTGGGTTGAGAAGATTCCCTGGAGGAGGAAATGGCAACCCACTCCAATATTCTTGCCTGGAGAATCCCATGGATGGCCCGGTATGCCACAGTCCGTGGGGTCCCAAAGAGTGGGACATGACTGAGTGACTTCACTTTCACTTTCAGAAACACATTGGTGACTTTTACAGCTGCAGTGACTTCTGATCACCCCTGAATTTAGGGGTACTTTGTATACTCCAGAAGATGTGTATAAAACACTGTGAAGTTTGGGATAATTTTACATGTCCATGAATATATACAAACACACACCTGTCTGTACCCGTATCTGTCTATACACATAAACCCATCCTATCACCATTGCGAACTGAACTAAACACTCTTAGCCAAAGAGATAGCAGGGATAATCCCGATCAACAAGACCTGCTGCCTGGCGATGCTGTGTCCTCAGTCACTGCCCTCCAGCTCCCGTGGGCCTCTCGGAGGAGAATACAAGAGACACAGGCCCTTCCTCCAATGTGCTTTCTGGTCAGACCCTGTGGTCCTTCCCAGGCTGGTGGAAGGCACACCACCAGTCTCCAGGGAAACTCAGGGTCGATTTTTGCTTGAGTAGATTTTAAGTTCCACCACACGCCACTTTTTGCTGCTTTTGTTTCATTTTGCTGCATTTACCGCCCGTGACTCTGTCAAGACCAAGAGCACAGTTTCCCTCCCCCGGGCGCTCGGAACGGAGGCCCTGGCTTCAGGCATGTTCCCAGGACCCACGACTCCTCGAAGGTACTTCAGCAAGAGTGTTTGAATTTCATTCTAATTATGTGGAAGTTATTTTAATAATAATATTTAATGTTATTTTTCCAATATAATGGAGAAGGGCTTACATCTTTTTAACTGAGCCCTCCCAACATGTTAATAAAAGCAAAAATGTTATAATTTGCTTTTATGAAACTTGAATGAAGCTTTTTGTCGCTTGTTTGCTAAATCAAGAGAACCTGATACGATAAGCTGAGCTCCCTTAAAAATATCTGAAACTGCTTACTGTCATAAATTGAAATTTTCTTGACACGTTAAGAATAGATTTCAACAATGTGAGGCAATGAATTAGGGTCTAAGGAAGAACTCTGCAAACTTCCTCCACTATAGCCAACTTCCTTTATATTGTTACTGTTTCCAGTTGAATCACTGTTTTTATTTGTTGCTTTGGTAACAGGTGTATGTTGCAAATGGCATTGCACTTCAAAATCAGTACTAATAAAAAGCAGCTCTTTCCTGTTTTATTTATAATGGCATTCTTTGTAAGATCTCATTTGTAAAGAAGGATTCTGCTGTTAGAAAGGTTTAGGAGGAAATGGACTAGTGGCCCCTATGGTCCCCTTAGTTCAAAACTTCGATAAATCCATAAAGAATCAAAGCAAAAGAACACTCAGGCCTTCACCAAGTTCCTAGCTTCTCAGCAGCAAAAGAAACTTGTCAGGAACTGAAACCCTCTGGTGCTTTCAGGTCTGGAGGTAAGTACTTCATTCAGTTCCCATCTGCTCCCTAGAAGTCATGGTTTAGACCGTAAAGAATCCACCTGCCAATTCAGGAGACCCAGGTTCAGTCCCTGGGTTGGGAAGACCCCCTGGAGAAGGTAATGGCTATCCACTCCAGTATTCTTGCCTGGAGAATCCCATGGACAGAGAAGCCTGGTCCATAGCTACAATCCATAGGGCTGCAAAGAGTCAGACAGGAACGAGTGACTAACACTTTCACTTTTTTCACTGCTTCCCACATCCACTGCTTTCAGCTTATTCGGATGTTGGTCGGGTGTATTTTTACCACCTTCCCCCTTCGCAGTTTCCCATTTTCAGGGCTTCCCACAGCTGCCAGGACCATAAGGTAACTCTTTTCATGGTAACTTCATTGGTACTTACAGGAGTAGAGTATTTGTTTCTCACACTTGGCTCAAAAAACACGCCATGACCCTGGAATTATTTTAGAAAATGAAAAATTAAAGTAAAAAAAAAGAACTGTTTATTGGTTTCATATAAGTTACCCAAAGATGCAAACACATAACTAGAAATTCTTGTAACCATAAGGCCTCCTGTTTCTGCACTAAAGATATCTAATGATAGCAGTATAGGTATTCCTAGCAGAAATCCATGGGTGAGTTTTATAGTTGCTTTGTGGGGATGGAACACGAAAATGTGAGATTTTCAAGCCCATCTTGGGTCTACAAAACTCACATCAGACTCACGGTGTGCCGAGAGTGTGGCCTCAAAGTCTGTGAATGGGGCCCATTCATCCCTAAGACCCAAGACTGGTTACATAATGGGAAGGACCCAGCACAAAAAATGTGAGCCCCTTGCCAGATATGAAGTGTTTCAAGATGGTGACAGGAGAGTATTAACCAAGTACCAGGCCCTTCCGAGCACAGGGGCCTGTGGGACTGACTGGGTTCCATGCCTATGAAGCTGACCCTTCCACGGTCAGAGGGACACACCTATCAATGCACAAGCCCTTTCAACGATTCATGGAATCATGTTTGTGCAAAAGAGAAGAACTCATTTTTATCTTGGCTCAAACGTAGCCTGAGAAAAATAATTATAGAGGTCTTGAATTTTTTCTTAAAAGTTTCCGTCATGAAAACAATGACTCTTTGGCCCTTGAGAACCCATTTTAGCTCTTGTCAGAAGAGTAAATTTTTTATTAAACTAATTGCTAGCTACATTAGTGAAGTCCAAATAAGGTCTGTATTTGAGGCCTGTGTCAATACCGAAGTCAGTTTTCTGGTTTTGATAACATACTGTGTAGACTATTATCTTGGGAGAAAGCTGTGTGGAAGGTACACAGGAACTCTGAACTATTTTTACAACTTTGTGTGAGCCTGAAAAGTAATGTTAAAAAGCACAGCTATAGTTTTAGAATGTGTACATGGAGCATATAAGGACATGGCTCAGTTTGGCAGGAGGTGTGGAGTCACTGAACTGGAAGTTGGTTAGGGCCAAGGCCACTGCTCTTGATCTTATAGATGACCTCTGGTACCCAGACATGAACACAGAGAAATGTATTTATTTGTGGCTGTCATATTTGATCAGAGCTATCAAATAACAACTCAGTAATAACCAACAATCACTATAGTTAGTTAGATATATGAGAAGGTTTTCACCACTATGTGTTTGTTCTACCAGAATCACAGAACCTTCTAGAAGGGAACCCACTGTCCGTCACCAGTGAAGTCCCAGCAGCAGAAGCAAAGCCATGCAACTCACTGGAGTTCCCAGGACAAGGTGTACTTGGTCAGATGCACTCAATGGAGAAGGTAGTGTTTCTTCTATATCCTAGGGGAAAACGCTGGTTTGCTCCAAAGGTAACACATTTCCCTCTAGGTGAAAACAAAGAAGCTACACCTTTTCCTGCTCAGATATTCACATGCAAATAAAAATTAGCGTTATGATGAGGGGGAGGGGAAATGGAAGTAGAAAAGGAAAGGTGAAGAGAAGCAAGGAAAAATAAAATAAAACAAAGTGGGTATGTGTGACCCAACATGACTTGAAGATTCTAACATTCTATGGATGATATTATAGACACCTGCCAACTGAATATGCACACAAGATCNATATACAAACACACACCTGTCTGTACCCGTATCTGTCTATACACATAAACCCATCCTATCACCATTGCGAACTGAACTAAACACTCTTAGCCAAAGAGATAGCAGGGATAATCCCGATCAACAAGACCTGCTGCCTGGCGATGCTGTGTCCTCAGTCACTGCCCTCCAGCTCCCGTGGGCCTCTCGGAGGAGAATACAAGAGACACAGGCCCTTCCTCCAATGTGCTTTCTGGTCAGACCCTGTGGTCCTTCCCAGGCTGGTGGAAGGCACACCACCAGTCTCCAGGGAAACTCAGGGTCGATTTTTGCTTGAGTAGATTTTAAGTTCCACCACACGCCACTTTTTGCTGCTTTTGTTTCATTTTGCTGCATTTACCGCCCGTGACTCTGTCAAGACCAAGAGCACAGTTTCCCTCCCCCGGGCGCTCGGAACGGAGGCCCTGGCTTCAGGCATGTTCCCAGGACCCACGACTCCTCGAAGGTACTTCAGCAAGAGTGTTTGAATTTCATTCTAATTATGTGAAAGTTATTTTAATAATAATATTTAATGTTATTTTTCCAATATAATGGAGAAGGGCTTACATCTTTTTAACTGAGCCCTCCCAACATGTTAATAAAAGCAAAAATGTTATAATTTGCTTTTATGAAACTTGAATGAAGCTTTTTGTCGCTTGTTTGCTAAATCAAGAGAACCTGATACGATAAGCTGAGCTCCCTTAAAAATATCTGAAACTGCTTACTGTCATAAATTGAAATTTTCTTGACACGTTAAGAATAGATTTCAACAATGTGAGGCAATGAATTAGGGTCTAAGGAAGAACTCTGCAAACTTCCTCCACTATAGCCAACTTCCTTTATATTGTTACTGTTTCCAGTTGAATCACTGTTTTTATTTGTTGCTTTGGTAACAGGTGTATGTTGCAAATGGCATTGCACTTCAAAATCAGTACTAATAAAAAGCAGCTCTTTCCTGTTTTATTTATAATGGCATTCTTTGTAAGATCTCATTTGTAAAGAAGGATTCTGCTGTTAGAAAGGTTTAGGAGGAAATGGACTAGTGGCCCCTATGGTCCCCTTAGTTCAAAACTTCGATAAATCCATAAAGAATCAAAGCAAAAGAACACTCAGGCCTTCACCAAGTTCCTAGCTTCTCAGCAGCAAAAGAAACTTGTCAGGAACTGAAACCCTCTGGTGCTTTCAGGTCTGGAGGTAAGTACTTCATTCAGTTCCCATCTGCTCCCTAGAAGTCATGGTTTAGACCGTAAAGAATCCACCTGCCAATTCAGGAGACCCAGGTTCAGTCCCTGGGTTGGGAAGACCCCCTGGAGAAGGTAATGGCTATCCACTCCAGTATTCTTGCCTGGAGAATCCCATGGACAGAGAAGCCTGGTCCATAGCTACAATCCATAGGGCTGCAAAGAGTCAGACAGGAACGAGTGACTAACACTTTCACTTTTTTCACTGCTTCCCACATCCACTGCTTTCAGCTTATTCGGATGTTGGTCGGGTGTATTTTTACCACCTTCCCCCTTCGCAGTTTCCCATTTTCAGGGCTTCCCACAGCTGCCAGGACCATAAGGTAACTCTTTTCATGGTAACTTCATTGGTACTTACAGGAGTAGAGTATTTGTTTCTCACACTTGGCTCAAAAAACACGCCATGACCCTGGAATTATTTTAGAAAATGAAAAATTAAAGTAAAAAAAAAGAACTGTTTATTGGTTTCATATAAGTTACCCAAAGATGCAAACACATAACTAGAAATTCTTGTAACCATAAGGCCTCCTGTTTCTGCACTAAAGATATCTAATGATAGCAGTATAGGTATTCCTAGCAGAAATCCATGGGTGAGTTTTATAGTTGCTTTGTGGGGATGGAACACGAAAATGTGAGATTTTCAAGCCCATCTTGGGTCTACAAAACTCACATCAGACTCACGGTGTGCCGAGAGTGTGGCCTCAAAGTCTGTGAATGGGGCCCATTCATCCCTAAGACCCAAGACTGGTTACATAATGGGAAGGACCCAGCACAAAAAATGTGAGCCCCTTGCCAGATATGAAGTGTTTTCAAGATGGTGACAGGAGAGTATTAACCAAGTACCAGGCCCTTCCGAGCACAGGGGCCTGTGGGACTGACTGGGTTCCATGCCTATGAAGCTGACCCTTCCACGGTCAGAGGGACACACCTATCAATGCACAAGCCCTTTCAACGATTCATGGAATCATGTTTGTGCAAAAGAGAAGAACTCATTTTTATCTTGGCTCAAACGTAGCCTGAGAAAAATAATTATAGAGGTCTTGAATTTTTTCTTAAAAGTTTCCGTCATGAAAACAATGACTCTTTGGCCCTTGAGAACCCATTTTAGCTCTTGTCAGAAGAGTAAATTTTTTATTAAACTAATTGCTAGCTACATTAGTGAAGTCCAAATAAGGTCTGTATTTGAGGCCTGTGTCAATACCGAAGTCAGTTTTCTGGTTTTGATAACATACTGTGTAGACTATTATCTTGGGGGAAAGCTGTGTGGAAGGTACACAGGAACTCTGAACTATTTTTACAACTTTGTGTGAGCCTGAAAAGTCATGTTAAAAAGCACAGCTATAGTTTTAGAATGTGTACATGGAGCATATAAGGACATGGCTCAGTTTGGCAGGAGGTGTGGAGTCACTGAACTGGAAGTTGGTTAGGGCCAAGGCCACTGCTCTTGATCTTATAGATGACCTCTGGTACCCAGACATGAACACAGAGAAATGTATTTATTTGTGGCTGTCATATTTGATCAGAGCTATCAAATAACAACTCAGTAATAACCAACAATCACTATAGTTAGTTAGATATATGAGAAGGTTTTCACCACTATGTGTTTGTTCTACCAGAATCACAGAACCTTCTAGAAGGGAACCCACTGTCCGTCACCAGTGAAGTCCCAGCAGCAGAAGCAAAGCCATGCAACTCACTGGAGTTCCCAGGACAAGGTGTACTTGGTCAGATGCACTCAATGGAGAAGGTAGTGTTTCTTCTATATCCTAGGGGAAAACGCTGGTTTGCTCCAAAGGTAACACATTTCCCTCTAGGTGAAAACAAAGAAGCTACACCTTTTCCTGCTCAGATATTCACATGCAAATAAAAATTAGCGTTATGATGAGGGGGAGGGGAAATGGAAGTAGAAAAGGAAAGGTGAAGAGAAGCAAGGAAAAATAAAATAAAACAAAGTGGGTATGTGTGACCCAACATGACTTGAAGATTCTAACATTCTATGGATGATATTATAGACACCTGCCAACTGAATATGCACACAAGATCTAGAAGCTGACACAGACAGATGAAACTGTTTAGATCTAGGGATGGGACTGTGGATAATTTTTGCTTTGGGTTTCTATTTTTAATATAAGCCCTTCAATCATGAAATAAAATTTCCAAAAAAAACACGAGGCACAGGTCAGCAGTAACAGTTCTAAGGAAGTCCATGCCTTGTCGCAGATTTTAAAATAGCAGGTCACCTGATAATCATAAGTGACAATCTCACTGAGGGAAGGTGTGTGAATGGCTATCAAACCAGCCACAATAGGTACACTGACTATTTGCAGGACATCATAAAGGAACCTAGAGACTCACCAGAAAATAGAAGAGCAGCTTTCGTGTCCTCCCCTGCAGATGGGGGAGCAAGGTATCCTCCAGCAGGGGTTTGGTAAAGATGCAGTAGGATTATACTTGCAGAGTGCAAACCCCAGGGCATGATTAGTGGACCAGAGTTCTTACTATGCCTACCAGGAGCTCTGGCCTCCAGAAGCTTATAGACCAGTCAAGGAAGAGAGGCCCCTGCCAGCCTTCCCCAGGAGTCTCTGTGCCCCCTCCCCCTGGGAACATGGAATGGTGGGCAGATGCCCTCTGGACCTGGCCCTGCTCTCCCCAGCCAGGTGCCTGCACAATAAATGACAGCAGCCCTGGGTCAACTTGGTCTTTTCCAAAGTGGAATCTTCACCCGCTTAGAGAAGGGAAAGTTTAGCCAGACTGGGAACAGGGCTTCAAATGACATTGAACTGTGTGCTAAGAAAAATCAGTCCCTGTCTAATTCCTCTTCCATGCTCCTAATGACATCAAGGAGGAAGTGTCCGTCAGGTGCCAGCCTGTCCTGGTCCTCTCTCTCTTTCCACATTTTCTACCTAGAATTACAGGGTTCTATTTCTATTGTGTCTGAGTTTCACTCACCTGCTCTTTATACAAGTAAAACTTGTTTTCTGCTTACAATTGAAATATAAAATTTCCTGTTTAAAGAAATGCACTTCTTTTGGACACAAGTCCATTTAAAGGAAAATAATGTTTAAAGTAGTGACGTTAGCGCTGGACGGACTGGAGTGTGGCCCTGAGCCATTCAACACTTGAGCTGGGCGCAAAGGCATGTGAGGTTGAGCAGAACTGCAGGGGCTTTGCAGGTGGGGGTGGGGTGAAAGCAGGTGTGGCTTGGGCCTGTAGGGGGACATCCCAGGATGTGGGTGGGGGAGCAGCCATGGTGTCCCCGTCACATCGAATGGTCATCGAAGTCACCCCTCTTGTTTCAACACAAGCAGCAAACGAGCCACACTCACCTTAGCTCCCAGCTTGCCGCCCGCCTCGGCTGGGCTGATGGACAGGGCTGGCATGTGATCCCCGAGGTATGGCCTTCCCTGTAGGACAGAGGGAAAGAAATATGACTGGGGCTGAAATTACAGGTGGTCGGCATTAAACACAGAGAACAGGGAGTAAGGCCTCCCTTCTGGCATCACAGACAGCATCCTGAGCCTGGAAAACACAGCCTGCGCTGTGAAGCAGGAGGGCAACCCTGACAAGCGGACGCTTTGTAATTGGCAGGAAGTGAAGTTTCTTGTTGTTTAGCGGTTCACCTGAAGTGATGGCAACAGCAAAAACCAAGCAACCAGAGAGAAAACCTTGCTTCAATCAGCCTCAGCATCTCAGAACTGGCCCTTGCCCTCTTCTAAGCCTCAATGATGGCTCTTGGGGTCACCACAGTGGGCAGTGCTGTGTGGAGCCTTAGCCATTTCTCACTCAACGAATACTGAGGGACTCGGAAGTTGAGAAGTGCTGGATTTCTTCTCTTTGAAAAAGATTTACTTATTTATCGTTTCCGCTGTGGCGGGCCTTTGCTGCGGCGAGGGCTTTCTCCAGTTGCTCCGGGTGGGGACTGCTCGCCGTCTCAGAGCTTGGGATCCTCACTGTGGTGGCTGCTCTTGCTGCGGAGCACAGGCTCTAGGGCGCATGCTCAGTGGCGGTGGCCCGCGGGCTCAGTTGCTCTGCAGCATGTGGGATCTTCCCAGGCCAGGGATCGAACCAATGTCTCTTCTCCTGCACTGGCAGGCAGATTCCTGACCACTGGACCACCAGGAAAGGCCTGGATTTCTTTTCTAAGGGCTCACTGGCTTCCCCACAGAGAGGGGGACAGTTTGGATCAGGGGGTGAGTCCGGTAGCAGACAAGGACAAGGCGGGTAGAATCAGTGATGGGGTCTAGATGAAGGGAATCTTCTCAAGAGTGTGCAGTGTGCCCCGTGTGTGGATGCAGGCTGGTGTATTCTATTCACATAAGATGGAATAACAGGGAAGTGTGGACACAGTGGGGCAGCCTTATTTACCAATGGCTACAAGGACATAATTGGTAGCTGCTATTAGTAATACTAGAGAAACTCACCTGAAAATGTCATTTGCCCTAAATAAAGTTTCTCGGCCTCAGCACTGCTAACACTCGGGCAGGTGACTTCTCTGTCATGGGGCTGTCCTGAGCACAGCAGAACGGCCTGCCACGTCCCCCAGTTGGTTCTACCCACCAGACACAATAGCATCACCCGCACCCACCCCCCCGGCCAACTCTGCACTCGCAGTTGAGTCATAACCACCAACACGGCTCTAGAGACTGCCAGATGTCCGCTGGGGTGGGGATGGGGGTCAGAATCGCTCCCAGTTAGAGCCAGCACCCTAGACAAGTGTGACGAGATGATGACATGAGGGGGCGGTGAATGAGAGCAGTATGGAGGGCCTACCGCATGGTCCTCATGAGTCACAGTCCAGCTCCGCTACCTGGGGAGGATCGGCTCTGCTCTCCTCGTTCCACGCGATCAGGGTCTGGATCCCCTCATCCCGTGGCACAGAGCAACCCTGCCTCTTGGCTTCGGACACAAGGCGGCATCGCAGCAGGAGGAGCATAGCGGCTGTGACGAGACAAGGGGGAGAGGAGATGCTGGAGCGCTGGCCGATCAGAGGCTCCCTCCCACAGGAGCCTGCGCTGCTGGCATATAACTCGGCTGGGGGCTCATGGGGGCAAGCTGAACCTTCATCAATCTTTGCAGCCTCAGCGCTTAGCACAGCCTGGGGCACAGTAGGTGAGAGGTCTGATTTGTGGGACTGATTGAGTAATACTATGTGACCAGTAATATTCTACTGTCTCCTTGAAAACTGAGCTTCCTTGTTAGCCTTTGCCAAGCCTGGGAGCTTGTGTACATTGCTGTCCTCAGCTATTAAAATCATCTCTGCTCTGTTGCTCAGTCATGTCTGACTTTTTGCGACCCCGTGGACTATAGCCCGCCAGGTTCCTCTGCCCATGGGATTTCTCAGGCAAGAATACTGGAGTGGGTTGCCATTTCCTTCTCCAGGGGATCTTCCCGACCCAGGGATTGAACCTGCATCTCCTGCTTGGCAGGAATCCACAGACAGTGGACCACTGTCCTTAGACAGTGTCTGTCTCTGGGTTCCATTGCTGTAAAGTCTGCTACTGAGCAGAAGCCCCCTTTGCCAGGCAGGCAGCCTGTCTGACCAGGGTGGAAACCTCCCATCCAAGCCTGGGCCTCCCATGAGCCTGGGGGTCATTCTCAAAGGCACCCCGCTGACCTCAGCCATCTGCACTCCCCACCCCTGAGGACTCTATGCCCTTGGCTTATAGCCCAGGGAGAGGAGCTGCATTCCCACGACAGCTCCTGTCTATGCTGACCTGCCAGAGCCATGAACGCTACACAGAGAGGGACCAGGGCGCCCTGCAGGACCCCAGCTCTCGCGACGAGGGGCTCCGCACAGGTGAATCCATCGGGACAGGAGCAGACCCTCACGTGGACAGTCTGCTTCTGGGAAAGTCCCTGTTTGTCTCCGATGAGAAGCGGCACAGAGTAGTCACCAAGTGAAAGGCTTCTCTGCATTAGAAGTTCCACTGAATAACCTGCAGAGGGAGAGGGACCTTAGCTGCGTTGCTGTGTTCATTCGCTCAGCTGCTCAGGTGTTATTTCTTAATGCCTCCCTTGTGCCAGGCTCTGTAGGAAGTTTGAGGTAGCCATGACCACTCTCTCCCACGGACACCTGCTACTGCTAAGTCGCTTCAGTCATATCCAACTCTTAGCAACCCCATGGACTGCAGCCTACCAGGCTTCTCCATCCATGGGATTTTCCAGGCGAGAGTTCTGGAGTGGGGTGCCATTGCCTTCTCCCCCATGGACACCAGCTGCATGTAAAGTGGCTCCCAAGACCACCTTCAGGCTGATGATTCTCTAGAAGGGCTCAGGACTCACTATGAACTGTCTACTCATGGCTATAAAAACAGCACCCCAGTTTTTCTTTAGGGGCACCCACACTTTCTGAACTCTTTGCCCATGTGGATCAGGAGGGGCTAAGCCCAGATCCCAGCCTGGTCCAGGTATGGGCTCAGAACCAGCCACCCAGTGCATCTGCCCTCCCAGCCCCCTCCCAGGGTTGAGCAGGGCAGGTGGCTCAAGCCTTGTGATTTTGTACACCTTCTTGCCAGGCACCAGAAAGAGTCCCAGGGACCCCTGGCCGCCATGCTGCTGTCTCCAAAGGAGAGCCTGCCTGCAGATGAAGGGAGCACAGAGCCAAGGTCGAGAGCTGCCACCTCCAGGAAGTCCTCTGGGCACCCAGGTCAGCTGGGACACAGGCTTACCTGCCCCTTTCTTGGCGACATAAGCCAGCACATTCCCCTTGGCCTGAGTGTGTGTGAGTCAGGTCTCGTCCTTTTCCAGCCTTTCTCTCTGGCCGGTGTGATACGCACCCCTGTTTTCCCCCAGTCTCCACATGTCTTCTGCATCTCCCCACGTGCTGTCCAGTTTGAAGGTGAACGGCTCGGAGTAGGGCTCTAGGTCGCTGTCCTCCGCCTCGATGAGGAGGGGTTTGTCTCCCTCAGACTGGCAGACCTCCAGGTGCTGAGAGCTCGGGCGGAGCGTGGGAGCGTTGTCGTTGACGTCTGACAGGAAGAGCAGCATGGTCCCCGTTCCCGTCTGCGGAGGGACACCTGGGTGGGGAGGAGGGGATCCCAGCAGGGCTGCTGATTAATTCCCAAGCACACAGACGCCTGTGAATGAGCACTCCCTCCCGGCCTCTGCAGAGAACCACTCTGCGGAGACACTGAAGCCAATTCCCTTTCAATAAGCTTTATTTTAGAAATAAGGTAGTGGTATCCCAAGTACCTGTTGCCCAGTGTCCTTCTTGGATCCGTTTTCCTGCTCTTTTGAAAATCTGGGTAGGATAAGTTAATAAAACACTTGTTGAATGAGGGACAATTATCAAGTAGATGATTATATCAGCCATGGAAGTTGTTAAAACAGGAGTGGGGGCGGGAGAGGTGGGCAGCAGTAGGGGATGGATGTGATGTAGTTCTGGAGACCTCAGCTTCTATACTGGGTCCACACTGTGATCCTGGTCTGGATCCTGCACTAGAGTTTTGCAAGGTGTCACCCCTGGAGGACACTGGGCAACAGGTACTTGGGATACCACTACCTTATTTCTAAAATAAAGCTTATTGAAAGGGAATTGGCTTCAGTGTCTCCGCGGAGTGGTTCTCTGCAGAGGCCGGGAGGGAGCGCTCTTTCGCAGGCGTCTGTGTGCTTGGGAATTAATCAGCAGCCCTGCTGGGATCCCCTCCTCCCCACCCAGGTGTCCCTCCGCAGACGGGAACGGGGACCATGCTGCTCTTCCTGTCAGACGTCAACGACAACGCTCCCACGCTCCGCCCGAGCTCTCAGCACCTGGAGGTCTGCCAGTCTGAGGGAGACAAACCCCTCCTCATCGAGGCGGAGGACAGCGACCTAGAGCCCTACTCCGAGCCGTTCACCTTCAAACTGGACAGCACGTGGGGAGATGCAGAAGACATGTGGAGACTGGGGGAAAACAGGGGTGCGTATCACACCGGCCAGAGAGAAAGGCTGGAAAAGGACGAGACCTGACTCACACACACTCAGGCCAAGGGGAATGTGCTGGCTTATGTCGCCAAGAAAGGGGCAGGTAAGCCTGTGTCCCAGCTGACCTGGGTGCCCAGAGGACTTCCTGGAGGTGGTGGCTCTCGACCTTGGCTCTGTGCTCCCTTCATCTGCAGGCAGGCTCTCCTTTGGAGACAGCAGCATGGTGGCCGGGGGTCCCTGGGACTCTTTCTGGTGCCTGGCAAGAAGGTGTACAACATCACAAGGCTTGAGCCACCTGCCCTGCTCAACCCTGGGAGGGGGCTGGGAGGGCAGATGCACTGGGTGGCTGGTTCTGAGCCCATACCTGGACCAGGCTGGGATCTGGGCTTAGCCCCTCCTGATCCACATGGGCAAAGAGTTCAGAAAGTGTGGGTGCCCCTAAAGAAAAACTGGGGTGCTGTTTCTATAGCCATGAGTAGACAGTTCATAGTGAGTCCTGAGCCCTTCTACAGAATCATCAATCTGAAGGTGGTCTTGGGAGCCACTTTACATGCAGCTGGTGTCCATGGGGGAGAAGGCAATGGCACCCCACTCCAGAACTCTCGCCTGGAAAATCCCATGGATGGAGAAGCCTGGTAGGCTGCAGTCCATGGGGTTGCTAAGAGTTGGATATGACTGAAGCGACTTAGCAGTAGCAGGTGTCCGTGGGAGAGAGTGGTCATGGCTACCTCAAACTTCCTACAGAGCCTGGCACAAGGGAGGCATTAAGAAATAACACCTGAGCAGCTGAGCAAATGAACACAGCAACGCAGCTAAGGTCCCCCTCCCTCTGCAGGTTATTCAGTGGAACTTCTAATGCAGAGAAGCCTTTCACTTGGTGACTACTCTGTGCCGCTTCTCATCGGAGACAAACAGGGACTTTCCCAGAAGCAGACTGTCCACGTGAGGGTCTGCTCCTGTCCCGATGGATTCACCTGTGCGGAGCCCCTCGTCGCGAGAGCTGGGGTCCTGCAGGGCGCCCTGGTCCCTCTCTGTGTAGCGTTCATGGCTCTGGCAGGTCAGCATAGACAGGAGCTGTCGTGGGAATGCAGCTCCTCTCCCTGGGCTATAAGCCAAGGGCATAGAGTCCTCAGGGGTGGGGAGTGCAGATGGCTGAGGTCAGCGGGGTGCCTTTGAGAATGACCCCCAGGCTCATGGGAGGCCCAGGCTTGGATGGGAGGTTTCCACCCTGGTCAGACAGGCTGCCTGCCTGGCAAAGGGGGCTTCTGCTCAGTAGCAGACTTTACAGCAATGGAACCCAGAGACAGACACTGTCTAAGGACAGTGGTCCACTGTCTGTGGATTCCTGCCAAGCAGGAGATGCAGGTTCAATCCCTGGGTCGGGAAGATCCCCTGGAGAAGGAAATGGCAACCCACTCCAGTATTCTTGCCTGAGAAATCCCATGGGCAGAGGAACCTGGCGGGCTATAGTACACGGGGTCGCAAAAAGTCAGACATGACTGAGCAACAGAGCAGAGATGATTTTAANATAACAGAATTATGGAACCCTCACCTAAAACCAGTTAGGAACACAGATTTAATATCTCCCTAAGCAACATTAATTATACAACTGTTAATTATGCAAATGAGATATACAACCATGTGTGCTTGGGAATCTGGGTTCATAAGACAACTCTTATTACAACTCTAATTTACAGATTTTCTTAAATACAATCATTAAAATTACTTGATAGATTTTATTTTTCTAGCTTTCTGCTTTGGTAGGTTTATAAATACAGCCTTGAGAGAGATTATAGAGAAAAGTGTTAAAACATGCTGATAAAAATCACCGATCCTGGTTGATGACAAATTTGTCCTGCACAGTCACATCTTTCTGAGCTTATAAGGCAGTCCAAGTGCAGGGAAACTGCTCATGTTTATCATATGCAACTGGCTTTGACAAAGAGCTAGAGAGTTGTCTTATGAACAGATGAAAAAGATGCTGTAGTGGTGGCTGTGTCCTTATCAGGCTCATCATCTCTTCTGAATGAACACCGCCCCTCTTTCTATGGCATACCCCCCTAATTTGCCATTTCAATAATTATCAAAAATAATCATCAGTATAGATCCACAATGATAAAAAGGTTTATATCTTTCCCAATTGTGCTGAAAGACATTCACCTGTGTCATTTTCCCTTAGAAGCAAGAAAACATAGCCCCCTCTGACAATTCTGGGTCAGTGCTTACCATCATCAACAGCATGAGCGATGATTATGTAAATGCTGTCATTGACATAAGGAGATTCGCGGTCAACCGGCTTCACGGTGATGACCACCCCAGAGCGCTCATCTATGCTGACCCAGTTTGCGGGATCATAAGCCAGTTTGTATCTTGCAGAAGAAAACACATGTAATTTTTAAAATTAAAAAGTTACATCAAGAGACAAGTCCAAATATACCACAGCAGACACAATTCCCATTGTGAATCCAGGAAATTGTGAGAACCTCTGTTCAGAGTGTTCCTGGCTCTGATGAAGGCCCAGAGACCTGAGACCCGACCAGAGTGTCAGAGCAATATTCACTGAACACCAGGTGTCCTGTCCTTGTCGGGCTGCACATGACTCTGTCCACCTTGGGAAAACATTTCATCCTGGAACAGAGCCAGTCTTCAGTTGCCTGCAGGAGCTGGTGGCTTCATGTTAAGCCAAGCCCGCCTGTGCAACAAAACCACAAGACTCTATTACCCCTGGAGCCTAGAGGATTCACGTGAGGGTAATACAGCCAGGCGACATGGTTGTCTACATCCTGCTTCATCGGTGTGCACCTGGTAACCATTTTAATGGGCGAGCACACCTGGCCTTCCAGAATTCCCCAAGATCTGTCAGAGTCAGATAGCAGCCATCAGAACCAAGTGGGACCATCGGAACCCAACCTACCTGCTGAGAGACCCACAGAAGGAAAGGCCTGGACCCTCAGGCAAACAGAAAAGATGTCGCTCCCCAAAACAGCTGAAGACAGGGGGTTTCATGTGCCTTCTCTTCCTCATCACTTAAAGGCCCTGGAAAAGGTCAGTAACTCTTCCTGTCTGATATTTGTCAAGTCAAGGTTTACAAACGGACCAACCATACTCTAGGGATAGGAATATAGCCCTGAATCAGCTTGGAGTCTCTGTGGGTATCCCCCAGATGAGGTCCAGGCAGGGACTAGGAGCATCGGCATCATCTTGGAACTTGCTAGAAATGCAAATCTCAGTCCCAATCCCAGACCTCAAAATCAGAGCCCCCAAGAGTGAGACCCATCAAAGGGCATTTAACAGGCCTTCCAAGTGACTCTGATTCATGCTGTAGTTGGGCCTCTGTAACTCAGCACTTGCCTGCATAGACCTGGGGTGGTCTAGAACTCCAGGTTAGCTGCCCCCAAGGAGATAAGAGAGAAAACTGAGAAGCAAGTATCAGGAAATTTTTATAGTCAGTGGCATTACTGTGACCCCCCCCAAGCACATGATCATTTTTTGTAATTTATTTTTAAATATTTTATAAAATTATTATTCCACAGTGAACTGGAAATTTTAAAAAGCATATCTGGTCCTTCTCAATGGTTAAGTCGAGAAGCATTGCTCTAAGGAAGAATCTCAAACTCTAGTGCCCACAGGGGTGTCCCGAGCAGGTGCAAGAAATGAGCAAAGCTGGTCGGATAAGGATTGATGTCAATTGATGAGCGAGAGGTCAAAGGGATCTCTCCCCATGGCCCCGATGATCATGACCCCACTGGACACAGACTCAGTAATGCCAAATCTTCCTCTGTTTCAAGAACATTCAGATAATTCAGGTTGTTAGCATAGTCTTGATTTTTAAATGCTGGAAGCTTTATTATCTCTTTCTTTTTATTGCAGTAAAATGCACATAACATACAATTTACCACCTTCACCATTTTAAATTGCATTTCAGTGGGATTAAATATTAATACATCACACTGCTATGCAACCATCACCACAATCCATCTCCACAGCTCTTTTCATTCTTGTAAAATTGAACTCTGTGCCTACCAAACAATAATTCTCCATTTCCCCTCCTGCCAGCCCCTAGAAATCACCATTATATTTTATTTCTTTATGAGTTTTGACTACTCTAAATACCTCCTATAAGTGGAATTGTACAGAATTTGTCTTTTTGTGACTAGTGCATTTCACTTAGCACAATGTCCTTAGGGTTCATCCATGTTGGAGCATATTGCAGAATTCTGTTCATTTTTAAGGTTGAATAATATTCCATTGCATGTATGGACCACATTTTGTTTTCCCATTCATCATCAATGGCTCCCTGGGTTGCTTCCACGTTTTAGCTATTGTGATTAATGTTGCTATCAACATGGGTGTACAGCATCTCTTTGAGGCCCCGTTTTCGGTTCTCTTGGGCATGTACCCAGAAGTGGAATTGCTGGATCATATGGTAATTCTATTTTTAATTTTTTGAGGAACTCCCCTACTGTTTTTCTCAGAGGTTGCATCACCTTATAGTCCCACCAGCAGTGCCGAAGGATACCAATTTCTCCACATTCTCCCCNGGGCATGTACCCAGAAGTGGAATTGCTGGATCATATGGTAATTCTATTTTTAATTTTTTGAGGAACTCCCCTACTGTTTTTCTCAGAGGTTGCATCACCTTATAGTCCCACCAGCAGTGCCGAAGGATACCAATTTCTCCACATTCTCCCCAACACTTGTTTTCCTTTTTTTAATTGGAGGATAATTGCTTTACAATGTTGTGTTGTCTTTTGTGTACAACAGTGTGAATCAGCTGAACTGAGGTGGTTCAAATCTGGTGAACCTAGAGGGGTTTTCTGGGGTTTTTTGATGAATGTGAAGTGGTATCTCACTGCAGTTTTGATTTGCATTCCCCTCATGATTAGTGATGTTGAGCATCTTTCATGTGCTTGTTTGCCACTTGTATCTTCTTCAGAGAAATGTCAAGTTTTTTGTCCGTTTTTGGATCAGAGTGGTGGTGTTGCTCTTGTTGAGTTTTCGAAGTTCTCTATATTTTCTGGATATTAATCCTTTATCAGATGTATGACTTGCCAGTATTTTCTCCCATTCTGCCTTTGTACTCTGTGGAGAGTGTCTTCTGATGCAAAAAAAAAAAAAAAAAAATTTCGGTTTTCAGGAAGTCCAATTTAAGTATCTTTTCTTTTGTTATCTGTGCCATTGGTGTCATTTCCAGGAAATGATCGCCACATCCAGTGTTGTGAAGTTTTGTCCTAGGTTTTCTCCTAATAGTTGTATTATTTTACATTTACTTACTTGATCCATTTTGAGTTAATTTTTAAAGTAACTTTATTTATTTATTTTTGGCCATGCTGGCTCTTTGTTGCTGCTCAGGCTTTTCCGTGAATTGCAGCGAGCAGGGGCCACTTTCTAGCGGTGCACAGACTTCTCATTGCAGTGGCTTCTTTTGTGGCTGAGCAGAAGCTCTAGTGCATGAGGGCTTCAGCAGCGGCATCCACCTCTAGAACACAGGTTCAACAGTTGTGACCCATGGGCTTAGTTGCTCCACTGCATGTGGAATCATCGCGGATCAGGAATCAATCCCATGTCTCCTGCATTGGCAGGCAGATTCTTTACCACCGATCCAGCAGGGAAACCCTGGAGTTAATTTCTGTGTATGGTGTTAGGTTTTCCGTTTGTGTCTTTGGATATCAAGAAAGCCTCTTGAAGATAAAAGAAAAAAAAGTGAAAGTGAAGTCGCTCAGTCGTGTCCGAGTCTTTGCGACTCCATGGACTGTAGCCTACCAGGCTTCTCTGTCCATCGGATTTTCCATGCGAGGGTACTGGAGTGGGTTTTATCCATTCTGCCAAGCTCTGTCTTTTAATTGGAGAGTTTAATCTTTATGTGTCTAAATTAATTACTGATGAGAAGGGAATTAATGTCTGTCCATTTTTCGCCCACCCTGGCTCCCACAGGCTGTGTAACCAGTTCCAAGGATAGAGGATGTGAGGGAGGTACTGAGCTAAGAGCCGAGATGAACCGCAGTGAACCATGGTTTGCACTGTCTTCCCTGGAAGTTGCAATCCTTCCACAGATTCCTGAGTTCCAAATTCAGTCCATTCACATAAATTCTGCCAGCACCACCATTGTCCGGATGGGGAGACCAGTTCCTGGCGCTTTCCACTCTGCCACCTTCCTGGGGATTGTGGCAACTTCATTTTTAAAAAACAAAACACTAAGTAATCCAAGTATCCATCAACAGATGAATGGATAAACAAAACGTGGTATATACACACAGTGGAAATATTATTCTTCTTTAAAAGGAAAGAAATTCTGGCACACGCTAGAGCATGAATGAAACTTGAAGACACTGTGTGTGCTAAGTGAAATATGCCAGTCACAAAAGGAAAGTCTGTGTGATCCCATTTATATGAAGTACTTAGAGCAGTCACATACAGAGAGACAGAAAGTAAAATAGTTGTGCAGGGTCCTAGAGGTGGGGGAGAATGGGGGGTTTATTGTTTCCTGGGTGCAGAGTTTTAATTTGGGGAAATGAAGAGACGGAGGAGAGATTTTGCAGATGGGTGGTGGGAAGGTTTGCAATGTGACATACAGTATAAATGTGCTCAATGTCCCTGAACCACACACTTGAAAACAGTGATAATGATAAACTCTATGTACATTTTGCCACAATTGAAAACACTTCTGCTGGTCAGAAGCCACAAGGCTGCCAGTTTACAGCATTTGGTAAAGAGGGACTAGAAATACATAACAAATTATTTTAATGCAGGAAAAAGACTGTAAAATAATTGTATGCTCTATGCAAAGGAAACAAACAAGTGAATTCCTCCCACAGGGGTCAGAGGACACTACAGAAGGAAAACGGCATTGAACCTGGGCTAGGGGAGTTCTGGGGTGGGTGACTTTATGGCATTTTCACAACTGGGATGGAGTTGCCCTCAGGAGCACGTAGAAGGAGCCAGTTTTGAACAGGAACCCTCTCCGGCTCGTGGCTAATTCGGCATGAACTCCCGCCCTTCCCACTCCAGTCTCCCCACCTTATCTGGCCGGAGGTTCGATCTGGATCTGTAGCATTGAACATTCCCAGCTGAGTCCCCGGCCCTGCGCCATCGACCTCACTGACGATGAAGGTCCCTGGGTGGAAGGTGGGCGGGTCGTTGGCATTGGTCACCCGCACACTCACGGTGGCACTGGCTGAGGCTTGCCGGGGCCTCTGCAGCTGCCCCCCCTCACAGGAGAAGAGTGGCTCTTCGTTCTCCACAGCCACGACTAGCCTCCACGCTGACCGAGTCTCATGGTCCAAAGGCTGCCGCCCCAGAGAGAAGGTTTCATTAGTCCCCACGGCTCTGCCAGCCAGAGGGAGCCTCTCAGCATGAGTTGTCACTGCTAACCCAGTGCCTGTGGCTTCTGTGCTTCATTTATTATTTACATTGTCTTTGATAATGATCAAAAGACAGTTGTCAGCCCATTTTCAAATCATTTATAGAGTTCTTTTTTTCCCCCTCCCTCCTCCTGGTTGAAAAGAGCCACCATCAGTCAGAGGGTAATGAAAAATGCAACAAAAACCATAACCTAATGAAACATTAATGTGACAACTCTCCTGCAAAAACCCAGTGGCGCTTAGGGAAATATGGATATTAATGATCATAGCTATTTAAGGAACAAAGTGGTCAGTGACTTAAAAGGGCTGAAAGACTAGGAATATTTGGGAAATCCAGCCCCAGGCATTTGGCATGGAAAACCCACAGAGCCATGCTATTCACAGCGTGGTATGGCCCTTCGGCATCATCCGGGAGCTTGTTACACTGACAAGCAGAATCGGCCCCACTCGATATATTCATTCAGGTCTGTCTTTGAAGCTGACCCCCAGGCTGACTCACTTGCACTACACCAGAGGCACTGGTCATTCTAGGGTCTACCGAGAGCAATTAAGACTAAAGGCACTGGAGTCAGACTGCTCCAGTCAGAACCCCTACTCCAGTCATGTGACTTCATGAAAACAACCCAGCCTCTCTGGGCTTCAGTTTCCTCATCACTAAATAAGATAATAATACTTTATTGCAGGGCCAGCTCTCTACTAGGCACAGCAGGCACAGTGTCAGAAGCCCACAGTATTTTTTCGGGTCCATGCAAATGTTCTAATTTCTTTCAAACCCAGAAGAAAATGCACTCATGGGGTTTGAGAAAATATCATCAATGATTTTATCACACCAGGAGAAAGAAACATGTTAGGGACTACATAAACCTACTAAATTTTGTCTAAAACGGACCCAAAGAATTTAATGTTGAAGTAAGTGGTCATATCAAAAATAATCTTGAATACTGATATGACTTTGATGGGAGGAGCCATGAAGGCGGAGAGCTGAGGATCCACGCAGCCCTGCGTTCCTCACCGGTCATGGTGACTTGTGACCCAGCAGGCCATGTGCTCAGAACACATGGATCATCTGCTGGCACCTACTTCATTGTCAGGAGTCCTACAGAAAGGGCCTCGGTATCTACAGCCACCTGCTCAGATGCATTTACCTTGATAACATTTAAGATCCCTTCATTGGTCTCAGGATCCGTCGAAATGTCAAAATGTCCCTCTTCGTTGCCATTCGTTATGTTGAACTTCACTCTCCATGCTGCCGTAGATGGTGAATCACCATCTTGAACCCCGAGACGTAACACACCCTGGCTTGCCAAGCCTTCCGAAATCTGAATGTTATACTGAGAGAGATGATCGTCATTGTCATGGAGAAAAAGAAACACAGTTGGAAAAGAGAACAGAGAAGAAGAAAGAAAACGTAGAGAGACAACTCGGATGCTTCTCCTATGATTGAACTTGACCACTAAGGATCTGGAAGTCTGTTAAACAGCAGAAAACCTGTCAACAACAAATTATCTCATCCCTGTGACTGGATGCCCAAATAACTGAAGAGCTGTGTAACTTTAAAAGCGCCCTTCTATCCAACACAAGGCACCACTTTTAGAATAACAGTACACACTTTAGTTTATGCTGCCTACAAAAATCTAACTCTACTAAAATAGTGCTCTTATGTATTTTAATTAAGGTGATAATCTTTCTAATACATAATAGATCTTTAAAATAGTTCCTTATTCAATACTTTTGGTGAAAAGATAATTTCTCCAGCACATCAAAATAACAATGTGTATTTTTTTCCAGCCCTACTTTTGAGAGTACAGCTTTTTACTAAGTCGGGGAAGGATTTTGAAACAAGACTCAGATATAATAAACATGTTTCAATTATTACATACTGTTAAGTGAGGTGCTTTCATTGGAAATAGTTAAACTTCTGTTTATACACTTAATTTTTTTAAATTACACAAAAAATAAGTTTTGTAGCATTTGTTTATTCAACAAAGACTGTTATGTACTAGATTCTGGTTTAGATGCTGTGAACAAAACAGCAAAAATCCCATCCCCAAGAAGCTGAGAACTGAGTGTATGCATGTTGGTGGGTCAGGTTGGGAATTTAACCAGGCCATCAGAAAAGACCTCCCTGAGATGGGTCAGAAGACAGACAGAAATACAATGGATGTTTTCCTCTTAAAAATTCATATGGAAGAGTGAAAAATTAAGAAACTAAAAGCAGATGGTGACTGGCTTTTATTTCCTTTCTTAGCAATCTTCTGTATTTTAAGTGGTTTGGTATTCTGAAACTGATTGGGACAGTGAGTGCCAGCACCTTCTTTAAGCCTGAGGACCTAGCAGCCTGTGAAATCTTATGTGGAGCCCAATATATAAACCAGGTGAGCTGGGGAAGGCCTAGCCTGAGTCTGCCTGCCCATCTTCTTATTTCAGAGCTCCGAATATTGTGGGTCAGGCTTGGGACAATTGGGCATGGTGGCAGACATTTCTGGTTGTCACAACTTGGGATGCTACTGGCCTCCAGTGGGCAGAGGTCAAAGATGCTATTGTTCAACATGGTACAGGTCACTGGGCAGCCCCTCCCCACCCTCCCTGTGCCCTTCCTCCATCTCCAAAACATCAGCAGTGTGGAAAGTGAGAGGCCCTGAAGTGGACAGAGCCTGGATCCTCTGTCCTCCCTGAGCCTCGGCCTTCTCATCTGCAGGATGGAAAACACAGCAGCTCCAACCAGTGAAAACCTAGGGATTTCTGTCAACACTCTGAACACCATGTAGGCTCACATGATTGCTATTAACTGGTTCCCTATCAATGCAGTTGACTTCTTAATTCTAAGCTGAAGTTATTTTGGAGATTGCCTGTATCTTGGGTGATGGAGGAATTCCCTCAGCAAACAGAGCCTGGGCCATGGAGACTGTTCGTGTGGGGACTTACGTGGTCCTGGGTAAACCTGGGCATGTGGTTGTTGCTGTCTTGCACGTTCACATGAACTGTGGCTGTGGATGACAGCGGCGGGTTGCCATAATCCCTCGCTCCAATGAGTAGTGTAAACTGAGGTGCCATCTACATAAGGAGGAAAAGGTAGGTGAAAACCTTCAAACACAGGAAAAGGAAATCTAATACAGAAATGTTCCATTTTAGCAATTTCAGTAGCCAGTCTAGCCACAGAGGGTTTCTCACTGCAAATGCAAACCCTAAGTCTGGAGCTCAGAGAGGGAGAACCCATTTTATTTTTCCAAAGCAATAAAGTGCACATAACCTCATAATCTAAGCATCCTGACAGTCGTACTTCTCCACTAACACGGTCAATCCGGAAACCACTCTCTCTCAGTACCGGTGTTTGAGAAACAAGGAAGTAAAGCACTTGAGAGTTTGGAGTATTTTCTTGATCCAGATCCACTGCTAACATCTGAAAAACAGGTTGACCTGGAAAGAATTTTTTAAATTGTTACTATTGACCAACAGCAGCCTATCCAACCAGTAGAAGAATGATTCTTTGCTGAATGGCACTGGGGCTTACACCAGAATGGATTGAGTATGTAAATATAAAGGTCAAGCTATAGACATACTAGACAAAGTGAAGAGGAATATTTAAATCGTCATAAGGTCAAGAAGGACTTTTTAATCATGATTGCAAATTCAGAGGCTTAAAGGACAAAATCAATAGATCGATTTTAAGTGTGTGGCAAAAAAAAAAAACTGTAAATAAAAGGAAGGAAATGATAAACCAGGAAAATATATTTGGAATACATGTTGGCCGACAGAGACATAGACATTCTTAATGTCAAAGGAGGATGTTGAAGTCAAGAAGAAAAAATGAGAATGACACTAACAGAAGTGGACAAAGAAAAGAAACAAGCAACTGACAAGGGAGCTAGAAATGGCCAGGAAAGTTATCACGTGTTCGAGCACTTAGTAATTAGAGACGAACAATACCCGAAGCCCTGTCATATGCTGCTGGGCTCTGGATAAATTGCAACACGAAAGTTGTGTGTGTGGTTTGGAGCAGCAATTCTACCTGTCTGAATTTGTGCTAAGTAGGCAATGCTTGAATGGCACACGCTTTTCGCTCAGATATGTTCACTGAAGCATGTTTTGTAAAAATAACAAAATGTGACAATGAGATGTAAATGTGCAACAAAAGAAGATTGGTTAAAAATCTTAAAGCATGTCCATAAAATAAAATATGACACACAAGATGCTCTAGGAGGATACTGTTAGGTTATAAACAGTAAAATTGCATTTTTAAAGAGAGAATTCTTAAATATGCACACATAAAAAGTCATGTTTATATATTTGTGTGTGTGTTAGTCGCTCAGTTGTGTTTGACTCTTTGTGACCCCATGAATCATAGTCCACCAGGCTTCTGTCCATGGGATTCCCCAGGCAAGAACCCTGGAAAGGGTGGCCATGTCCTTCTTCAGGTCATATATTTATACATATGTAATATAAACACATATACATTTTGTACTATGATAAAGATGAAAAAATATGTATATATACAAATATACATTTGTAATTATGTGTATAAATCTGTGAATATATACACACATATAAATGTAACATACAATGTGTGTATACACACACACATATGTAAAGTGTAAAGAAAAATATTGAAAGAATATAAACTAGAACATTAACGGTACTCATCTCTAATTGGTAGCATTAAAGATGCTCCTATTTTATTAGTCTTTTTGTTTCTTGGAATTTTCCAAATTTCCTAGAGACTGTTTTGCAAAATAAATAATGCTTTTTGTTATTCAAATAGATGCACATTTTAATGAGGATGGCTCGGGGTTTCAAGACTCACAGAATCCTAGCTCAGGACTTTCAGATGCCATCTTGCTGCTATTTTACAGATGTTTACAGATGAGAACTTTGCAGAGATATGCAGGATCCCACCACCCACCTCTGCTTCTTCTTCCTCCGTTCATTTATTTTAGGTTGATATTTACGGATTAGCTTTTCCAACTGACAATTTCCACATCATTTTGCTGCTGATACAAAATGAGGCGTGGAGACCTCATGGCATTTTGCTCTCATCCAGGGCCTGTGACCTTTGGGATGTGAACAGTGAGAGGCTTCCCTGAAGACAGCTAGGACTGAGGTGCCTTGTCAGTACAGAAGCTGGAAAACCTTCACGGCACAGAGAAGACAGGGACACCCTCAGCCCCACCTTGCACACCTGCAGCATGGTCCTCCTTCACACTGATGTTAAATTCCTTCTCAGGGAACTCGGGAGCGTGATCATTCACATCGTTGATCCTGATGTTGATAATCAAGGATTTATCCACAATGTGTCCTGTTAAGCGATTGGCAACATCAAAATAAACCTAAGAAGCAGAGAAACCATATTACTGTTGCAGAACCATTGATTTGAAGGCACGAATCCCATCCCAGTCAGTAATACTGTGTGTCCTGAGTCAGTGTCCTCCATAGACTGAAAGTTCCTGAAGGCAGGGTCACGGGCTCTCATTCACCCTGTGACCCCAGGAACTGAGCATAGACTGGGCACTCAACAAGTGTTTGTAGGACAGATCGATGAACTGACTTGAAAAAATACTTCATTCATTATTATTATTAATAGTAGGTTCAAATTTCAACTTCTCCACTTGTATCAACATAGGCAAGTTGTTATGAGCCTCAGTTCCTATATACTGTATGTCTTGCAATAAAAAGTAAGCACACTATTGAATACTGGTGAAACGTTTCTCTCTGCAGAGAGAAAGTACTTAAGCTTTGGGGAGAGGGAACATTTAAAAGCAGCTAGGACTAGGGATTTCCTGCAGCTCTAGTGCTTAGGACTTAGTGCTTTCACTGCCGTGGGCCCAAGTTCTATCCCCGCAAGCCCCACAACCAATAGATAAATAACCTAGGACACCTATGGGCTTCCTTGATGGCTCAGTGGGTAAAGAATCTGCCTACAATGCAGGAGACACAGGAGATGAGGCTTCAATCCCTGGGTTGGGAAGATGCCCTGAAGGAGGATGCGGCAGCCCACTCCAGTATTCTTGCCTGAAAGATCCCATGGACAGAGGAGCCTGGTGGGCTACCATCCAAAGGGTCTCAAAGAGTCCAACACGACTGAGCAACCAAACACACACACACACACACACACACACACACACACATAGAGAATAATAAGCTAGAAATCATTAAGAAAGATAATTTACAACCCCAAGTGTTCAGAAGTTAAGCAAAGCATTTCTAAATAATGTACAGATCAAAGAAGAAATCACAATGGAAATCAGAAAATATTTTGTGCTAAATGGTAATTAAACACAACAAATAAAAATGCATTTTCCTCTCATCATTCAAATATCAAACTCAGACTTTCTCTCCATGCTTTGATTCTGTAGAAGCTAGCAGCTCACTAAAAGCTTGCAAAATGATTGTTTACAGACACGCAACCATTTTTGTGTTTGGCAATAGGGATTTTTGAGATTTGCCTGTACTTCTAGGTCTCAAATTCCCTGTTAAAAGCATGTTACCAAGACACTTTTGCCTGAATTATACTCTGCTTACACAAAATGTTTAGTGAAATAAACGTGCAGTTCTTTTATTCTTCACATCAAAGGCTTGGGTGTGAAGAAGCAACCAGAAGTCTTTCTGACAGTGTGGTGGTGTAAAAGTTTCTGCTTTGGTAGCATTCCTGGAGACTTTGGAGTCTTGCAAAACTCAACTCACAGTGAATCAGACTGGAGTAGTATTTATGAAATGAAAAGGTAGAAAGAAAATAAGCCACACATTTGCCACTGACAAAGGAACAAACACGGCGAAGGCACCATTGATCTGAGGGGTCATGCTCTCACAAGGTCTTGTGTATGTCCCTGATTTGTGCCCCATAACAGAATCACTGTCAGGAGCAGAAAGCTCATGGGCTAGGTCCATCATTCTGCCTCAGCCAAATCACATCTGTAAGAGACTCAGTAACTGCATCATCACCCACTTACACAAAACAGCTGTTACATGTGGAAACCAACAAAAAGGCAACCTGAACCACAAGAGCCTTGATTCTGTTTTTTGAAAATAACAGTACCCATCCCAGTACTGACTAATGATTGCTTGCTGGAAAGGGCATTCTCTGGAACTGCTGAAGATGTAAGTGAATGGAAGCATCTTGAGAGGACAAGTGTCCTTACACGACCCCCTCTGCAGAGCTCCTCCCATCATTCTGCTCTGAGCAGATGCTAGAACTGGTGTGCGTGCATGCACGCATACATGCATGTGTGCAACGAAAGCTGAGGTGCCAGTTGGAATCCTTGGGTCCTTCTGCCTCCTTGAAAGCCAGTTACACCCTGTTGTTACCATATGTTTTGCAAATGATTATGTGAAGTTGTGCATGCATGCGTGCTAAGTCCTTTAGTCAAGTCTGACTTTCTGCGACCCTATGGGCTGTACCCCACCAGGCTCCTCTGTCCATGGGATTCTCCAGGCAAGAATACTGGAGTAGGTTGCCATTTCCTACTCCAGGGGATCTTCCTGAACCAGAGATCAAACCCACATCTCTTGCATCTCCTGCACTGGCAAGCAGGTTCTTTACCACTAGCACCACCTGAGAAGCCCCATGTGAAGCTTTAAGGACACACAAAATATTAAATATAAAAACACATAAACAAAAGGAACGTTTTTAAGTCCACTCCTGAAGATACTTAGAGAGCATCTTCTTCAAATGGTTCATTCAGGAGGGTGGTCCATGAGATTGCCTCAGCACCAATGAGGCAATTGGTGCCAACTCTTGAAGACAACAACAGACTGGTTCCAAATAGAAAAAGGGTACGTCAAGGCTTTTTGTCACCCTGCTTATTTAACTTATATGCAGAGTACATCATGAGAAATGCTGGGCTGGAGGAAGCACANCTGAGTCAATGGATGTGAGTCTGAGTGAACTCTGGGAGTTGGTGATGGACAGGGAGGCCTGGCGTGCTGCGTGCGATTCAGGGGGTCACGAAGAGTCGGACACGACTGAGCTACTGTACTGAACTGAACAGAACTGATTTGTCACCTCCACTGTATAACCATCAGGGATTTGATTTAGGTCATACCTGAATGGCTTAATGGTTTTCCCTACTTTCTTCAACTTAAGGCTGGGTTTGGTAATAGGGAGCTCATGATCTGAGCCACAGTCAGTTCCCCAGTCTTGTTTTTGCTGATTTTATAGAGCTTCTCCATCTTTAGCTGCTAAGAATACAATCAACTTGATTTTAGTATTAACAATCTGGTGATATCCATGTGTAGAGTCATCTCTTGTGTTGTTAGAAGTGAAGTGAAGTGAAGTTGCTCAGTCATGCCCGACTCTTTGTGACCCCGTGGACTGTAGCCCACCAGGCTCCTCTGTCCATGGTATTCCTCCAGGCAAGAATACTGGAGTGGGTTGGCATTTCCTTCATCAGGGGATCTTCCCAACCCAGGGATCCAACCCAGGTTTCCCGCATTGCAGGCAGATGCTCTAACCTCTGAGCCACCAGGGAAGATGGTGAAAGAGAGTTGTTGTTGGAAGACAGTGTTTATTATGACCAGTGTGTTCTCTTGGCAAAACTCTGTTTGCATCTGCCCTGCTTCATTTTGTACTCCAAGGCCAAACTTGCCTGTTACTCCAGGTATCTCTTGACTTCCTACTTTTGCATTCCAGTCCCCTATGATGAAAAGGACATCTTTTTCGGGGTGGGGGGGGGTGTTAGTTCTAGAAGGTCCTGTAAGTCTTCACAGAACCAGTCAACTTAAGCATTGTGGTCAGGGCATAGACTTGGATTACTGTGATGTTGAATGGTTTGCCTAGGAAACGAACTGAGATCATTCTGCCTTTTTTGAGATTGTACTCAAGTACTACTTCTCAGACTCTTGTTGACTATGAGGGCTACTCCATTTCTTCTAAGGGATTCTTGCACAGACCATTGTAGTTACAATGGTCACCTGAATTAAATTCACCCATTCCCATCCATTTTAGTTCACTGATTCCTAAAATATCCGTGTTCACTCATGCCATCTCCTGCTTGACCACATCCAATTCACCTTGATTCACGGACCTAACATTCCAGGTTCCTATGCAGTATTGTTCTTTACAGTATTGGGCTTTACTTTCACCACCAGACACATCCACAACTGAGCATTAGAACTACTTTGGCCCAGCCACTTCTTTCTTTCTGGAGCTATTTCTCTGCTCTTCCCCAGTATCATATTGGACATCTTCCAACGTGGGGGGCTCATCTTCCAGTGTTGTATCTTTTTGCCTTTTCATACTGTTCGTGGATTTCTCAAGGCAAGAATACTGGAGAGATTCGCCATTCCCTCCTTCAGTGGACCACGTTTTGTCAGAATTCTTCACTGTGACCCCTCTTGGGTGTCCCTGCACAGCCTGGCTCATAACTTCATTGAGTTATGCAAGCCCCTTTGCCATGACAAGGCAGTGATCCGTGACGTCTCTTTTGTGTGTTTAGGTTTCCTTTGTTTGTTTCATAAGGACATTTCTTGGGAAAAATCCATCGAGAAAGCGGCATATTATAATAGAGCACTGAATTCAGATTCAGTGGATATGGGTGACATTTTTGGTTCCACCTATGTGACTTTTGAAGAATAATACATTTTTCAAAAATGGTAAATATAAGAATATAACTCTGAAGTATTATTACTACTACCTGGAAATTTTTTAAAATAAGTTTTCAAGAGAGAAATAGTAATCCCCACGCCTGTCCTTAGGAGACTAGGAGGAGCCTGAGTTTGTAACAGGACCACCCAGAAGATACTTCAGGATTTTACTTGTGAAGATGTGGGCTGGCTAGCATGCACACCTGACTCTTCACTTGATTATAGCAAGCTGGACAGTTGATTAAGGCTGCATGGTCACAGTTGAGGCCGTCAAATCCTGGCTTGCAAACACAGCTGCCATCACTTCTACACTCCACGGGCTCCGAGCCCATTGGGTTGCAGTTGCAAGCTAGAGACAAAAGACAAACAGGAAGCTTTCATGTCAAACTAATTCTGGAACCTGGAGGTATCGCAAAGATAAAAGGAAGATCCAGTTACCCAGAGCAAAGAACCGTTCTTTGCCTTTGTTGATTCATGTTGTGTTGGATCAGTTTCTTGGCTGTCTCCAAGCACATTCCCAACACAGAGAGGTCTTGGGAATCATCTGGCAGGTTTGTTTGGTGTGTGTGTGTGGATGAAGAGACACTTCAACAGCCCATCCTTTCTAGTGACACTGATGTACTTCCCCCCATTAAACTGTAAGTCTCTTGGATATTCCACAGACACTCTGGGTTTGCTCACAGGAAGAGTAACATTTCTTCTGGGCCTACAATATGCCAGATGTAGATACCTCTCTGCATATTACAGATGAGAAATATGGGCTCAGAGAGGTTGAGTAATCTGTCCTAGGACATACAGCCAGAAGATGGCAAGAATGAGAACTTGGAAAGAGCCAGAGCTGTTTCCTTTCTGCTCTGCTGTCTTTGACATAGGGAATTCAGTAAAGCAGTACCTTTATTCAATCAAACTGATTCAGTAGCACTATATGTCACATTCTGTTCTAGGAGCTGAGGATATAACAGTGGGTGAGACACTGCTCAAATGGAGTGATTCTCTGGGTACTCCAACTTCAGTGGTCACAAAACACTTGGAATAATGTCTGAGCATATGTTATTATTTGCTTCCATATTTATGTGTCTTCCTTATTAGCATATGAGCTCTTTGCCGAGCTGGGCTGACTTATTCATCATTATAACCTCGGTATCTAGCTCCACACTGCACACATGGTAAGAGCTTGATAAAAGATAGTTCACTGAAAAAATTGTATTGTCTAAAGGCAGTGAAATCTCTATTAATAGCACTTTATAGATACGGGCTTCCCTGGTGGCTCAGACAGTAAAGCATCTGCCTGCAATGCAGGAGACCTGGGTTTAATTCCTGGGTTGGGAAGATCCCCAGAGAAAGAGATGGCAATCCATCCAGTATTCTTGCCTGGAGAATCCTATGGACAGAGGAGCCTAGTGGGCTACAGTATATGGAGTCACAAAGAATTGAACATGACTAAGCAACTAACAATTTCACTTTTCTTTTCAGATGGAATTATATCGTTTACAGTGTGCTTTCTCATATGCTATTTTATCTTTGCAACCACTTTGAGTAAAATATTAATCATCCATATGAGGAAACTGAGACTCAGAGAAATTAATTAGCAAGATCAGAATAATACAAGAGGTATGCTAAAAAAAAACTGGACTTAGACTCATACTGCTGATGTCATGTGAATGCTTCCTATCATATGCCGTCACAGCTAACCCACAAGCTGGGGTCAGGGCAGGTGGAATTTGTGCCCCTGGATAGAAGCCCTAAGTTGCATAGAGGTCCTCAAGCATTTCCAGTGGGGGGGACTCTGGTGTGAATGAGGGGCTCTGGGCACCCTGCAGACCTCCTGGGGAGCCTCCAATCTGGGTCCCCAGAGCCACTCTGGACCTTAAAATAAGCAAGCCTGAGTTCTGGGAACCAGGCCAGTCTGGGACCTTGGTGACTGAGGGGTGAGTCTAAGTGGCAGGCCAGCTCCCTTGAACTGGATTTGCCTTTAGAACAGAACACGTGCAAAGGCTTGAAAGAAGGGCTGAGCAAGAGGCCCAGTGTGCACATTCATGCTTTGATCTGATCTGAAGCAGCCCCCAGGAATGCTCGACGAGAGCTACTGCTTTGAAGCCCGACCTCCTTAGGAGACGTGTGGACTGTCACCTTTCTATACATCAATCACACTGACTTCCTGAGAGGGTCTCTCCAACTACTTTACAGCCCACTCCCCTCCCACTTCAATGTGTCCAGGCTTCGTCTCGAGTCATTTATTACCTTCCTCTTACGGGTCTGGCGGCCACTTGGTAGGCACTACCAGCCTGGGGACTACGCATAGGAGGCAGCCCTATTTTATCTCCCCTTCCAGTTTGGAATGTAAACCTGGCCCTTTTCACTTCTTCCACTCACAGCCTTAACCCTTTCAACTCCCTCTGCCTCTGACTGCCAGAGCCCTGCCGCAGGGGAAATTGGTCTTAAGGCTTCTAATCAGTGGAAGGTCCAGGCAGGTCAGAGAAGCCAAAGCAGCATCAGAATATTACCTGCGGTCAGCCTTGCCCATTTGCATGTTCTCACACGTGTACATGTACACGCGCGCACGCACACACACACACAGAGCCTGGCGAGTCTGCGTCGGGGTGCAGTCCTACCTTGACACTTGTCCGCTGGGTTGGGGGCCGAGGGGTCCCCATAGTAGCCGGCTTTGCACTGGTCGCAGCGGGCACCGGTCGTGTTGTGAAGGCACTTCAGACACCTGCCTGTCAGGCGGTCGCAGTTCCCGGGGGCATTGGGGTCCACGTTGTTGCTGCACTGACAGGGCTGACAAGGCCTCACGGGACCATGTTCCCCAAAGGGGTCCCCAAAGTAGCCGTCGGCACAGAGCTCACAGCGCGCGCCTGCAAGGAACCACGAGCCACCCACGTGATCATCAATTAGCAGCAAAACCAGAGGCAGAGGCTGAAATTATGCTCCTCCCCAGGAGAGCTTCCCCCACCTGGGACCCCGGAACAGCAGGCTCAGGAGCAGGAACCCACAGCAGGAGGCTGACTCTTCCACACCACGGTGGGCACAGATTCTAGAACACAAGCACCACCAGGGGCCTTCCTGCCAGTTAGCAAGCTGGCTAGGGAAAAGTCAGATGGAGCACCAAACCACCAAGGCTGGGGCTCAAGACAAGCTCTTCTTTGAGACCAACCAGCAGAGAGGTGTGATACGTATAACGTTACTAAGTTTCCCTTCTTTAGCTTGGTTCAATTTTTTTGTTTGTTTGTTTTTGATAAGGACCTTTTAAAAAATCTATATTGAATTTGTTACAATATTATTTATCTTTGGGTTTTTTGGCCATGTGGCACGTGGGATCCTAGACCCGCAACTAGAGATCAAACCTGCATCCCATCCCCACCCCCCATCTTCACCCCATTGGAATGTGAAATCTTAACAACTGAGCCACTAGGGAAGTCCCTCCTTGGGGTTCATTTTTTAAAACTTAGTTAAACTCTATATATTTCATCTGACAGCTTCACCTCCTAACTACAAACCTCTTAAAACAGCTTTAGTTGTGTCCTCCCATAGCTCTACGCCCCGCCCTTCTTCAATCCACTTCAGCTCTTGGGCATCCACTTCTCCTGATCTTTAAAATGAGCCCATTGAAAATAACCCTGAGTCATGAGCAGTCCCTGGAGATCCCTTGAATTGGACAGATGCATGGCAGGAGGACAGGGTGGGCAGCAGGCCTCACCAGTGACGCCGTGGGGGCAGTTGTTGCACACCACCTCCTCTGTCTCGGGCATCACGGAGCAGCTGAACCCGTTGCGACAGGGACAGGGCTTGCAGCTGCGGGGGTCGTGAGGGTCGTTGTAGAAACCGATGGGGCAGTCTGCACACTCGATGTCGGGGTTCTCATCCCCTGAGTAACAATCTCCTGGGAGGCAGAGGGAGAACAGAGGGACAGTGAAACGAGCAGGTTAAACTATCCACTTTCTCTAATACAGAGGACGACGCGTGGGAGGCAGGGCTTGGTAATTCAAAGCCTCCCTTTCTGCAGCTCTCCCCAGAGGGCCTGAGTGCTGGCCCTCCCCTCTGCCCTCCTACCAACTCTAAATAGGGCCACGACCCTGAATCTCACCCTTCCTCTCCCAGGCTAAGCAGACCTGCACTCCTTTTACCACCATTCATAAGTTAACACCACTCCCCTCTTCCCCACCACTTGTCCGCATATTCATTCAGGTCTTGACACTGCCTTTGATCTCCCCAAACAATTCTTGCAATTTGACACCAGCTCCCCTACCCAGCACTGAACCATGACAGCCATTTCCTGTAACCTAGCACCTTTCTCACAACCTTGTGGCATTTCCATCATGAAAAGGATGGAATGTAATAAAGCGCCGTGTCCATCTTCCAGCCCTGCTCTCCTTAATCCTTTCCCATCTCTGAAATGAGTTCAGGCACCGCCTTTCCTGCACAGCTCTCTCTTCCATGGGAGACCCTGGTCACCTGGCTGTACCCTGAACCACCTGGTTCAGGTGTCTTTTCACTCACCTGTGTCTGGATCACAGGCCCCTCCCCCTTGGCAGTTACAAGGAATACAGGTGCCAAAAGGTCCCAGCCTGGCTGAGTCTCTTTTGTAGCCAGCAGCACATTCCTGGCAGAACTGTCCCTTGTACTCAACAGGACATACACATTGTTCAACCCAGGGAGCTGGGGTTCCCGAGATGGGGCGGGCTGAGATCAAGGTCACATTGTCGAGGTACCCAGTACCTGCAAGAGAGAAGACAGGTGGGAAGCAACAAGTGGTTAGGTCCAGGGATTTAAGGTCAAACCTCACATTGGATTTTTTATTAACTTCTTAATGAAAAGAAATTCACATTTTAAGGCAAGACAAGGAAAATTTAGACTTAAAAGTTTCTCTCTGCCCTTTGGCCTCCTTCTTCCCCTCTACTTACATTGTGCAGCTGCATTACATGTTAAGCAGACCTCCCATGTGGCAGAAATACCTGCTCAACCACGAAGATCAATTTTTCTCCTTCTGGCGCCAGCCATGTAACTCCTTAGACATAACATTCCTTTCTCAATCCTGGTAAGGGGTCACAGTGACCTCCTGCTTACTTGCCTTGTATGTGCAGACATCTTTGCTGAACTTTATGTCAATGCCAATGTATCATTTCCCTTAAAGACAGCGATTGGTGCAGAACGGACTAGTCAGACAACCTAGAGAGATTGGGCCACACCTAATGGAAGTTCATAGTTTATATACTTGCTTGTGAGTGAAGTCGCTCAGTCGTGTCCGACTCTTTGCGACCCTGTAGACTGTAGCCCACCAGGCTCCTCTGTCCATGGAATTCTCCAGGCAAGAATACTAGAGTGGGTTGCCATTTCCTTCTCCAGGGGATCTTCCTGACCCAGGGATCAAACCCAGCTCTTCTGCACTACAGGCAGATGCTTTAAACTTTGAGCCACCAGGGAAGCATACTTGCTTATGATCTTATTAATGTTACTAGTTACATTATATGCTGCCTATTTTACAAGATTAAAGTTCCCTGCAAATGTATGCATAGATGCTCAGTCACTCAGTTGTGTCCGACTTTTTGTCACCCCATGGACTATATAGCCTGCCAGGTTCCTCTGTCCATGGGATTCTCCATGCAAGGATACTGGGGTGGGTTGCCATTTCCTCCTTCAGGGGATCTTTCCAACCCAGGGACTGAATCCATGTCTCTTACATCTCCTGCATTGACAGGCAGATTCTTTTCCCACTGAGCCACCTGGGAAACCCACCAAATGTATGACTGAGCCTCAGATAAAATTAATGATAATTAGATGACTAGAAACACATTGATCAAATATATAGTTTTACAAGATCAGTGGTTGTAATAATGTACAGTATGGAAAGAAGCAGAAAAAGGGAACTATTCTGAGGACTGTAACAGACTAGTAAGACAGGTGGTCCAGAGGCTTTTGGTTACTGTTAACAGAAACTGGTCCAGTAATAGCACTTTCTGTGGCCTATCAAAAAAGTCCTCACTTGACTTGGGAAGGTGCATTTCTAGCGCCGTGGGACAAACTGGTCACAAAATACCTCCCAAACCATGACTGAAATTAAGACAGAAGGGAAAGGGACTGTAAACTAAAGAACACTGCCCACTATCCTGTTCTGCAAGAATCAGGCCTTTAGCCAGTGCGGTCGCTGACTGCAACACATCCTGAAAGGAATTCAAGACAAAGATCAGAATGAAGTACCTTGTACTCTAAGAAACTGGACAAAACCGGCCCTTGATAGATATTTTCAGGAAAAAATTTTATGAATCCAGTTCATTGCATCTTCTCATACTTAAAAAAGCACTAAAACCATTAATTAAGACATCTGTCCCCTGGGAATAGCCGTACCCTTCTACCAAGACATGTGCTTGACTGCACGCACTCCCTTCCAAGGTCACATACATACTGGCCTCCCCTTTACCTCTTTGGAACTGTTCTCAGAACTTTCCGAGAGACAGCCTCCAGGCTCTACCTCTTATATTGGCTTGAATAAAATTTTTCATTTCTTTCTTAGATTGACTCTTTTTTAAAACTTTTTATCTTATATCAGAGTATANTCCCCTTTACCTCTTTGGAACTGTTCTCAGAACTTTCCGAGAGACAGCCTCCAGGCTCTACCTCTTATATTGGCTTGAATAAAATTTTTCATTTCTTTCTTAGATTGACTCTTTTTTAAAACTTTTTATCTTATATCAGAGTATAGATTGCCTATTGATTAATTTTTTCATTGATAGCCCAGATGACATTCACTTACTCTGGCATGCATAATGGTATAGCACTTCATCATCGCTGAGTGCACTGGTTCTGGTGTCAGAAAAATCAGGATTTGAATTCTGGCTTGATCCTCACTAGCTCTGTGAATCGGACAAGTCACATAACACCTCTGACTCTGTTTCCTCAGCTACAGAAGAGAAATGATGGAGATATCTACCTCCCACGTTGTCATGAAATTAAATGAGACAATGCATGTATTGTAGTGTGCTTGGCACATTGTAAAGATTCAATAAATTGTTAGTAAACACCTTTTCCACTCCTGCTTTAGTCACTGTATCAGTGACATGGAAATGGTGTATGTTAGCCATGGATCCTTTTTACATGGATGCTAAAAAGCTTAAGCAGTTTCATTTAAATAATTCCAATCGCGATAAGGAGAACCCAGCACAGCGCATAGTATGTAGAAAGTTCAATAATAAGAATTTACAAAATACATGATGATGTCCAAACATAGTATAATCCCAAAGGAAAACTCTCAAGAGATAAAGAGAACAGTGTTGTAGATGTCACTTCTGAGCTAAGGGAATGTGCCCTTTTGATGTAGGTTACCTTCTTCAAATAATCGCTTCAGTCTAAATTCAGAGACACTCCAAGGCAGGATCATTTATTCTTCATTGATGTGACCTCTTTTCAAGAAATACTCCTTCTTAACTCTTTATCGACTGGGAGATTTTTGCAGAAACTAATGCTTGTGGTTGGCGATTTGTTATATTGAAATATTCTGATCAATAATGTTTGGGTAACAAAAGATGTATTAATACATCTCTGGTCAATAATGTGTTAACAACATCTTGTAGAATGTAAAAATGTAGACCCAATTGGAGATTCTACATCAAAACCATTCATAGTTTGTCTACTTGTTTGGAGACTGTCACCAAGTTAGAGAGCTGAAGCAAGTTAAATGAAAACCTAACAAAGGAAGAATTCCTTTCTTTTAGTCACTTACTGTATTCTCCGTAGGTAGCTCGGATCCTCAGGGCTGTGAGGTTCCGCAGTAACCTCCGATACTCAAAGTAACTCAGCTGGGGTCTCCAATTACTGCTCGGATGTTCATTTAATCTGCATGATTAAAAACCAAAAGGTGAAAAATCCAGCTCTTATCAAATCTTATAATGTGTATACGTGATTCAATTATGCCCAAGAGTGCAGGAACAGCTAAGCCCGTTCACAGCCCTTAGAGGGGACTGAAGGACAGGGAGCCATATCCCTGTAGGCACAAGCCTGGAGCTTTCCCACTCCATGGAGAATGCAAGCCCCACAGGATGTGATGGAGTGTAGGAAGCTGAACTCCAGGGGTCACGGCATCCAGTGTGGGTCCAAGTCCTCAGAGACCACTTTCTACTCTTGGTCACATGAAACCTAATAGCAGGAACATCTCTGAGTTCCAGAAGCTCTGATTTTTAAGAGCTGTCATCCATGTTTGGTTTGTTGTTTAAGTGATTTGTTATCTGAGCATGTTTCACCTCCTATTCTCACAAGTCAGTGTCCACCTTTTACACTGTCCATATCTAATACTTCTTAGTTTTGGCATCATGTTACCTCGGTGTATCACATCACCAGCCCCTGTACTATTTTTTTATTTTAATGTTGTTTTTTGGTTTTTACTGGAATAGCTCTTTCAGGAACAACCCTAACCCTTTTGCCTCATCTATTGATTCATGAAATAAGTATTTACTGTACACTTGTTTTGAGCTAGAAGCTGTATTAGGACAGAGAATACAAAGACAAGTAGAGTGAGGTGATCAATGTCTACCCAAGGCAGTGGGTAAATATGTAATTATGATACAAAACAGAGAGTGGTATAACAAATGCATGAACAGCATGCCACAGAAATTCACGATGGACTGTAACTTTACCTGGGGTTCTGAGAAGGCAAATACAAAGGGAAAACCTGTAAGCTGAATCTCAAAGAATAGTTCACCAAGCTGAGAATGTGGGAATGGGTGTTCCGGCATGGAGAGCTAAGTGTATAAGCTGCAATTGGTTATTTAAGAACACACTGTGTGTTGTGGGTCTTCTCTACATTATTGCCTTTAGTTCTACCCTGGGGTAGGCCCCCATCAACCTTCATTTGAACCACTGTGAATATGATCTGATGGTTCAGTTACCCAAACTGTCATCCACACAGGATTTGCATCTAGCCTTCACATCTGATTGTGTTGCTCCTCTACTTCTAACCTCTCAGTAGACTTCCATCATCCTGCAGGCATGGGCCAGATCTCAGCACCTAGACATGATGTCCGAGAACCACCATGCTGGGTCTTTTCCCAGCCCTTTTCACTTTATCTGCCCATCTCCCCTGTCCTAGCTGTGTTCCAGCCGTTAGCTACTGCTTACCAATGCCCTATACTAGGCCTGTACATCCCCACATACTCACATGTGCAGGTTGTCCTGATTTGTCCCTGGCAAAGCCTTGTGCTTATTCCTGTTTTCAGTCCACACAGTCCTTCTAGAGAAGCTTTTCCTGACTTCTTCAGACAGAATTAAGCCACTCCTTCCTTTCCTCCCAAGTCCCCATGAGCATGAACCACCACTAAGTGATTTTATACTGTATTATGTTTGAACAAATAATAACATACCCTACGAGACAAGAGCTCTTGGAAGACAAAGACCATGTTTCTTCATCTTGAATTCTCAGCCTCTGATACGCTATTAAGCATTTGATAGGCACATCCCCTCCCCTAGACTCTCTGTACTCACAATTCAAAATTCCCATACTAGAGAGAAATATTTGCAAATGATGTATTTGATAAAGGATTATTATCCAAAATATACATATAAGTTATACAACTCAACATCAAAAAAACAAACAGCCCAATTAAAATATGGGCAGAGGACCTAAATAAACAGTTTCCAAAGAAGGAATACAGATGGGCAACAGGCACATGAAAAGATGCTCAACATCACTAATCATCAAAGAAATGCAAACCAAAACCATGATGAGATATCATCTCACACCTGTCAGAATGGCTATTATCAAAAAGACAACAAATAAGTGTTGGCAAGGATGTGGAGAAAAGGGAATGTTTGCACACTGTTGGTGGGAATGTAAACTGGTTCAGGTGCTATGGAAACCAGTGTGGAGGTCCCTCAAAAAGATTAAAAATAAACTACTATATGATCCAGCAAGTCCACTTCTGGGTATTCTTCTGAAAGAAACAAGAACACCAATTCAAAGAGAAATACACCTATATGTCACTACAACATTATTCACAATAGCCAAGATATGGAAAATGTCCATCAGTAGCAGATAAAGAAGATGTGGACTGTGTGTGTGTGATGGAATATTACTCAGCCATAAAAAGAATGAATTCTAAGTGAAAGAATTCAGACAGAGAAAGACAAATATCATATGATTTCATTTATATGTAAAATCTAAAAAACAAACATAATGAAACAAAAACAGAGTCATAAGAAGGGAGGGTGTGGGGGATGAGTGAACTAGGTAAGAGAGATTAAAAGGTAAAAACTTCCAGGTATAAAATAAATGAACCACAAGGATGAAATGTACAGCCTGGGAAATACAGTCAAGAATGTACTAACACTGTATAGTGGCAGGTGGTAACTAGAATTGTCGTGATCATTTTGTAATGTATAGAAACACTGAATCACTCTGTTATGGACCTGGAACTAACACAGTGTTGTAGGTCAATCATATTTCAAAAAAACTCCCATTTCACAGGATAGCACGTAACTTCCTTAGACACACACAGGACCATCCATGACCTCACCTCCGCCTCTTCTCTGACCTCACTCCTCACTGTAATTCTCTCCCCCACTCCGTGTTCCACTCATGCCTAATGACTTCAGTTCAGTCAGTTCAGTCGCTCAGTCGTGTCCTACTCTTTGCGTTTTCCTCAAGCACATTTTTTCTGCCATGGTAACCTTCACTCCTTTTCTTTCCTTAGATAGCTACTCCTCATTGTCACATCTTCTCGGTAAGCTTTCCTAGATGACTCCCATGCGAGTTGCTGATGCCTCCTGAATGTATTCAAAACACTTGTGTCCACTATATATCTTACAAGCTGCACTGTAATCATCAGTTTATTTTTCTCCCCCATTAGCCTGTCAGGGGCTTGCGGGCAGCAATCATGACCTGTCTCAGCACATAACACCATATTTGGTCCATAAAAGGTGCTCAAAACGCTTGTTGAATAAACGAATGATCATTGAATGAATAAACAAAGGAATCAGACTTCAGTCACCGTTTGCTCTATTTGACTCACTAGTAGTCTTTCTCTTTACCTGAACGTGTAAGTCTTGGTGATCCCACAAGGCAGTGTCTTGTCACGCGGCATCAAGGGAGCTGTGATCTGCAGACCAGCACCTTCCAGAATCACATCATGGGCAGATGGGTGTCGGCCTCCCCTGTCCACACGGTAGTCAAAAGACAGGCTCTGCCCATAGCTCACCTGTTGATTCCCAAGAAATTTGGCTGTGAAACAGATCAAAAAGACTAGGATCAGCTGTGAGACTAGAGAAGAAAAGGAGTGAGCACATTTGCATGGATGTTGGTAATTTCTTTTGGAGCTCTGTATTATTCACCCATCACTCCCCACAAACTACTCTTTCAAAAGAGCCAGTTCATGGCACTGGACATGGCCATACTGCTATTGGCTATGAAGAAGGGTTAGTTAATGAAACGCTAAAAGGGCCTCATTATAAGACAATTCCATCTATTACACGATTCACAGCATGGCCCTTATCAGTTCAGTTCAGTCGCTCAGACATGTCTGACTCTGCAGCCGCATGGACTGCAGCACGCCAGCCCTCCCTGTCCATCACCAGCTCCCGGAGCTTGCTCAAACTCATGTCCATCGAGTCAGTGATGCCATCCAACCATCTCACCCTCTGTCATCCCTTCTCCTGCCACCTTCAATCTTCCCCAGCATCAGAGTCTTTTCAAATGAGTCAGTTCTTCCCATCAGGTGGCCAAAGTANGGAGGCCTGGCGTGCTGCAGTTCATGGGGTCTCAAAGAGTCGGACATGACTGAGCAACTGAACTGAACTTGAAGGCAAGGTTTTAACGGACGAGGCACCACTGTCTTAGTCATTTATCTTTAGGGCAGAAGAGACAGAAAGTAACTCAGAGACCACATCAGAGGAATCCAGCAATGACCCTGCTCCCTGAAGAGTGAGCTGTTCTCCAGTATCACAAATGCACTTATCATGTCAGGGTGATTTAGAGATTATTCATGCAGAGAAATTACTGTTCTTGTACAAGGTCAAAGTGTTTAAATGAATCCTTAATTTTCATAAAATTTAATAAATTTTTAGCCTATGTATGTTGACAATAGGCAGTACGAATGCTCGCAAGGACATAGATGCAAGGTGGTCATCTCTGTGGAATCAGATCAGAGAAGAAACAGGGGAATGAGGAGAGGTTTTTAATGACTATACCATTATAATAAATTCTTGTCGAGTTTTAAATTCCATAAGAAGCCTTTATTAGCTTTACACCTAAAAAGTAAGATAAGCAACAGGAAAGTCTCATTCACTACTTGTGGGAATGCAAATGGTGTAGCTACTTTGGAAGACAGTTTGGCAATTTCTTACAAAACTAAACATACTCTTGGCCACACAATCCAACAATCATGTTACATCCTGAACATGGATGTTCAGTTTTATTCATAATCATCAAAATTTGGAAGCAACCAAGATGGCCTTCAGCAGGTGAACAGATAAACAAAGAGTGGTACATCCATAGTATTCCACAATGGAATATTTTTCAGCAGTGAAAAGACATGGAGGAAGCTTCAGTGCATATTGCCAAGAGAAAGAAGACAATCTTGAGCAGGTGACAGACTGTACCATTCCAACCCTATGGTATTCTGGAAAAGGCAAAACTATACAGACAGTAACAGGATCAGCAGTTGCCAAGGGCTCCGAGGAGAGGAAGGAATGAATAGATGGGCACAGGAGAACCTTAGGGCAACGAAACCATGATGCCAGAAGGGTGGGTTACATTGCCAAGACCCAGAGAATGTACAGCACAAAGAGTGAATCCACATGTAAACTATGGGCTTCGGTTAATGATTATGTATGACATTGGTTCATCGATTGTAACAAATATCCTATAGTAATGCAAAATATTAATAATAGAGGAAACTATGGGATGAGTGGGAAAGTGAGCAGGTATATAGGAACTCTGTGCATGTGTGCATGTTATGTCCTTTCAGTCATGTCTGATTCTTTGCGACCCCATGGACTGTAGCCAGCCAGGGTCCTTTGTCCATGGCATTCTCCAGGCAAGAATACTGGAGTGGGTTGCCATACCCTCCTCCAGGGGATCTTCCTAGGGGTCAAACTCGCATCTCCAGGAGGTAGATTCTTTACCACTGAGTCACTGAGGAAGCCCATAGGAATTCTGTACTTTCTATCTATTTTTCTGTAATCCTAAAATGGTTCTATTTTTTTTTTTAAAGGGGCCCCTGCTTGCAAATAAGGCATAGGCAATCATATATATATATAAAGTAGGTCTACTCTGACTTGCTACTGAATCTCTCATTGCTTTAGGAAAAAAATAGCGATTTTATTTGTTGAAGACTGAAAAACTTTGGGGGAATCCGCAGAGAGTCAGAAGGAGCACCAAGGAGCTCTCAAGCAAATGACCTTTTATGGCGGGAATGCTGATTTCTCCTCTCAAGGGGCCTCTGGTTGCTAGACGCAGAGCCCTGTTCAGGGACGATGAGTAAGTATGGGGTTTATTGCCAGAGAAGAAGCTCCAATGAGGCCCAGGGAGGGTGGACTTGCCCAGGGCCTGGCTGAGCCCTTACATAAATCAGCTGCTTTCTTCTTTCATAAGTCCTGGAGGGAGGCTCCCTTGTATTCCTCCTCTGCAACATTTTAAAAATATTTATTTGGCTGCAGTGAGTCTTAGTTGCGGCACACAGAATCATGGGTCTTCTTGTGGCAGGGAGATCTTTATGAACTCTCTGTTGCAGCTTGTGGGCTCTGGTTCCCCGACCCGGGATGGAACCCAGGCCCTCTGCACTGGGAGTACTGAGTCTTAGCCACGGGACCACCAGGGAAGTCCACCTGCTCTGAATTATTTGACAGGGTCCATGACTGTCAGGCTCAGAGCCTGGAGGCAGAGCAGCCCAGATTCAAGTGCAGTTAGGTGTGGGGTCAACTTGACGGTGCTACCAGCTGGTACTTCGTCTCTTCCCTCTGTGGCCCCAGAGTCCAGAGTAGGCTGCTTCACCAGACAGCCGTCTTAGGACCCTCAGAGCTGCAGGCAGCCATCTGCCCCACCCTCCACTTTTCCTCGTAGCCCACATGGCCTGATCTACTTCGCTGTTTGTACCTCCTCAGGCCTTTTCCCCAGCAGACTCGCTGCTCTCTGATCAGCAGCCACCATGCTGGTCCCAGGCCCCACGTCCACTCTCCTTCAGCTCTCTCCTCTCCCTCTATGAGACAAAGGATGCTGCGAGGCTGCTAGTCCTGAACTTGTCTGCTTTGGGGACTCCAACATACATTTTTAAATTTCTGTGCAAGCTAACTGGCTTTCTCCAGCACTGTTTCCACGTGCTCCTCCATAATTTATGACGGTGCTGGCAAAGCTCTGCTCCTTAATCACCCTGACTTCTGGCTCTAAGTCTGTGCCAACTATAATCCTCCCACTTAAAAACAAGAGCCACATGTTTGTTTTATGTTTATTATTCTATGTTACATTTATTATCCTAAAGCTACATCTGAGACCTTTAGTTCTGAAAGATGCCTGAGAGGCATAAGTGCTATTTGTTTTTGGCAAGATGCTAAGAATTTCCAGGGACTCAGAATCACAATGTGGAAAGGAAATGTCATGGATATTCTCCACACCTTTAAAGGGTTTTCAGACTTTTGTTACAGCCTTCAGATTTATATCCTTGGGTAAACATACCACAGGGCATTGATGTGATAGCTACATGAAATTACATGTACAAGATCCTTTATCCTAGACACAAGCATATAGAAAGAAACATCTTAAAATGCCAAACACACAATACAAACTCACATCTATGCATAGCTTAGAAGTAGGTGAAGATAACTACGTTGGGATAAAGAGCCACAAATAATTATTATGAGGAATGTAAAAAGGTGACTTTCTTGAGTGTACTTGTACCCTATGAAATTGAGCATATTTTGATATAAATAGAAAAGATCTCTACACAGAAAAAAGACTTTTTCCCTCTCTTGGTCTTAAATCTTCCAGCAATTCTCAGTTGGTGCTGCTGTTTTCTTTTTTAAAAAATTTTATTTACTTATTTATTTTTGGTTGTTCTTGGTCTTTCTTGATGCACAGGCTTTAGTCCGGTTTCAGTGAGTGGGGGCTACTCTCTAGCTGTGGTGCATGCTGGCCTCTCATTGCAGTGGCTTCTATGTTGCAGAGCTCTAGAGCGTAAGCTCAGTATTTGAGGTGCACGGGCTTAAATGCTCTGGAGCAAGTGGAGTCTTTCCAGACCAGGAATCAAACCCAGGTCTCCTGCATTAGCAGGCAGATTCTTTACCACTGAGCCACCAGGGAAGCCCCTGCTACTGCTTTCTTGTAGGCTTTTTATGGGATTAACCAGAAATTAGCTCCTCCCACCACCCTATCACCTTTGGAACACAAGTTTTAGCCAGCTTTAGTGTCTCCTTTGGAGAAAGCAATGGCACCCCACTCCAGTACTCTTGCCTGGAAAATCCCATGGCNGAGGATGAGATGGCTGGATGGCATCACGGACTCTATGGATGCGAGTCTGAGTGAACTCCGAGGTGGTGATGGACAGGGAGGCCTGGCGTGCTGCAATTCATGGGGTCGCAAAGAGTCGGTCGGACACGACTGAGCAACTGAACTGAACTGAACTGAAGTTTGGTTTAATTTCTCTTTCTCTGTTTACTATAGTCTAGCTTCTTTTTATACACTTTCCTTTTTATAAACTGTCCATTCAAATCCTTTGCCTTTCTGTTGCATTAAGAGAAAAAGTTGCCAAGGTGTTGTAGCTTTTCTCCTTTCCTGTGGCACAGAGGAAGGGAGGAGGTCGTTCTTTCTTTCTACTCAAGCCAAGTAAAGGGGATAAAAAGCTGGCGGATCACCTGACGTGTCACTTAGTGGTCTGAGGAAATGGACTGATACCTGGCTCACTCATGAAAGACTGGAAAACAGCTGGAGCAGGTGACTGAGGGGACAGGGTCTCAGTGAGACTCAGCTGGCCTCACCTGGACAGAGAAGCATGTTTCTCATGGACCTGGAGTGGGAGTCCCCCGAGAAGGTCCTTCTCATGACCCGGAGTGGACTGTGCAGAAGGGCATCGGACACAGGTCCCCTGAGGGAGGTCCTGCTGGAGTGCCTCCCGTGGGGTGACACCACCTCATCTCAGCATCACAGAAAGCAGAACCCGAGGGCAGTGACAGCAGGCAGCTGAAGGGCCACTCAGATCGCCCGGAGTGAGAGAACTGTCCTGCAAAGTGTCCCTGAAGAGCTATCAAAGGTGTCCCACAGGGGAAGAAAACAGGCATTTGTAACCTGCCACAACCAGAGATCACTGTACCAGCTCACCAGTACCAGTCCAGGAAGACCAAGCTTTAATCCCCTATTTCCTATCCTGCTCCTTATCATCGCCTTCACAGCCCAAGCCTGGAAGAACCACAGTCAGCATCCAGCTGGCTGGAAAAGAGGAAGAAGAAAAGCAGCAACCAGTAGGAGTGCCTACTTCTATGCTTATGAATTACAGATCCCAAGGTGGGGGAGGCAAGAAATTTAAAACTGGGTGAGTCTAAAATTTTGGTCTTTTCTTGAAAAGATGCTCAGTGATCACTAATTATTAGAGAACTGCAACTCAGAACTACGATGACGTTCCACTTCACACCAGTCAATGGCTGCCATTAAGATGTCTACAGATGACAAATGCTGAAGAGGTTGTGGAGAAAAGGGAACCCTCTTACACTGTTGGTGGGAATGTAAACTGGTGTAGCTACTATGGAGAACAGTAAGAAGGTTTTTCAAAAACTGAAACTGGAATTACCATATGATCTGCAATCTATTCCTGGGCATATATCTGGACAAAACTACAATAAAAAATGCCACACACACCCCTGTGTTCATAGCACAATAGCCACGCCACGGAAGCAACCTGAATGTCCGGGAACAGGTAAATGGACAGGAAGACGTCGAACACACACACAAAGCAATACTACTGAGCCGCTAAAGAACAAAACGAGGCCATCCGCATGGCATGGGTGCAACTAGAGACTGTCACAGCAAGTGAAGGGAGTCAGAAAGATACAAACACCGTATGATGTCACTTACATGTGGAATCTAGACTGTGTCACAAACGAGCTTATGCAGGAATTAGAAACAAGCTCACAGATAGAAAAGATCTGTGACTGTCAAGGAAGGGGGTGACAGATGGACCAGGAGTTTGGTATCAGCAGATGCGAAGTATCACACACAGAATGCATAGACAAGGTCCTACTGCACAGGGCAGGGAACTGTATCCAGTCTCCTGGGATAAACAACAATGGAAAAGAATATAAAGAAGAATTATGTTTTTTCTATTCTGAATCACTTTGGTGGACAGCAGAAAGCAACACAACATTGTGAATCAACTATACTTGATTAAAATTAAAACATTTAAAAAGGAAAAAATAAAATTTTAGTCTTTTCCTATCCAAAAGGGACTGGAAAAATAGGGCATGGCCTGAAATTTTATTCACTGAGGAGAAGACTGGATTTACAGGGTTATCTGTCAGAGCAACAGTGAGAAAAATATAAAGTTTTGCTTTTGTACATGTCTAATCAATGGTGATTGTAGCCATGAAATTATAAGATGCTTACTCCTTGGAAGGAAAGTTATGACCAACCTAGGTAGCACATTCAAAAGCAGAGACATTACTTTGCCAACAAAGGTCTGTCTAATCAAGGTTATGGTTTTTCCAGTGGTCCTGTATGGATGTGAGAGTTGGACTGTGAAGAAAGCTGAGTGCCGAAGAATTGATGCTTTTGAACTGTGGTGATGGAGAAGACTCTTGAGACTCCCTTGGACTGCAAGGAGATCCAACCAGCTCATCCTAAAGGAAATCAGTCCTGGGTGTTCATTGGAAGGACAGATGCTGAGGCTGAAACTCCAATACTTTGGCCACCTCATGCAAAGAGTTGACTCATTGGAAAAGACCCTGATGCTGGGAGGGATTGGGGGCAGGAGGAGAAGGGGACCACAGAGGATGAGATGGCTGGATGGCATCACCGACTCAATGCACATGAGTTTGGGTGAACTCCGGGAGTTGGTGATGGACAGGGAGGCCTGGCATGCTGCAGTCCATGGGGTCGCAGAGTCAGACACGACTGAGCAACTGAACGAGAACAATACTGCCATTCGTGTCCTAAACACTTAGTATACATTCCAAGCACCATTATAAACACCTTCAGATCTCTTAGCTTACTTAAACTTCACAGCAGCTTTATAATGGAAGTCACATGATTCTTGTTCTGCAAATGAGAAAACTGAAGGATTAAGAGGCTACAAGATCCTTACAAGGTCCCAACTGGACGTTGTGGTGGTAGGTTCAGGTCTGGGCACCTGCCCGTGCAGGATCCCAAAGCACCAGCTCAAGGACGACTTAGTGCTTGGCTGTCTAGTGTGGGGATGAGACAGAAATAAAATAAAGGACAGCAGGGAAGAGTGCTGGCAGAGAGACAAGGTGTTTAGTGAGATGAGGGGAGAACACAGTGACAGAAGACCACGTTCAGCCTAAGATCACACCCTGGAGGAAAACACCGTGCCCCTGAGGAGGAACATGCTATATCCTGTACACCTAGAGTGTGAAAGGCAGAGATGTGAGTGTCTCATTCAATAGCTTTGGAACATATCTAAGAATTGCACAGATCAATACAAAGCATTGATTTTCTAACCCAGTTTAGAAGCTCCATAACTTGGGGAAGAAGATGACTCTGAAAACAGTAGCACAGTAACAGAAAATGAGATGAAGGGACAAGTGTTGGTTCAGCAAAGTACTAATTGTATAAAGATTTTCATCAAATGTTGTTCTGGCTTTCTTGAACAAAAATGGTGGTTATGTGTTTTAAGTGCAAATTTAAAAAAAGCAAGACAAAACAAACAAAACATCAGTTGGCACTCCAAAAGGAGAGCTAGACAGATAAGAGAAGAAAAGTTTTATAGAAAATAATAGATCTAGGAGTCACGCACTACCAGAGGAACAAACTGAAAAGCAAATAACGGAATGAATGCCAGCAGTCCTGATCGTGACTTTTAAAGACAGAGGCAAGGATCATTTGCTGTAAGTGACTTGGTGGAGAAAGACTATTAATACTCATGATATAATCATCCACACGTGTGGGAGACTTTATTGACAAAATGGCAATTTTATTTTTGCTTAGACCCACTGATTGCCTTTGATCAACAGTTACTACTTTTAACCTTTACATTATTTTCAGTTGGGAAGCCAGGAAGACGGCAAACATGGAGTATGATCTTCTGCCTCCCCCAAGGAGACACAGTCATCGGAAGCAGCCACACTTCTAGAACACCAGTTCTCAGACTTTCTGGTCTCAGAACGTCTTTACAGCTAAAAATTTAAGAACTTCAAAGAACCTTTGTTTATGTGAGTTCTACCTACCATTTAGTTACTGTGCAGCAGTTAAAACTAAGAAATCAAAAAATTACTTTTAATTTAAAAATAAAACAATAAACTCATGATAATATACACATTTTAAAATATAAATAACTATTTTCTAAGATAAGAAACTAGTGAGTACTATACCACTGTTTTAAAGTTTTCCAGATTCTTTCATTTCTGGTTTTACAGAAAATAGCTGAAATCTCACACGCACTTCTTCCTCTGTCGTAAAATCACATCCCATGCTGCTGTTGTTCAGTCCCCAAGTTGTGTCCGGCTTTCTGTGACCCTATGAATGGCAGCACACCAGGCTTCCCTGTCTTTCACTATCTCCCAGAGCCTGCTCAAACTCATGTCCACTGAGTCGGTGATGCCATCCAACCATCTCATCCTCTGTCATCCCCTTCTCCTCCTGCCTTCAATCTTTCCCAGCA
>SJYV01007475.1:659023-714555 GCA_006410875.1 Neotragus pygmaeus
TTTTTACCCTTTCTTTGCCTACCAAATGAAACCAAGCCCTAAGTGGAGTATTTCCTGTAAAAGCCTCAAGAGTAAGAAAAACAACCCAATCACAAACAGCCAGTCAGGGTTTCCCAAATGGTGCAACCACTTAAGCCACAGCCAATCAAATGGTTTCCTTGTTTTGCATCTTTTCCTTGCCTTCAGGTCTTGTCTGGGAAGTGCTCCTAACCTCTAAGCCTTTGCTGCCTGCCAAGTCGCCCCAGTCGTGTCCAACTCTGTGCAACCCCATAGACGGCAGCCCACCAGGCTCCCCCGTCCCTGGGATTCTCCAGGCAAGAACACTGGAGTGGGCCGCCATTTCCTTCTCCAATGCATGAAAGTGAAAAGTGAAAGTGATGTCGCTGAGTCAAGTCAGACTCCTAGCGACCCCATGGACTGCGGCCGACCAGGCTCCTCCGTCCATGGGATTTTCCAGGCAAGAGTGCTGGAGTGGGGTGTCATTGCCTTCTACGCATTGATTTTTGCTCAAATGAGTTCTCAAATCTTTGAAAGAAAAAAAAAGCTTAAAATCTTCTTGTTTCTGAAATCAAACACTCCTCCTCCCTCCCCATGTCTTCTGGATCACAATAAAAATCTTTCATTTGATCAGAAAGCATCACAGAATCAATTCTATGCTGCCTGAAAAGAATTAGTCGCCACCTTGTGGATAAGAAAATTGCCACATCCAAAAACAATCTACCATTTTATGTACAAACTAATGATGTGAAATTTCCAGCATGGTTCAAACTATCAAACAGTTATTTGTAAACCCCTTGTTAAAAACAAGACAGCAGACCCCAAATGAGTCGCTTATGCTAAGCCCCACTTCAGCCAACTGAGACTTACCGTTTCAGCTCTCCATCAGGAATAGTCTAGTCAGGCAAGTCATCTGCCTGGTTGCCCTTTGCCATCCTGGCCCCTGAAGGAAGGTGACCTTGCCACAACCAATCTGTTCTTTGCTGTTTTAACTTTCTTGTCTGGTCCCTTCTGCTTGTAAAGGTTTCATTTTGTACAGCCCCTCCCTCACAGCTCCTTTCTGTCTGCTAGGCTGGATGCTGTCAATTCATTAATCACAGGATAAAGCCAACAGGATTTAAATTTACTCAGTGAACTTGTTTTTTAACACCCCCCAAATTATTCTTTTTAAACTGCCACTGTTTGGCAGACCCAAAAGAGGGCACCTCATTGTCACAGTGAATTTAGAAAGAGGAACTAAAAGGTTTTCAGAATGCTTACAGCGGTAGCTGCTCACAATCGCTATTTCCTAACCTGGGGACTCCCTCAAAAGACACAGGGCTCATTTCTGGATGTGTACATTAAAATGCAATTTATTTCTAACATATTAATTTTATTGAATTTCCATCTGTGTCCCTAACCACCCTTGGGGATAATAATCAGAGGGACTCAGGAAAGGTGCAGCCAGGAATCTTCCTCAGATGCATCTAGTCCTGTTGTCATGTCTGCTGCTCAGAATTAAGAAAGTAATTGGAACAGAACTTCCCCCTCAGCAGATTTTTGAACTAATCATGGAGAACAAAGACAAACTCTGAACTAGAGCTGCATAAAGAGCAAATCAAAACCATACCAGAAAAATCCACATAGTGTTTTCCCGACGTTCAATTGATCTCAAGGAAGGAAAAAGCCCAGATTCACAAAAACCTATGTGTATTGTTTTATTATATACAAAAGCAAGCATACAATAATTACATAGCAAATAACAAACATGCTGCATTTTGAATGGTGCTCTGTACATGTTCATGAATAAATAATAAATACTGCTTATTACCTTGAAATACAGTACCAAGAAATTTATATTTTTCTTTTAGTATTCTTGTAAATGAGCAAAAAGGAAAAGAGGAAATGGGTGGTATTTAAACATAAACGGTAGAAATTCTTCTCTCTGGAAACTAACCAAATAGGCCCAAGAACCACTACACACCAGTGATACCCTCTCCCCCCATCTTTTTTGTCATAGGTTGCCAACCCCATGCTATCCCAGTTAAGTTACAAACTTTCAGTCAGTTTATAGTCATTAAAGAGAAATAGGCCCAACCTAACAATTGTAGCTAATATTGATATATTTTTGTAGTTCACTTTTGTAGTTTTTACAACTTTTACCCCTGATTCCAAACCTGCAACAGTTCTTAGCACTTTTTCTAAACTTTGGAGTTCTTTTTTTGCTACCATTTTATTGGTTACTTTAAATGCAACATGTATGTAAACAACTGCACAGAAATGACAGGCACTACTTAGGAATACAGTGACTCATGTCACAACATTCCATGGCTTCGATCTGATGGACTGAATGAGTTCATGACTCAACTCTGTAATGTGGTCTGCTCAAGTGGCAAGATGATTTTTATTTGCAGCATTTAGTGAATTAAGATGTGTGCCATCAGAAATCATAGAAGTGTGCTTCTGCTCTGTTATGAACCTATATTCCTTAGGAGCTCTGAGCCAATCACAATTACCAACCAGAGGCAAAAGAGTAAGCAAGCAAAGCCACTTTTTCAGGCTTTTCAAACAGTCGCAACATGTGACATTCTATATGCTTCAAAATTAAGCAACCAAGTCAAAGAGCAAGGAACAAACGTTTAACATCCGAAGTGTTACTTCAACATTTCTTAATCAGCTCAGACATACACGAGGCCAGGAAAGGTGAACCATGTCACCATCCAGATCTCCTGCACACGTGTGCTACTGCAAGAGGCAGCAGCTCAGCAGAAACCCTGGGTTTCTATTAGGATTAATATCAGGATCATATATGTGTGTGTAACATGCTTACAGAGATTTATTGTGTGAACATGCTTACAGAGATTTAGTGGCCCTGAAACTTCATACAGAGTTGAATGAACATCTAGCAGAAAAAGAAATCATGAGTGGGGTGTAGACAGGACTTGCTCATCAGTGCTCACAGAAGCAGGGCCATTGAAAGACATGTGGGGGAATGCTCAGGAACCACAGGAAGGAAAAGTTATGAATAACACTACGTTTTCAAAATACCATACTTACACTGAGTACAAATGTTACAGTATAATTGTAAACCATAGAACTGATGGTGGCCAGATATACATTTTTCGTTGGTTTATAAAAAGGCCTAAGATCTTAACGTAACCAGTGCTTTCTCCAGTATGGCAGTGTGAGGAAGAAAGAATATAAGAGGGAATCTGGAAATAAAGTCTTAAAAGAAAAGGACTACCATCAACATTTTTGTTGTTTAATATGATTAAGATCAGATTTTCATATGGCATCTTAATATTCAATTTTGGCCTATTATTTTAATTATGTATAAATACATCCTGTCTTTATGGTAACTTAAACAGTGACTTGGATGACACTGAATTGCTGGGTGAAAAGTCTGCCAGTTGGTAAATATTTTCAAATGAAATGAGCCAAGTTTTTCACTTGCCCCAAAGATGAAAAACNTTTGGCCTATTATTTTAATTATGTATAAATACATCCTGTCTTTATGGTAACTTAAACAGTGACTTGGATGACACTGAATTGCTGGGTGAAAAGTCTGCCAGTTGGTAAATATTTTCAAATGAAATGAGCCAAGTTTTTCACTTGCCCCAAAGATGAAAAACAGAAACATATACATAAAGAAAAACAGAAGAATCATTTGAAGGAATAAAATCAACTATAGTCATTAAAACATACTGTACATCAAGAATTGTCCACCAAAGGCTTTAAAGATTTTTACAATAATATCGAGAGCAATCTCCTCACACAACCACAGGGACAAGTAGATGTGACTTCAGTTCAGTTCAGTTGCTCAGTCGCGTCCAACTCTTTTCGACCCCATGGACTGCAGCACGCCAGGCTTCCCTGTCCATCACCAACTCCTGGAGCTTGCTCAAGCTCATGTCCATCGAGTCAGTGATGCCATCCAACTATCTCATTCTCTATCATCCCCTTCTCCTCCTGCCTTCTATCTCTGTGACTTAACAGCAGTTAAATAAGCATTTAGGAAGCTCAGGAAGCCACAGGGCCATGTAAGGATGTGAAGACATTCATTCAGTAACTTTAGTCATGCTCCCCCCCACAAGATTATAAAGCAAGATTATAAAGTCCTGCTCTTGCAAATGAAGACAGATTATCATTTTACAACAGAGAGGGGCTAGGTCCCAAATCAGGAATGTAATAAGGGTTCCACTCAAAGTGGTTCCGCGTGTATCTGTCTGATAATAGGCCCTGCGTTTGCAAACTCTAAAAGGTGGTTTACCTGTGGCATCTCTTCAGAGACGCCACCCGCCAGGAATTTCAGGTATCAACCTTTCATTCTTCCTCCAACCACTTGCTAACAACCACATTTAGACCCACCAACCTCCACTGGGATAAAGTCTGCATGCTGACAGAATATAAAAAATTGACTTCACACTACCTCTAAAGGCCTTCTTATAAACAAAACAAAACCCATGTTAGGGAAAGCTCATGAAAGCCCTAGATTCCACTCTCTCCCAAGAGCAGGAAACTTAGTGATAAATGACTTTGCTCAAAATAGATGCTGTTGAGAAAGGGCCCAAGCTTCCCCTGGGGTGAAACAGCCAGAACTTCTGTTTGAATCCCTTAGGGCCAGGGCGCAGAGAGCCCTGTCTCAGATACTCAGGATTCTCTACTGTTTGAAGCCATACCCACTAGCTCACATATGCTCTGGCAGAGATTTCAGAAGTGGAGTTCACTCAAGTCCCGCTAGAGAGCAGTGGTTTTATTTCTTTCTGTGGCATAGACTTTGGCTGATATTTACCAGTTTGCCTAAGACTGTCAACACAAAGTATGATTACCTAAAGACTTATTTTTTTGAAAACAACCCTGTGTGGCAGGGATGGAGGTGAGGGTGGGTAGACTAAAGAACTGTCCAGCCCTTCAAGGTCAGTAAACCCAAAGTCTCTTACAATTCACTGGAGGGGAACTTTTGGAAGAGCTTTAATACTGAGTCATCTGCAGGTTCTTGCAACTCATCATCTCAGTTATTTCTTGAATTTGTATGTATTTTGCTTTCCTCCATTCGTTTTGAGCTTTTTCTCGCTGGATAACGTGGCATGAGCACAGTTACTCACGTTTCCCTTCTTCTTAAGACCTGTGTGTGTTGGTGCCCGGGAGGCCCTGCAGCCGTCTGCGGGATCCAGGATCACGGCTGGCGGCCAGGGTGCACGGAGGTTCCCATTGCTCTCGATCTTGGGGCCACCATCCCCACTGGATAAGTCCCAGGGCTGCAGCCTGGAGCTCTTGTTGGATTTCTTTTTCTTCTTCTCTGTCTGCACCTCCAGGGTTTGCTTCTGAGAACATAATCGGCTACTGCTCAGCATATCAAGAGGTCTGGGGGAAGCCTCACCAGTGTAACAGAATGGAGGGACTTCCTTGCAGAGCGTGTCTTTCTTTCGTGAAAGGCCTGACTTCAGAGGCCCTTCCTGCTGAGGCCTGGACAGAGCGCTGGGCATCAGCTTGCTTCTCCCAGGGCTCTTCAGGGCCCCCGAGGTCCCAGGGGCAGTGGGAGGCCTCCCTTTGGCCACCTTGCCTTTCTCGCACTGAATGGTCTGGATCTGCAGCCACTCGAGCTGGACGAGCCTGTCGACGTACTTGCCCAGGAGCCCCCCAGCTTTGGGCACGGCCTCTGTCCTGCGCTCGGAGTGCAGGAGCATGGCCATGTCCCGAAGGTCCCAGGAGTTGCACGGGGGCGGGAGGAAGTCGGGGTAACAGTATTCAGGCCAGGTTGGGCCTTGCCCTGGGTGCATATCGAAGTGAACTGGGTCAATCTCTTCCGCTCGAAGGTGAAGATCAGGAGGCGTGAGGGGGGATGGGGGGATGGCGATCCTTTCTGAATCAGAGAGGTCACTGGCACTGTCCTCCTCGGCATCTTCTTTGATGATTTTCATGGACTGAAAGTCCAGAAACAGCTTGTTCCCTGAGAGTCCCCGATATCTGGGGCCGAGGGGACTCCTTTCGGGGTTTCCTTCTGGAGAAATGCTTTCCTTCAGCTTATCCTCAGTCAGTTGGGGGACACCTCCTCTGAGACTGCTTTTCAGCTGGGAAGAAATGTGGGGGACTTGGGATTTACTCTGTCTTTTTCTGGAATTCTTGGGATGTTGTACTTTAGTCCGAGATGGGCCTGCATTCATATTGCTGCGAGAAATAAAATTGCAATTCTTAAGTCCATGTGACACAAACTGGCCTTCTGATGATTTTATGAAAGTAATCAAAAGAAGCCTCCAGTTGTACAGCTATGACAACGGGTTATAAAATGTGAGGCCTCTAAACTTGCAAATTACAGGACAGTTTTCCACTTGATACTCTATTTAGGAAATAATATTAATATAAAGCAGGTGCCAGAAGTAAATGCATGGATTCATTTTGCATCAAGTATTAGCTTTTAAGAAAAACACTAACATTTCATAAAGTACTTATATTATCATCTTAAACCCATTGTGTGTACTTTGAAAAATATCTCTTGCAGAACACTCAGTCTGTTGTTAATGATGAACAGTGTTTAATAACACAAACAAATAAAATCCACACCTTTCTTCTATATACCTAGTTTAAATTAAATGTAGACTGGCTGTAAAATACACATTTTACAGAACTTAATCACTGGTTGGTGGTAACTCTGAGCCAGCAAATATCCTAAGGAAAACTGTAGCATAGACAACCTACACCTTAAGCCAAAAGCTTATCAAAGTGTCAGCATATCTTCAAATAGAAAACACACTGGGGAAAACAGTGTTCAGAGAGATAGGAATAAAATCACACAATGCCTTATAACACAATATAAATTTTTTAAAAGGCTTAAATGCTATTTTTTTCTTTAAAATTTTATCATTTTTAAAAATTGAAGTATAGTTGATTTTCACTGTTGTGTTAATTTTTGGTGCACAACAAGGTGAGTCAGTTATACATACATACACATCTTTTTAAAAAAATATTCTTTTTCACTATAGTTTATCCTGAGATATTTTTGAACACAGCTCCCTGTGCTCTGCAGTAGGGCCTTGTTAATACTGCCCTTTGAATGGTGGGGAGGCAGATCTCGTGAATATTATACACAGTACTAGCACTGCAACTGATGCTTCCTCTAATTTATTTCTGACACAGCATCTCATATCAGAGGTGAAAATATTTTCTTTTCAACTTATTTACCAACAACAGTGTACTTTACCAAGATGAATAATACTTCTCAGCAACATCAGTCTGCTGTGGTTTAAAAAAAAAAAAAAAAAAAGGATGGTAAACATGCTTTGTGGAAACCTCAGAGGTTCATTTGCTGGAGGTCTCCACCACAATAAGTGATTACTTGAAAATGTGCCACCTCTTAATAAACATGGAGGAGGTTAAATCATTGCCAGCAGCATAGCATGTGCTCAATAAATGTTGAAAAAAATGAAAAAATGGATAAAGTAATTGCCATGATTTAGAACTCATAACCGACATTGTTAAAACTTTCCTTTANGGGTGCTGCGTGCCGACCCGGCTGCAGCCGGCAGCACCGTGTGCGCTTCGCTGACGCGCTGGGCCTGGAGCTGGCGCAGGTCAAGGTGTTTAATGCGGGCGAAGACCCGTCCGTGCCGCTGCACGTGCTGTCGCGACTCGCCATCAACTCGGACCTGTGCTGCAGCAGCCAGGACCTGGAGTTCACTCTGCAGTGCCTGGTGCCCGACTTCCCGCCGCCCGTCGAGGCCCCGGACTTTGGCGAGCGCCTGGGGCGCCAGCTCGTGTGCCTGGAGCGCGTCACCTGCTCGGACCTAGGCATCAGCGGCACGGTGCGCGTGCGCAACGTGGCCTTCGAGAAGCAGGTGGCGGTGCGCTACACCTTCTCAGACTGGCGCAGCGCGCACGAGGCGGCAGCGCGGTGGCGCGGGCCAGCAGGCTCCGGGGGCTCCGAGGACGTCTTCGCCTTCGGCTTCCCGGTGCCGCCCTTCCTGCTGGAGCTCGGCTCCCGCGTGCACTTCGCGCTGCGCTACCGTGTGGCCGGAGCCGAGCACTGGGACAACAACGACGGCCGCGACTACAGTCTCACGTGCCGCAACCACGCACTGCACATGCCGCGCGGGGAGTGCGAGGAGAGCTGGATCCACTTTATTTGAACTTCCTGGTGGGGCTCGCGCTTCTGGGAGGTGCCCTGCCTCACACCCCACCCCCAAGCCGGGGCCGTCGGACCTCGCTTCCCGCAGCTGCAAGGTGTGCTCACTGTGGCCCACCTATGCTGTCTTTTACTTGAAATGTCTGGGTCACTTGGTCTAAACCGTGGCCTCCGATGCCAGAAGGCCAGGCTGTGTCATGTGCTGGGTGGGGTGCTGGGTGAGTAGATGCACGAGTCGGCCCTATGAAGAAGGCCCAGGCAGGTGGTTTTGGAAAGGCCTGCGCCCTGCAGCTGGGAAAGCCTGGCTTTTGCATGTGTCCTGATCGCGTCTCTGTGAATATTGCTCTTATTTATCTTCACTGCGATGTTGAAACCTTTTACCCTTAGCCGGTGCCGCCTTGGGAACATTCTGAATTCAATAAGCTTAAAAAAAAAGTCACTCGTGTGTTTGTGCCCACTGTAACCAGAATGTATATGCTGTGACCCCCATCATGGTCCCTTGAAGCATTCCTGCCCTGGGACAAGGAAAACCTGAAGTCACATTTGTATGCCAATGTCTGTAGGCTCCTAACAGCCGGGAAACTATTAATAGGCAAGAAGTTGATGCCTCTTCGGTCATCATACAATCATTCCTGGGAGTTCAGGCTGCCCCATTAGGCTGTGTGTCTCCTCCATCACCAACTGCCAAGAAAGAAAACATTTAGAACTTTTAGTTAGCAAAACAGCCCCTTCTGAGGTATTTCTTTGCACTTTATGTATTTTATTTTACATGTTTGATAATTGTGTATCTGCACTTTATCAGGCCACTCTGTTTAGGTTTGAGCTATCTAAGTATTTAAAGAAATTCTGCCTTAAGTTATTTCAGTTTTCAGGAAACTGTGGAATTTGGGCAACAATGCCCTTTGCAATTACCTTTTTGATGATTATGGTGACTCTCTTGATGTCTTAAGTGTCCAGGATTCCAGCAGTCATCATTCAGAAGTCACATTATCAAGTGGAACTAGCATGTATTTTCAGCAACAACCAGACTGGAGGGAAAACAATACACAAATATTTATACATTTTAGTTGTTTTAAGCTGTATTTGTATATGCCTGGTTTTATCAACTACCTGCCAACTTTAATCTTTGTGCCTTCAGATAGATAACTTTGTAGCCTTGTCTGGACTTGTTTTCCAATTTTAAAATGTTAAATGCTTTTTTTTTTAACTTTCCAACCAAGAAGTCAAGGCCATTGTCTCCTGCAGAGTGCCACAACTTAAAACTCTCAGCGAGGGGCTATTTCTCTTGGTGCTGAGTGGTGGTCTGACAGCAGGTGCTAGCACAGAGGTGTGAAAACCCAGCTAAGGTGGACATGGTCTCCAACTTGGGAAGCTGGTTTCCAAGAGCTGAAGCCAGTGTGATAAATCTTGTGATAGCTGTCACCATTGAATTAACTCTAAATATTTGAATGCTTGTTACCGTTTGTCAAATAAGTATGCAAAGGATGCATTTTGCCTTTTAACCAATTTCTTTTCTTATAATGGCAACTTCAATATTTTTAAAAATTCCAGCAACAAGGGTGGCTTTCTTTGGTACCTTCTGGTCTAAGAATATGGAACTCTGATTTAAAACATTGTGACTGAATTGACCAATCACTGGCTGTTAGCACTGTGTACTCCACTGACATGCAAGAGGCAAAGAAGCCTGGTTGCATTTCCTGCCGTTTGACAAACTGTCCAGTTAGGTCAGTAAGCCTGTGAGGGCCTTGGCCACTATGCCCCGGATCCTAGCCCAGTGTGCAAAGCAGTTGTCCAGGGTGTTCACATATGAGCAAGAGCTGACAAATATATTGCTATGTAAAGGCATGTGGAGAATCTTATAATGTGTGTAAAGATCATTTGCCAAAAAAGGTCTGGTCACAGAATATGTAGTAAATGTTATATCTTCAATATTAAGAGAACCTCCTTGTGCCTTTGAAAAAAAGATTAACATTTAAAAACTTTAAAGCTTAAATATACCTGCCTAGTTAATAAAGAAGCTTTGGGACAGCTTAAGATTTGCAGGCCTGAAAACACAGTGACATAGCCTAGATATTCAAGTTTTGTTGTGACCTGTGCAGTTGTTGGGTTGTCTCTGCAAACATATTTTAATACATGCCATTTAAGATGACTTCACCTAAGCCTCACTATTAAAGTATATGTGCACAATTTGTTGGTTTAAGTGTGTTTTTCTTGTGGCCTGATTAGTGTGAACAAGGCTTTAGAAATGTGTTAAGACATTTCACATGTCTTATCCTTCCTAGAATGCTGTCATGTTTAGTATCTTGCCAATATAAATTCATGCATTTTATGATGGCACCTGAGCTTCAGCAGCACAGTCGTGTGTGTCTTTGAGAAACTGAGATGCATCCTTTTATGCCAGGTCAGTATTACATAGGAAGAAAGCTCTAGGAAAACACATACTTCATCTTAGTGCTTATTGAAGCCCATGTAGGAATAACAACTGTGTATCTTCACCGCCCCCGCCCCCCAGCCATACTGACTGTCACTCAATTACAGAGCTTTGAACACAGAGAAAGGAAATCAACTTATGTCTTCTCTTATTTGCTGGCCTACAATGCTAGGTGCTGTAAATATTTGATGTCACTTAATCTTGAAAACTGCACTACCTGTTAGGTCAGTTCACTTCAGCTGCTGAGTCGTGTCCGACTCTTTCCGACCCCATGAATCGCAGCATGGCAGGCCTCCCTGTCCATCACCAACTCCTGGATCTACCTGGTAGATAATAGCCCCATTTCTCAGCTGAAAAGAATGAAGCTCAGAGAGATTTAAGTAAGTCACCTAAAGCTCCACCGCTGGTAAGTAGCAAGGTTAGCATTCAAACCCACTGCAAAGCCCACCTTCTCTCTGCCATGTGAGAAGACTTTCCCAGTAAGAGTTTGTTAAATTTAATTGAACGGCCATTCGGATTATGACTAAAGGTTTCCATCTAACATCTAAAGACCCATTTAAAAACAAGTCAAATGAAGTTAAATAAAATCAATGATATTTTCCTGCATGTGGTAGTGACGTTTACGACATAATCCTTGGATTTTCTGAATAAAAAGGGCTCTAAACGTTTTTCTTCTCCTAAAAAGTGGCAAGGTGAGGAGTCGCTGTTTTTAATTTTTGACCTTTTCTGCTGTAATTTTTGAATTCCCTAATTTACACCCACAATCATCCATTGCTTTTATCATTTAAACTGATACTTTAAATTGAAACATTCTAAAATCCCTGGTGAAAACACTTCATTCGCTCAGTGCCAAGCCAAGACGGTCTCAGGGCTCTGTCCCCTAGAGGTCTGGGATTCAAGCTAGTGAGAGCACTCATTCACAGAACCTACTTCTAGGAAACCTGAGCAGGGCCTGGGCTGGGGACCGGGACGGGGCCGGGGCGAGGTGGGCGTTGCCTGGGGAGCGGGGCGGAGCGCGGAGGTGAGCGGAGGCTACTCAGAAGTGGTTCTACTGCCCTCTGCTGGCCCGCAACGTGGGCCTCTTTCAGGGAACTCTAACCACGCGTCCCCGCAGGTTCGTCTAGGGCCCTAGTGTCTCTTCGGTCCCGTCCAGCCTTCCCGGGTGGCTGTGGGGAGCCCGGGGATCTCCTTGGGCCGCTGGCGCTTCTGGCCCTTCAGGTTCACGTCCTGCGGGCAGGGCAGGCCCGGTCGACCCCTCCAGCTCGTCCACACCGCGGGAGGGAAGAGAAAGCAGAAGGACGCTGACGCCTTCTCTCGCGGCGAGGCCGTTGGGCGAGCGGGGTCAGGGGTCGGGGTCTGGCCTGCGCGCGGCCTCCCACTTACCTGAAGCCCCGAGCCGCGCCCACCTCGGCGTTCCCTTTCCGGCCTTAGGCGGTGCCTGCGCGGGTGCGAGGGGCGGGACCTGTCCGGCGGCAGCGCTGATTGGACGTGGTGCCGAACCGCACGCGAAGCCGATTGGGCGGGCGCTTCCCGCCCTCCCTTGGCCGCCTGAGGCGCAGAGGTGATAACAGCGGTTAGGGGACTCGACGCCGTGCTGCAGCGAATCTAGGAGATCCTCGCGGAGGCCTCTTCCAGCCGACAGATTGAGCTGGGTGCCCGGGAGGGCTTCCTGTGGGCACAGCCCGCCCCCTCGTGATCAGCCCCAGCACTGCAGCCCCAGGCAGGGAAAAACCAGAAAGCAAAACACACACCTTTGTTTGGGTGTAGTCAAGGCAGCGGCTCTCTCTCCCTCACAGGGGCAAAGGAGCCGGACCGGCTGGCTCCAGCGGCGTTGTGCAGGACCTCAGAAGCTGCCCTCGTCTCCCTGTTTCCCTCCACCGTCCTGGTGCCCAGATCTCTCCGGAGGCCTCCTCATCCCAGCCGGGGGTAACTAACTCCACCCTCTTCCAAATGAGGAACCCCAGGTGCCAACAGAGATGGCACTTTGCCCCNTCCAGTTTTATATGTTTATTTTATTAGCTGCAAATACCATCAGATGAAAAACTTGAGGAGTTTTGGATAGATTTTAATCTTGGGAGCCAGACTCTATCATTCTACATTGCTGGAGACAATGATGTAAGTGTTATTCCCTCTGTATCATTTTGAGTTGTGTGTATATGTATGTATATAATAATTCAGTTTAAAAATATAGATTTCTTTGTATATTTATTTTCTTGCTCTTAATAGATTTCAGTGTTAGCTCTGATTTGATGAGCATGGTAATCTATCAAGCTAATTAGAAATAAAAATTATTTCTGACGTTTTATAGCAACAGAAAAAAGCTAAAATTTAATACTAGTTTTTAAATATAAGCCTTTCAGAAATTACACGCTAATGATAAAATTTAACATTCAGATGAACAAAGTGAGTTGACTCTAGAAAAGACAACAGTTACTCAAGTACAGAAACAGTTAAAAAATAGCATTAACAAACAATGACAAATGGTCTTATTTTATTCTTTCATAGCATCTTCTATTTGAAAATATTGAAGAGTTGATTTTTATGGTTGTATTTAGAAGTGAATTTTAGTTCTTTTCTGTGCTAAATTGTAGCTATGCTTAAACTTTCCAACCAGGTGGTATGTTTTCTACTGACCCCTTGTTCAGTTCAGTTCAGTTCAGTTCAGTCGCTCATTCGTGTCCGACTCTTTGCGACCCCATGAATCGCAGCACGCTTAACCTGAGGAAAATTTTTGACCCATTGTTTCCAAATAGCCACCACTTCTATTTGCTACATTGGTGTACTTCTAGCTCAAGCTGTAGAGTAGAGATCTGAGTAAGAGTTTGGTTTCCAGTTTACTGATCTGCTTGTGATTGTGATTGCTGATAATAATGATGCTTTTTGTCCAGGTAAACTTTTTATAGACAAACATTAACCAGATACCTCTTAGGAATTCCGCATATCTTTATTTCTTTTTAGAGTACTTTCTTAGAATGCTTAATAATGAGTTCCAAAACCTAGCACTACTTCTCAGAAGCACTGACAGTTTTCATTAGTGTATTTATATTTGCAGACTTCATAGGAGTATTTTTAACTGGATTTTCTTTAGGAAGTAGACTTTCATTTTCAGAGAAGAGGATAGAATAGGATTGGAATGGTTTCTGACTTCACTCGCTTGGTCTAATGGATAATTCAGGGAAGAAAATAAGTAATTTTAGTATTATACATGATAGGAATAGTATAAAATGCGTTTATAAGTATGAAATTCCTCATGTGATCCAAACACTGATTTAGAGAGGCTGGGAGAAGGTTCTTCCCACAGATACATTTATACTCTCCTTTCCTCTCTGGATTTCTGTGGCAGCAGTGCCTTCTCCCTATATTCTCTCTCACTGTCCTCAAAGCTTCTCCCCTATTGTGGCTGCTTAAAACCCTCCCTGTGTCTCTTTAACATGGTATTTGAGGGCCTTTATGACCTGGGCCCTCGCTGTTTCTCTGAAAATCTCAGACTCTTCTCCATGCTTACTGTGTTCAATCCCCATTCGTTTTTTTCTCTTCCTCTATATAATGCTCTCCAGGTCTTTATACCTGCTGCCTAGGAACCTCAGGATCTTTGCATCCCATTTAGATAGTCTGAAGTAGCTATCTAGCTACATTATATCACATTGTCCTCTTTTTTCTTTTGTAGTAGTTATTGGTATTTAAAATCCTTTTATCTGTTGTTTTTTGTCTACCCCCCACCGTAGAATGTAAGATTTATTGCATCAGGGACCCATCTTCTTCTCTCATTTATAGCCGTTCAAGGGCTCATATTTAAGAATGAGTAAATACAACACTTAACTGAAAAATGCTCTGTGTTAGTGATATTATTCAAAGGAGATTGGAAAGAAGGCAGGCAGTGTAGAGCCAAAGAAAGATTATAAGTAGGATACAACATCAGTTCAGTAAACATTTAATAAGAACTTACTATGTGCCAGATATATTATATACTAGGCATTGAGCATCACATTCATGTAAAAGATTCTCCTGATTGGGGAGAAGAGATTAAAAAGGGACAAGACCAGAAGCAGTTAGACTTATGCAGTAATCCAGGTAAGAGGAATCATGGTGGTACAGTTTTGGAAAGTGATGGTGGGGATGGATGGAAATTGATGGGTTTCAGAAAACCTTGAGGTAGAATTGAGCAGATTTGGTAATTTGTAGTAAAAAGAGGAAGGATTAATAAAACTTTGGTAACTGAATGGATGGGGATGCTGTTTTAGGAGGATCAGTTTTGTAGGGGAAAGATGATTCAGCTTTGAATGTTTTGATTTGGAGATGCTTGTGGGGCATTCAGCTAAAGATAACTTGTAAGCAGTTGAATATATTGGTCTGAAGTTCAGATGGGAGAACTGAGCTGCAAGTGGAAATTCAGAAGCTCTCTGTATACAGAATATAAAATCATGGGATTCTGTGAGTGTCTAGATGACAAAACCGTAAGAAATGTATATATGGATAGGCAGATGGATACGTGGGTAGGCAGATGGATACGTGGAAAGGCAAATGTATACAGGATAGGCAGGAAAGACTAGCCTGAAGGATGCTTGGCAAGTCTGCCAGAAAAGATCAAATTAAAAGGGTATCATGTTACAGAAGGCAAAGGAAGGGTGTTTTATGAGAGGAAATGATCAACTCTGTCAAAACACAGTTAAATAAAATAAAACTTGGTCATCCAAGAAAGAGCCATTTTGTTTAAACCATAGGATTTAGGCATTCCTGGAAAGTTGAAGTATTTGTAGAGGAAGTAAAGACAAGAAGAGAACACAGCAGAAGCTAAAGTGAGATGTAGATTCAAGGGAGGGGTTTTTGTTAGGTACTTTATTTTAAGGGTGAGTGTTTTAAAACTGATGGCTAGACTAACAATGAATAAAAAAGTTGAGGTCAAGAGGAAGAGAGCATAATGGAGGGAAAGTAGGGGATGAAGATGAAATTTGTGGGCACAATATATTGGTAAACTGGTTGAACCTGGGTAAGGGCCTGTTTTGTACTCGTTATAATGATTTCTATTTTTTTTTAAATCTTTTTGAAAATTTATATAATGTAGACTTTTTTTTCCAAAAGGAAAGCTTTGAACCAAGTACCTATATATATGAGGAAGAGTCACTTTAGAGTTAGCAGATGATAATGAGTAGGTGTTACACACCTACTCATTGTCATCTGCCTCATGCAAAGAGTTGACTCATTGGAAAAGACTCTGATGCTGGGAGGAATTGGGGGCAGGAGGAGAAGGGGACAGAGGATGAGATGGCTGGATGACATCACTGACTCGGTGGACGTGAGTCTGAGTGAACTCTGGGATTTGGTGATGGACAGGGAGGCCTGGCGTGCTTCGATTCATGGGGTTGCAAAGAGTCGGACACGACTGAGCGACTGAACTGACTGACTGATACACAGAGAAACAGGAAGATGCTCAAAGGAAAAAAGAGGATACCAACCATTTCCTCCTGACCCTGAGGTTTTAAGGTCTGGGAGAATTAGCACCTTGACTGGAGAATGCTGTAGATAAATGGTACTGGTTCTCTCAGAATATACACTGGTTTCAATTAAGGCAACTAAGTGGAGGGAGTTAGTGAAAAGACTGAGGATTTAGTGGAATTTTAATAGTCCTTAAATAGCAAATGAATTGGATCTATTTTCATCGTAAGATTACTGGAAGGTTTTAGGATATCGTCTTTTTGGAATGGTTCTAATTTTTGCTATAACTTTTTTGTGTGAATTCACATTATTTATTCATTTATACAAATTTTCAGTGAAAATACTTGGAAGGGGAAAACATTTTAGGTTACTATTAACATGCATTCAATGTTTGAATCTAAGAACAGTCAATTAATGAGTGGGAATTGGGGGATGAATATGATTTCACAAAACATTTCAAAGGAAGGGATGACAGGATTTGGTAATATTTTTTTAAAAAGGTTATAGTCTAATATGAATGGATAGTCATTCTTTTTTTACTAAAAATAGAAAACCATTAAAGTAACCAATACTATCACTTTTAAGAATGAACAAATAGATTAAATGTGATAAGTATAATATATTATGTAGTCTATTGATGGAATAAGAAATGTGATATATCAACCAGTTACTTAGTGATAGTAAAAAAAAATAACCTTTATTTGTATAACTTGAAGATAGTGTTTAAAGGAACTTTAATGCAAGATTAAATTATTTGTGATCAAAATGTGTTTTTAAATTTAAGGATCATCAGTGGGAAGCAGTCACTGTGCCTGAAGAAAAAGTGCAGACATACAGCATTGAAGGTATTAACCTTGTTTTCTGTCATTTCTGTTGGAGTAGAAGTTGCATACTCAATGGAAAAACTCAGTAGACTGATGAAAGCAGATCAACATTTTCATATGTTCATATTCATAAATGTGATGTTTCACTATCATCAAATTCCCTGACCCTGTGTTACCCCCAATATCTTGTATTTATTTCCTTCCCTATCTAATCTAAAACCTATGATCAGTCACTTTCTTCTCAATATGTATTGGACAGAAATCATTTACCTTGGCAGACTGGCACCACTGCAAATTCAGATATCAAGACATTATTTATTTTAGTAGGCATGTAGTGCTATCTCATGATCATTTTTATTTGTATTTTCCTAAAACCACTTTTAGGAAAGTTGAGCACTTTTTCATGTGCTTAATGGCCATTCACATATTTTCTTTGTGAATTATCTGTTTAAATATTTTGTGCATTTCTTTACTGGACTATCTTTTTGTTATTAAGTTTTTGAGTTCTCATGTATCTTGGATAAGAATCCTTTGACAAATATATGTTGTATGAGTATTTTCTCCCTGTCTATATCTTTCTTAATCATTTTCTCAGTGGTCTCTCTTAATGAGCAGAAGTTGTTAAATTTGAAGTCCACATGATCAGTATTTTTTGTTACATGGTTATTGCTTTGTGTGACCTAAGAAGTTTTTGCCTACTACCAAGTGACATAGATTTCCTTCTGTTTTTCTATAAGAACTTTATGGTTTTAAGTTTTATGTTTAGAATTCTGATCCATCTCATTAATATTTGGTTATGATTTGATACAGGGGTTTAGGTCCATATGGATATAGAGTTATTCCAGGACTAATGCATGAAAAGATTTTCCTTTCCTCACTGGATTTCTTGGTTCCCTGTTGAACATCAAATGACTGATTTAAGTGTAGGTCTTACTGTTGTAGTTCATTCCATTGATCTGTTCCCTATGCCAGTACCACATTGTTTTAGCTACTATAGATTTGTAGTGAGTCTTAAAGTCAATAGTGTGTAAGTCTTCTAATATTGTGGGGGTTTTTTGACAACAGTTTTGGTAATTCTAGACCTTTTGAATTTCCATGTAAATTCTAAAATTGGCCTATCAATTGCTACAGAAAACTTGCTAGAATTATGACTGGGTTTGTAGTTTGATATCAGGAGAAGTAACATTGTAACAGTAGTTACACTTTTGTGATATAGTTATTCTTTTAGATACTTTGGAATTGATTTGCCAAATTTAGTTAGAAATTTGTTATTTTATGTCCTAGAAGGTCTGTAGTTTTAAGTTTCAAAATCAGGGCATTGTTGAACTTCATAGGATGAATTTGCAAGTGTAGTCTTCAGTTTCCTCTAAGAGTATGTGAAGAATTGGTATTGTTTCTTAAGCACTTGGTAGTATTTACCAATGAAGCAATCTGGACTTGTCTTTTACTTTTCTTTGGTGAAGGCTCTTAACTACAATTTATTTAATACATAAAGGGTTTTTCAGGTTACCTATTTTTTTTTTTCTTCAGTAAACTTTGGTATTTCTGTCTTTCAAATCATTTTCATCCATGTTGTCAATTTTTTTGGCATAAAGTGGTTTATAATGGTCCCTTTTTTATCATTTTACTGTCTGTAGATTCTGTGTGATGGTCCCCCATCACTGCTTATACTGATAGGTTGTCGCTTATCTTTTTTCCTAATCAGTCTTATGAGAGGTATATCAATTTTTTTGATGTTCTCAAATAACTAGCCTTTGGTTTCATTGACTTTTTCCACTTTTGTGTTTTGATCTTCAGTTTAATTGATCTCTGCTCTTATATCTGTTGTTTCTTCTCTTCTGCTTGCTTTGTTTAATTTGCTTTCCTGTTTTTAGTGTCTTGGAGTGAAGCTGAAGTCATTGATCTGAGACCATTTTTTTCTTTTCTAATAACAGCCTTTTAGTGCTTTCAGTTCTTCTAAGTATGTCCTTAGCAGCATCCTACAAATTGCAATATGTTGTGCTTCCATTTTCGTTCATGTGATTCTTTTTAAATTTCTCTTTTGGTTTCTTCCTTGACCCACAGATTATTTAAAAGCACTTTATTTAGTTTCTGTATACTTGAGATTTCAGGAATATGTTACTGATTTCTAACCTGATTTCATTGTTATCAGAATATACTTTGTGTGATTTGAAAACCCTTTTCAATATGTTGACTATTAGGTTATGACCCAGATACGGTCTGTCTTAGTAAATGGTCTGAATGCACTTGAGAGGAATGTGTTTTCTGTTGTTCTTGGGTGGACGGGTGGAGGTTAATCTGTTGTTGAAGTCATATACTCTCCCTCATTTTCTACCTACCTGTTCTATCAATTATTGAGAGAGAGGTGTTGAAGTCACCACTATGGTTGAGATTTTTTTTCTATTCATTTGGTTCTGTTATTTTTCACTTCAGGTATTTTGAATTTCTGTTATTAGTTTTATAAACATTTAATGGTAGCATCTTTTCATAAATTTATCATCATGAAATGACTATTTTTCCTGTGGTAATATTCTGTGCTCTGTCATCTACTTTATGTAATACTAATATACTCTCTCCAAGTTGCTGTTGGCTAATTATAGTATGGCATATCTTTATCTTTAAGTAATTTATGTCCTGTATTAAAGAGGGTTTCTTATAGGTGTCATATACTGGGCATTGTTCTTTTAAATGTAATTTGACAGTTTCTGCCTTTTGTGGTTTTTAATGTGACTGTTGATCTGCTTTAAATTTATTATCTAGGTTTTGTTCTTTCTGTGTACCATCCTATCTGCCATGTCTGTTTTTTTTCCCTTCATTTGTGTTACTTCATTTTCAGGGGTTCCATTGTATTTCTTTTGTTGGCTTTATATTGACTTTTTAAATGGCTGATCTAGGGTTTATTTTATACATATTTAACTTAATAGTGTGTATGTTCAAGTAATATTATACCCCCTAGGAACCTGGTAGGTTCTTATAAAAATAGTCAACTTAGGTTTTTGCTTCCCTTGCCTTTGTGCCATTACTGTCAATAGGACTAAAAATCTTTTTGCTTTTGAATGTGTCAAAGACCTCATAATATGGTATAATAATATTTTTCTTTGTGCAACTAATTAACTTTTTAAATTTTTATTTTTGCTTTATTTTGCTTTACAATATACTGTATTGGTTTTGCCATACATTGACATGAATCAGCCACGGGTGTGCATGAGTTCCCAATCCTGAGATTTTTAAAATAGTTTAAATAGTGCATTATATTTACCATTTCCAGTGTTCAGCTTTCATTTATAATATATGCAGATTTCTATCTGGTATTATTTTCCTTCTGCCTGAGTGACTTCTCTAATATTTCTTGTACTGCAAATAAGCTTTTCTTAATGTCAGAAAATTGTTTATATTTTGAAAAGGTATCTTTTATTTTTACAATTTATCATGGTTAATCTTTTATTTGTAATTTTTAAATTATTTTTGGCTGCACTGGGTCTTCATGGCTGCATACAGGCTTTCTCTAGTTGCAGTGTACGGGCTTCTCATTGCGGTGGCTTCTTCTCTTGCATAACAGGGGCTCTAGACCATGAGGGCTTCAGTAGTTGCAGCACACAGGCTTAGTTGCCCAATAGTATGTGGAATCTTCCCAGACTAGGAATCAAACCTATGTCCCCTGTTTGAAAGGCAAGTCCTTTTTTGTTTTCTAAGATTTTTTTTTTAATTGAAGGATAATTACAATGTTGTATTGGTTTCTACCAAATAAAACAACGTGAATCCTGTCTCTTATACACATCTACATTATTTATTTTAGTAGGCATGTAGTGCTATCTCATGATCATTTTTATTTGTNATGTCCCCTGTTTGAAAGGCAAGTCCTTTTTTGTTTTCTAAGATTTTTTTTTTAATTGAAGGATAATTACAATGTTGTATTGGTTTCTACCAAATAAAACAACGTGAATCAGTCATAATTACATATATTTCCTCATTCTTGACCCTCCCTCCCCTCCCCCTATCCTACCCCTCTAGGTAATCACAGAGCACGAGGCTGGGCTCCTTGTGTTGTATAGCAACTTCCCACTAACTATTTTACACATAATAGTGTATATATGTCAATGGTACTTTCTCAGTTCATCCTATTCTCACCTTCCCCTGCTGTGTCCATGAGTCCATTCTCTCCATCTTTGTCTCCATTCCTTCCATAAAGATAGGTTCATCAGTACCTTTTATTCTAGATTCCATAGGTATATATTAATATGCAATATATGTTTGACTCTCTCTGACTTCACTCTGTATAACAGACTCTAAGTTCATTCACCTCACTATAACTGACTCAAATTCATTCATTTTTATGACTGAGTAATATTCTATTATATATATGTAACCACAGCTTCTTTATCCATCATCTGTCAATGGACATCTGGGTTGCTTCCATGTCCTTGCTACAGTAAACATTGAGGTACATGTGTCTCCGAATTCTGATTTTTCTCAGAGTATATGCCCAGGAGTGGGATTGCTGGATCATACAGGCTTCCCAGGTGGCTCAAATGGTAAAGAATCTGCCTGCAGTGCTAGAGACCTGGGTTTGATCCCTAAGTCGAGAAGATCCCTGGAGAAGGGAATGACTACCCATTCCAGTATTCTTACCTGGAGAATTCCATGGACAAGGCAGCCTAGCAGGCTATAGTCTATGGGGTTGAAAAGAGTTGGACGTGGGTGAGCAACTAACACTTTCACTTTTTCATAGTAGATTTATTTCTAGTTATTTAAGGAATCCTCATAATGTTCTCTGTAATGGCTATATCAGTTTACATTCCTACCACCAACAGTCCAGCATTTATTGTTTGTAAATTTTTTGATGATGGCCATCCTGACTGGTGTGAGGTGATAACCTCATTGTAGTTTTGATTTGCATTTCTCTAATAATGAGCAATATTGAACATCTTTTTGTGTGTTTATTGGTTGTCTGTATGCTTTGGAGAAATATCTGTTTAAGTCTTCTGCCCATTGTTAGATTGGGTTGTTTGCTTTTCTGATATGAGCTGTATGTGCTGCTTATATATTTTGGAGATTAATCCTTTGTCAATTGCTGCTTTTGCAATTATTATCTCCATATAAGAGTTGTCTTTTCATTTTGTTTATAGTGTCCTTTGCTGTGCAAAAGCTTTTTAAATTTTATTAGGTCCTATTTATTTTTGGCTTTATTTCCATTAATCTAGGAGGGATGTCAGAGAATCTTGCTGCGATTTATGTCAGTGATTGTACTGCCTGTGTTTTCCTCTAAAAGTTTAATAGTTTCTGGATTTGCATTTAAATCTTGAATCCGTTTTACTTGTGAAATCCCAGGACAGAGGAGCCTGGTAGGCTGCAGCCCCATGGAATTGCTAGAGAATCAGACATGACTTAGCAACTAAACAAAAACAATGATGCTAGAAAGTGTTCTAATTTCATTCTTTTACATGTAACTGTCCAGTTTTTCCATCACCACTTATTGAAGAAACTGTCTTTCTCCATTGTATATTCTTGCTTCCTTTGTCAAAATGAGGTGCCCATATGTGTATGAGCTTACTTCTGGGCTTTGTCTTGTTCCATTTGTCTGTATTTCTGTTTTTGTGCCAATACCATATTGTCTTGATGACTGTATCTTTGTAGTATAGTCTGAAGTCAGGGAGGTTGATTTTGATTAATCTAGCTCCGTCTCTTTGGGGTCTTTTATATTTCAATACAAATTGTGGATTTTTTTGTTTTAGTTCTGTGAAAAATGCCATAGGTAATTCGATAGGGATTGCACTGAATCTGTAGATTGCTTTGGATAGTATATTCATTTTGACAGTATTGATTCTTTCCAATCCAAGGACATAGTATATCTCTCCATCTGTGCTGTCTTTGATTTCTTTCATCAGTGTCTTATGGTTTTCTGTATACAGGCCTTTTGTCTCTTTAAGTAGGTTTATTCCTAGGTATTTTATTGTTTGTTGCAGTGGTGAATGGGTCTGTTTCCTTAATTTCTGTCTCTGATTTTCACTGTTAGTGTAGGGATGCAAGGGATTTCTATGTATTTATTTTATATCTTGCAACTTTACTAAATTCATTGATTAGCTCTAGTAATTTTTGGTGGCATTTTTAGGGTTTTCTTTGTATGGTATGTCATCTATAAACAGACTTTTACTTCTTTTCCAATCTAGATTCCTTCTATTTATTTTTTCTTCTCTGATTGCTGTGGCTGGGTCTTCCAAAGCTATAATTGAATAATAGTGGTGAGACTGGGCACCCTTGTCTTGTTCCTGATCTTAGAGGAAATGCTTTCAGTTTTTCACCATTGAGAATAATGTTTGCTGTGGGTTGGAAATGGCCTTTATTATATTGAGGTAGGTTCCTTCTATGCTGATTTTCTGGAGAGTTGTGTGGTGTTTTTTTTTTTTATCACAAATGGGTGTCAGAAGCTTTCTATGCTTCTATTGAGATGATCATATGATTTTTATCTTTATATGGTATATCACATTAATTGATTTGTTTATTGAAGAATCCTAGTATCCCTGGGATCAGCTCCACTTGATCACAGTGTATTGTTGGATTTAATGTGTTGTTGAATTCTGTTTGGTAGAAATTTGAGGATTTTTGCATCTGTGTTGATCAGTGATATTGGCCTGTAATTTGCATTTTTTGTGATAACTTTATCTGGTTTTGGTATCGGCTTCACAGAATGAATTTGGGAGTGTTTTTCCTCTCTCTGAAAGTTTTTCAGACAGTTTGAGCAGGATAGATGTTAGCTCTTCTCTAAATGTTTGATAGAGTTCACCTGTGAAGTTGCAGGTGAATTCTTAACCACTGGGCCACTAGGAAAGTCCTGAGAAGTATTTTTGATACTTGTACAGAATTCTAGATTGCCTATTGTTTTTGTTTCAGTTTACTTTAAAGATGTTACTCTCCTGTGTCTTGGCTTGCATTGTTTCTGATGAGAGGTCTGTTGATCTCATGTTTGTTCTTTTTTGTTAAAAGTCTTTTTTCCCCTGCTGCTTTTAAGATCTTCTCTTTATTAGTAGTTATAAACATCTGATTATAGTGTTTTAGTGTAATTTTCTTCACATTGTTCATTCTCTGAGTTCATTGAGCTTTCTTGCTTCTGAAGTTTTTATCCATTGCTCTTCACATTATTTTTTTCTGCTCCTTTTTCTCCTCCCCTTTGAAGGTTCTGACTACACACAGACTAAACTACATGAAGTTCTCCCTCAGCTCTCTGATACTTTGGGTTCTCCCTCCAAACGCCAGCCTTTTGTTTTCACTCTCTTTTCCATTTAGGAAAAATTTGCGGTGTTTTATTGTGCTAATTAATATTTTTCTGCAGTGTCTAACTGTCTAATCCAACTCTGTATACTGTTTATAAAAAGGCATTATAGTTTTCATCTCTGAAAGTTTGATTTAGGTCTTTTTTAAAGATAAATTCTTAGTTTTAGATAACAAAAAACTTTCCAAACTAGTTTAGAAAGTTTCCATATACATCCTGAGCCAATTTCTCTTATTTTTTTAATTGTGGTAAATATCACACAACATAAAATTTACCATCTTAAGCATTTATAAGTGTATAGTTCATTAGTGTTAAGTACACTCACATTGTTGTGAAACAAATCTTCAGAACTCTTCTTATCTTGAGCAGTTGAAACTCTATAACCATTAAACAGTTCTCCTTTCCCATTTCAGTCCCTGTAACCACCATTCTACTTTTTGTTTTAATGAAATTGACTGTTTTAAGTGGAATCATACAGTATGTCTTTTTGTGACTGGCTTATTTCACTTAACATAATGTCTTCTTCTATAGTTTTAACATCATATTTTTTTATGGTACGTTCGTCACTGTATCTTAAAAAGTCTACTTGAAAACCAATACAATATTGTAAAGTAATTAACCTCCAATTAAAACAAATAAATTTGTATTTTTTAAAAAAGTCTGCTTGAATCCTGTGTCGTCTCTGTCTCATTATTTTTCCATTCATAGCCAATTTTGAGAAAATAGTTTTTACTAAAACTTTCCTTCTCTTGCTTTTCATTTCTGTTTTTTTCTACATCCTGTTTTACATCGCACTCCACCATTTCCACTGAAATTTCAAATGTCAAGATGACAATTAACTCTTATTAATATCATTGTATATGGACTTCCCTGGTAGTTCAGACAGTAAAAAATCTATCTGCAATCCAGGAGACCTGGGTTCAATCCCTGGGTCAGCAAGATCCCCCGGAGAAGGGAATGGCTACCCATTCCAATATTCTGGCCTAGAGAATTCCATGGACAGAGGAACCTGGTAAGCTACAGTCCATGGGGTCGCAAAGAGTAGGACATGACTCAATGACTTACCACTTTTGCTTTTGTCCATGTTTCCTCAGATCGTAAAGCATCTGCCTACAATGCGGGGGACCCAGGTTCGATCCCTGGGTTGGGAAGATCCGCTGGAGAAGGAAATGGCAACCTACTCCAGTAATGTTGCCTGGAAAATCTCATGGATGGAGGAGCGTTGTCCATACATTTATTTCTGCTTTATTGACTATGCCAAAGCCATTGACTGTGTGGATCACAATAAACTGGAAAATTCTGAAAGAGATGGGAATACCAGAGCACCTGACCTGCCTCCTGAGAAACCTATATGCAGGTCAGGAAGCAACAGTTAGAACTGAACATGGAACAGCAGACTGGTTCCAAATAGGAAAAGGAATACGTCAAGGCTGTATATTGTCACCCTGCTTATTTAACTTCTTTGCAGAGTACATCATGAGAAATGCTGGGCTGGAAGAAGCACAAGCTGGAATCAAGATTGCCCGGAGAAATATCAATAACCTCAGATATGCAGATGACACCACCCTTATGGCAGAAAATGAAGAGGAACTCAAAAGATAAAAGTGAAAGAGGAGAGAGAAAAAGTTGTCTTAAAGCTCAACATTCAGAAAATGAAGATCATGGCATCTGGTCACATCACTTAATGGGAAATAGATAGGGAAACAGTGGAAACAGTATCTGACTTTATTTTGGGGGGCTCCAAAATCACTGCAGCCATGAAATTAAAAGACACTTACTCCTTGGAGGGAAAGTTATGACCAACTTAGATAGCATATTGAAAAGCAGAGACATTACTTTGCCAACAAAGGTCCGTCTAGTCAAGGCTATGGTTTTTCCAGTGATCATGTATGAATGTGAGAGCTGGACTGTGAAGAAAGCTGAGTGCCGAAGAATTGATGCTTTTGAATTGTGGTGTTGGAGAAGACTCTTGAGAGTCCTTTGGACTGCAAGGAGATCCAACCAGTCCATTCTGAAGGAGATCAGCCCTGGGATTTCTTTGGAGGGAATGATGCTGAAGCTGAAACTCCAGTACTTTGGCTACCTCATGCGAAGAGTTGACTCATTGGAAAAGACTCTGATGCTGGGAGGTATTGGGGGCAGGAGGAGAAGGGGATGACCGAGGATGAGATGGCTGAGTGGCATCACTGACTCGATGGACATGAGTCTTAAGTGAACTCCCAGAATTGGTGATGGACAGGGAGGCCTGGCGTGCTGCGATTCATGGCGTTGCAAAGAGTCGGACACGACTGATGTTTCCTGCTTCCCTGGTGGCTCAGTGAAGTATCCACCTGCCAATGCAGGAGACACGGGTTCAATCCCTGTGTCAGGAAGATCCCCTGGAGAAGGAAATGGCAACTCATGCTAGTCCTCTTGCCTAGGAAATCCCATGGACAGAGGAGCCTGGCGGACTACCATCCATAGGGTTGCAAGAGAGTCGGACATGACTCTGTTGCACCAAAACACCAACATACATGCTTCAGTCCTTAGTATGGCTTGTGCTCAGGACTCTTGAAGACCTTGCACTTTCTCTGTTCCTCTGACTTCATTTGTATCTTTTACTGTCATTTGTAATAACGTGGTGATGTTGTCTACCTGTATGGAACAAGCACGATCTGAGTTTCTACATAACTGGCACAGATGGATTCTGGATATCAAGCAGTCAGTTCAGTTGCTCAGTCACATCTGACTCTTTGCGACCCCATGGACTGCAGCACACCAAGTTTCCGTGTACTTCACTATCTCCCACAGCTTACTCAAAGTCATGTCCACTGAGTCGGTGATGCTATCCAACCATCTCATCTTCTGTCACCCCCTTTCATGCCTCAATCTTTCCCAGCATCAGGGTCTTTGCCAGTGAATTAGCTCTTCACATCAGGTGGCCAAGGTATTAGAGCTTCAGCATTGGTCCTTCCAAAGAATATTCAGGGTTGATTTCCTTTAGGATTGACTGGTTGGATCTCCTTGCAGTCCAAGGGACTCTCAAGAGTCTTCTCCAACATTAGTTTTAAATTATCAATTCTTAGGTACTCAGCCTTCTTTATGGTCCAGCTCTTAACATCTGTACATGACTACTGGAAAAACCATAGCTTTGACTGTACAAACCTTTGTTGGCAAACTGATGTCTCTGCTTTTTAATATGCTGTCTAGGTTGGTCATGGTTTTGTTTTGTTTTGTTTTTTCCCAAGGAGCAAGCGTCTTTTAATTTCTTGGCTGCAGTCACTGTCAGCAGTGATTTTGGAGCCCAAGAAAATAGTCTGTCACTGTTGCCATTGTTTCCCCATCTGTTTATCATGAAGTGATGGGATTGGATGCTGTGATCTTAGTTTTTTGAATGAGTTTTAAGCCAGCTTTTTCACTGTGCTTTCACATTCATCAAAAGGCTCGCTCTTTAGTTCCTTTTCACTTTCTCCCAGAAGGGTGGTGTCATCTGCATATCTGAGGTTATTGGTATTTCTCCCAGCAGTCTTGATTCCAGCTTTTGCTTCATCCAGCCCAGCATTTCGCATAATATACTCTGCATGTAAGTTAAATAAGCAGAGTGACAATATACAGCCTTGACATACTCCTTTTCCTATTTGGAACCAGTCAGTTCCATGTCTTCTTGACCTGCAAACGGATTTCTCAGGAAGCAGATAAAGGTGGTCTGATATACCTATCTCTTTAAGAATTTTAAGACAGTTTGTTGTGATCCACACAGTCAAAGGTTATAGCATAGTCAATGAAGCAGAAGTAAGTGTTTTTCTGGAATTCTCTTGCTTTTCCTATGATCCAGAGGATGTTGGCAATTTAATCTCTGGTTCCTCTGCCTTTTCTAAATCCAGCTGGACATCTGAAAGTTCTCAGTTCATGTACTGTTGAAGCCTAGTTTGCAGGGTTTTGAGCATTACCTTGCTAGCATGTGAAATGAGTGCAATTGTGCAGTAGTTTGAACATTCTTTGGCATTGCCCTTCTTTGGGATTGGAATGAAAGCAATGGTTCTAGAGAAAAAGAATATCTACAGTTGCAGACTAGGGGATGGTGAAGTAGCAGCTCCACAGGGTGTTGTTAGACCCTTTGTTCAATTTACAGGAATATATAAAAGACTCCATGGACAATTTTTGTTTCCATAAGTAGTACCAGAATTGACTCAATACTGTTAAATCCTAAAAGTTAATTTTGTTTCAGTTCATTTTAATTGGTATGCTGCATGCTTTTCTTATTTATAATATACCTATAGAGTGGTATCATAGAAATGAATATAAACTAATCAGTGTGATTTATTTCTGTACAGTGAGAGAATCGAAGAAGCTACTGACAGTAGTTCTGAAAAATATAGTAAAAATTAGTAAAAGAGAAGGGAAAGAATTGCTTCTGTATTTTGATACATCATTAGAAATCACTAATGTGGCACAAAAAATTTTTGGTGGAAATAAATATAAGGTAAGTTAAACTTTTAAATATTTTCATAATTCTGGGAACTTGGGACTGTAAGTTTCAGTGATTTTTTTTTTTTCCTCTACAATTCTTAAATAACATATAGATTTTTAGTTCTTTAAATTTTTGTTGTGGAATAACCATCATATTATCAGCCGTACCCTTTCAGATACCTATTAGAATGAATCTCAGATGACAAAATTAGCAGCAGCTACTCAAAACATTTAATGATGAATTCCTGCCAGGCATTTAAAAAATGAAATGAGACAAAGCCTTGTTTTTAAGATACTAAACATTATGAGAATTACAGAATATGTCTCAGAAGAAGTAAGTGGTGTATAGAAAATGATGCATAGAATTTGAAGAAAGAGAATGCTCATTAAGAGTCAGATCTGAAGGAAAGGCTATGGAGTTGGACCTTGAAATGGCCTTTGAAATTAATGAAATTTAGATAAGATGTTTTCCAGGATTGTGGAAAACATAATGAGTCAGATTTGTTTAGGAATCAAGATAACAATTCATGTTATGTTTAGGGATATGTTCAGTTGACAAGTTTGGGTGATGCCTATCTTAGTTTGTTCAGGCCACTGTAACAAAAATACTGTGGTTTGGTGTCTTAAATAAGAAACATTTATTTCTCATAGTTCTGGAGGCCAGAAGTCAGATCAGGGTGCCAGCAGATTCAGTGTATGAGGAGAGTCCATTTTCTGGTTTATCAATGGCAGTCTTTTCACTGTGTCCTTACATGGTGAGGGAGTTCTCTGAGGTCTCTTTTATAAGGGCAGTAATCCCATTCATAAAGGTTCTGCCCTGATGACCTAAGCATGACCCGAAGCCCTGCCCTCCTAATACCATTCTTGGGGACTAGGTTTCAACATGTGAATTGTGAGGAGACACATTCAGTCTATAAGATGGAAAAGATTTATGGTGAAAAATAGCAGATAATATGCTTGTGAGGAACCTTTACCAAAATGTAGGCTAAGACTATACTTAGGGAGTCTTGAAGTGTCCTGAGAAGAGTATTTATATGTATTTAAAATTGATTTAAGATAATTTGGTGATTTGGAAAGAAGCAGGTATAGGAAATATTGCATTAAAAATGGAAAGAACTTGGAGAAAATGACACCCTGTTGAATTAATTTAATTTTAGGAATTTACCAGAAAACAAGGTATATCTGTTGCCAAAACATCTGTGCATATTCTTTTTGATGCAAGTGGATCACAGGTATGTGTCTCACTTACTTGATTTCTATCACTGGTCTAAGTTTAACCCTAAGTAATAATAGCACAGTTATAAGTTTGTCTTGGAGAATAAATTCTCTCAGTGCCCCAACAAGGTATATGTGACTTTGTAAACATGTTATTAATAATAATTTATTTCAGTACAGAAGGTAGATTGTTATTAATACCAGTCTTGGTAACTTTAAAAATCAGAAATATATGTTCTGCCACTAATGCCAAAGCCTCTTTTATGTCTGTTAACATTTGAAAAAGTGGATGCTTTTTGTTGGGTCACTTTGTAGGATTGAAAATTGTAATAGTACATAGATATAAGACAAAAAGAACTAATCTTTGAGTGTGAGATGAATGAGTGCTTTATGAAGACATCCAGTCATTTTTGAGGACTTCCTATGCTTTGCACTTTTAAACAATTTTTCCTTATTCTCCAACAGATTCTAGTCCCAGAAAGTCAAATCTCACCAGTTGAAGAAGAACATATTAGTTGGAAAGAAAAAGCTAGCCTCCAAGAGGAATTTACTAAACCTCCAAAATATATCAAAAACAGTAATCAAGGAGGTAGAAAAAATAGCCAGCCTGAGGTACATATGATGTCAAAACCATCATTTATAAAGCAGCATAGGCAAATCATTGTTATAGAAAAATGTATCTAGAATTCAAATGTCAGTAACATTTTAGAATATTTCCCCTGCCTTTTACAAATAAAAACAAAAGATAGCGGCACATGGTGTTTATATGCAAAGGTTAGGGATTTAGGAGAGTATATTATATCCATGTAAGTTTCAAATTAGAGTTATATAGGAAAGTACTACTTTTTTCATTTATCCTTTCTGTCCTATCTTTGCACTTGGCTTTAATCTAGAATACAAATTTATAATGTAATGTTCAGTTTATTTGCATGAGGAAAAAGCAAAATATTAGGTTCTTTTTCCTTCTCCTCCTCCATAAAGGATCTCCTCTAGGCCACATTTGATACAACCATTTCTCAGACTTTAGGGAACTAAAGTCAAACCTCAAACTCTTATCTTTTGCCTCAGATTTGCATCTGCCTCCATGCTTCAGTAAGATTGCTATTAATTTTTCTGATGATGTCCTTGATTCCAGCCTCCTCTCACCCTATACCTAGAACCAAAGTGCTAGTGAATATTCTTTTATAATATTTCTCACATGGTTTCCTCCTCATTCTCTTCACTGTTACTCATTTTAGTGTACCTAGTAGTGTCTTTGACATTATTGGTCCATCCTGTGAGCTGCCCTGTGAGGTATACAACTGATTTTTCTCTTACCAATATCCTAGTAGCATTCTTCTGCTCAGAAAGCCTTGTGATCTCTGTGTTTATCCCATTATATCTAAATTTTGACTTAATTTGAAGACCTTCTGTAATTTAATTTTACTCTTTCAAAATACCCTCCACTTTAGTATGGTCAGTTGCTTTACTCTGTCTTTTTTGTCACACTCATTCTTGCCTCTGTACCTTCATTCATGCTGTTTTTACCTCTTCTTGTCTAAAGTGTACTTAAACTTGTAAATCTTTGTTCATTTTTACTTTCTTGATGGAGCTTTCACTGATTAATTGTTTTTACTAATCTCTCATCTTGCCTGTAACTCTCACAGGCCCCTCCATACATTGTTACTCACTATTTATCCCTTTTGTCTGTGTCCTTCATTAAATTAAAAATACCATTTTGTCAACTATAGTTCCATCAGGTGATTAGATTATAAAGCCTTTTTGGGGGTCTTTTATCAGAATCATAACTTGAGTACTTATTAAAAATACAGATTCTTAGACTCTCCACCTTAAACCTATTGAATCATAACACAAAGTCTGGAAAAGATCTTAAGCACACTAAAGTTTGAAAAACATTGCACTATTGTTAAATACCTGGTATGTTTTCAATAAGGATTAGCCTTTTGAAGCATTTATGTAAATAAGTAACTTTTGGGATCCCATTCATTATATATAACACTAGGAACTGTAATTTCTTTAAGACAAATCTGCTGGTTTGGTAGCTTATATTCTGGTTAATCTTAAAATTCGCTTTTCTCCTAGCCTTCCAAACCTTTCCTCCATGCCCCATATATATACCTACTCAAAATTCCATCAGTATTTTTTCCTATGCCTTTTTAAAAATAACTATCTTCTGCTTCTTTCCAGTTTGTCTTCATTACTCCTCTGTATGGCATTCTCTGGAATGCCAATCCCTGGTAGTCCCACCTCTGCTTATCTACTTCAGTTCTTATCAGTCATTCTAGGCTAAAGTTAGAAAATGCAAACCTTTTTGGAACACTAGTTTGTGTGCCCGGAGAAGGCAGTGGCGCTTGACTCCAGCACTCTTGCCTGGAAAATCCCATGGACGGAGGAGCCTGGTGGGCCGCAGTCCATGATGTCGCTAAGAGTCGGACACGACAGGGCGACTTCACTTTCATTTTTCACTTTCATGCATTGGAGGAGGAAATGGCAACCCACTCCAGTGTTCTTGCCTGGAGAATCCCAGGGACCGGGGAGCCTTATGGGCTGCCGTCTGTGGGGTTGCACAGAGTTGGACACAACTGAAGCGACTTACCAGCAGCAGCAGCTTGTATGCCTCTGAATCTCTGAATTCCCGTTGTTGGTTTTTTTTTAACTCCTGTTTTTTTAGCTGTTTTTTACTCTAAAGGCAGTTTGCTGCTGCTGCTGCTGCTGCTAAGTCTTCACAGAATTTTGAAGAACGTTTAACTTATGAAAGCTTTCACAAACAAGTTTACCTAAATGTGTGTTCCAAACATTGTCCTTATAAAATAGAATAGGAGTCTGTGAGCCAGTGGTTAACTAGGTAAACTGAGTATCAATAAAATATTTTTAGCAAAAACATACAAAGTTCCTGTATTTCTAAGTCTGGATATTCTTTAAAACAATATCCTCATTTTGACTGTTAATATTAGAATAAAATCCTTCAAATCAGACTAAATGCAGAAATATTTGAATATCATATTATTTATAAAATATATCTTTTGTGTGTAGTCAAGGTAAAATGTTATGAATAAAATTGCAGGATATTTAATTTCAAGAGAGAATGTGTATTTACTGTGGCTTTTTCCCTCATGGTTTAAGGTAATTACTCCTAGCAAAAGAAAAATGTCTGAAGCATCAATGATTGTTCCTGGTGCAGATAGATACACTGTGAGAAGTCCAATACTTTTAGTCAATACATGTAAGTTTTATAATCTTAAAAGATTTCTAACAAGTATTATTTAAAGCAGGCATTCTAAAAATTTAGGAATATTCTGGACCTAATTTACCTAGAGGATCATTTTGAGATAGAAAAATTGATAGAATATGAACCACAGATGTCTTCTGTCAAAAAATATCAAATGTGTGAAAGATTTAATGAGTATCTATATAAATATTTTTCGAAATATTAATATCTGGTATTAAGAGCTTATTATAATTTAAGCAGGACTCAGCATAACATAGTGGATAAAACGTTAAATTAATCAGGCTGCTTGGGCTTGTTTCCCCACTTCCAGGTGTGTACTCCATAGGTAAGTTTAGAACCAGTTTCATTTCTATGAAATGGGACTAAAGTGTCTAACCTCATTAAATTGTTTAAAGGATTAAATAATTATTCGTTAAACAAAAAGTATTGTGCAACATTTAGACTGGTACATACGAAAGAGCTAAATAAAAGTTCAAAAATAATGCTATATACTAGTTGCTGTAAACACAGCATTATTTAATCTTTATGACAATTTAATAGTGACCTTCTATTCCCAAAATCTGCTTGCCTACTGGGAAATTAATGTTTCACCCACTTCTCAGATTTAACAAGTACGAAATAAATTCATCTTTCTACCCACCCTGCCAGTTTCTCTCCATTTCTTACCTTGGTAAATGGAATCCATATTGAGTTACTCATCTAAATCAGAAACCTGGGACCCATCCTAAAAGACCCCCCTTTTTAACTTTCTTCAGCAAAAAGTATCTCAGTGATAGCAACATACAGTTTTAAAATCCGACAAATATAAGTCCTTTGTGCTCCATTCTAGCAACACCACGAAAAAGAAGAATTAAACCACCACTGCAAATGACGAATTCTACAGAAAAACCTGGTGTTTCTAAAACATCGGAACAAGGAGTGGATTATGCTGTATCACTTAAATCTAGACCGTCTGAAGGAAAAAAGAGAGGAGATAATACAGACAAAGTAACTTTACTTTAAAAGCATTTTTAAATATTAAGTTTTTAATCACATTATTGTAGAAATACTGTTGAACTAACTTCTTTTGCAAACAGGGTCTTAAGCAGTGAATGTCTTACTTTTTTAAAAAATATTGCTTTTAAAATTTTTTTACATATCATTTTTTGTCCTTAAAAGTAAGGTCTTATCACTCACTGTGCTAACAATACAATTTAGAAATATTTATTCAACTCTTGGTTTATATGTTCAGTAAGAGAAATGAACTTGCCATCATTCTTGTATTCTGTTGTGTGTGTTCTCAGATATACATACAGGATGCAGTAAAAGCCTAATAAAGAGGCAGATGGGCTTCCCAGGTGGCATTAGTGGTAAAGAATCCGCCTGCAATGCAGGAGACTGGGTTCAATCCCTGGGTTGGGAAGATCCTCTGGAGAAGGGCATTGTAACCCACTCCAGTATCCTTGCCTGAAGAATCTCAAGGACAGAGGAGCCTGGTAGGCTACAGTCCATGGGGTCACAAACATTTGGACATGACTATAGTGACTTAGCACAGCACAGAGGGCAGACAACTCTCTCTAATCCTAGAGCTGGAGAGGAGGATAAAGATCAGGAGATGTTCTTTTAGGAGATGGAGAGTGAGTTGATTTTTGGAGTCAGTAAAGGTTATTAGTCAGATGAATATTGAGGAGCACATTCTTTCCAGGTAGTTGAAGAAGTGGGACAGAGCAGGGAATGGATAAGAGAAAGTTGTATCTTGGAAAAATAGGTAATCAAGAGATACAGATAAGTTTATAGATGAACAGCTCAAAGTTTTTGTTTTCTCTGAAGGGTGAGGATGTTGAGCTTCTCTTGATGCAGAGGGCTCAGGGACACATGAAGATTTGGAATAAGCACTGAGGGATAGTGGAGAGGGCTAAGAATAAGTACAAATGGTAGGCAGTGTTGAGGGCCCAGATCACATAAAAGACTATAAATCTTATGGCATTAGCTCAGAAATAAGTATAATTTCCTTAAGTAAAGTTTAGCAACCTTGATGTTACAGTTGAAAAAAAACATGGTGGATGTAAAAAAAAAAAAATGTAATGATTATGTGGCGGAAAGATAAGGGTAGAACACACCCTGTACACTTGTACACTTTCATACTGCTCCTCTCCCAGTGTGGAGAGCCACTGGCTAGATTAGAGAAGATAGGATGAGGCAGAATATCTTAGCTAGGGAGTATATTTTTCTGATAGTGATGGCATATTTTTATTTTGTCTGAACAAGTATGTATATGTGGCTGTGAAAAGAAAGAAGCTTGCTGTCATCAAGAAGTTACCTGTGCAGTGGCCGAAACTTTACAAGATCATTTGACACTTCAGTTCATATGTATATTGAGAAAAGACAGAATAGATGCAGCCTGTGAGATCAAGAGCAATAGATGACATGGCATGGAGGTTCCAGAAATTCTCAGAGAGAAAAATTACATTATTATTCTAGCTATGGCTGAGATCAGAAAATTTGTAGGCTATAAATGCCTCCTAATCTGCAATAAAAGATATTTTCTTGTGTTTTAGAATAAGGGAGTATTCTAGAATGGGCATAATTTTATGAAAGAAACAGAACTATCCAACTTTTAATCATAAGGCAAAATTTTAAAGTTTTAAACTTTAATACTCTTAAAATTCATTTTCATATAATGCCTTAATTCAAATTTATATTAAAATTTCTCCTGTTTGTAGCCTATCAAAACTGCTAAAGTTGTAGAAAAGACAGAAAATAAGGACACTGAATTCCCAAACCAAAATTTTAGTAAGTACTTTTTGGTTCAATTTTTGTCATTCTTTCTTATAATACATATATATATATACACATAAACACACACATATATATACATACATATATATTTCTATACATTAACTTCACTGAGTTTCATTTATTTGAAAAAGATTTATAATGAATACATTCAGCTCTATGCAGAGAACTTAGAAATTATGGAGAAGTATAATAACAGCCTTTGTTCCCAAGAAGTTTGGGTCTGGGAGTGGGAAGATGAGATCAATCAATCTCTCCATCCCAACATATGAACTTTGATCAAATTCTACACTAGCTTTCATTTAACCCGACCAACTGTATGAAAAAATGAGGATACCATAATTTTTGTTTCATTTAGGTGAACTCCAGGAAATCATTCTCGATTCACAGGCAGCAGGAAGAATAGATAGACCTGTGTAAGTATGAGAATATCCATCTAGTCATTTAGCCTATAATGTTACTCTATTTAGATGACTGTAACAAATTTAAAAGATCATGTAACAGATTTAAAAGACCATGGCCTATCACTTCATGGGAAATAGATGGGGAAAATGTGCAAACTGTCAGATTTTGTTTTCTTGGGCTCCAAAATCAATGCAGATGGTAACTACAGCCATGAAATTAAAAGACGCTTGTGCCTTGAAAGAATAGCTATGACAGGCCTAGACAGCATATTAAAAAGCAGAGACATCGCTTTGCCCACAAAGATCCATATAGTCAACGCTGTGGTTTTTCCAGTAGTCACATATGGATGTGAGAGTTGGCCCATAAAAGAGGCTGCACACCGGAGAGTTGATGTTTTCAAACTGGTGCTGGAAAAGACTCTAGAGACTCATTTGATCTCCGTGGACAGCAAGGAGATCAAATGAGTCAATCCTAAAGAAAATCAACCCTCAGTATTCTTTGGAAGGACTGATGCTGAAGCTGAAGCTCCAATACTTTGGCCATCTGACACGAAGCGCTAACTCATTGGAAAAGACCCTGATGCTGAGAAAGATTGAGGGGAAGAGGAGAATGGGGCAATAGAGGATGAGATGGTTGAATGGCATCACTAACTCAATGGACATGAGTTTAAACAAGCTCAGGGAGATGATGAAGGACAGAGAAACCTGGCATGCTGCAATCCATGGAGTTGCAAAGAGTCGGACGTGACTTAGCAACTGATAAATTTAAAGGAAGAGCCCTTTATGTTCTTAGAATGTAGTGTTGGTTATAGAACTAATCATCTTTCAAGTATTATGATAGTACCGTGGGAAATAGCTTGTATGTTTTTTCTGTATCAACTGGTATAACTCTTGCAATTGAGAGACTTAAAATGAATAAAAGCTTTAAAATAATAAAGCATGAATAAGAAATTTAACCAAGTTTAAATACCCATGAAGATACATGTCAGATACCTGAGATGTATTTAGGTAGATCTCAAAACAGAAACAATAATGGAATTTTAAAAATAATATTCTTTAATAAATTACATAGTTTTAATTTTCATCATGACTTTTGAAAATTTTTTCATACTTTAACAAATTTCTATCAATAAACATTGACTAAGAAAAAGTCAAGACCTTACACCAGAGTGATAGGCTAAGGTTTTATAATGAGCAAATAAATTATTTTTCAGGTTACCTGATGTTTTAGACAATACCCGTGGAGATAAAATGCACTCCAAATGGGCATGTTGGACACCTGTAACAAATATTAAGCTGTGTAATAACCAAAGAGCAAGTACTTCATCAAGAGACACATTTAATCAAGGTGAAACAGTTTTTGCTGTATATAAACTAGTTATTCAAGGAAATACTCATTTCTTGAAATGTCTTAACAAATATTTTGGTTTTAATAAATTTTATATATGATCAATTTATAAATTTAATAAGGATTAATTTCTCATTTTTCCACTAGATATTGTTATCAACCAAAAACTTACTAAACAAAAGTCATCCTCTTCAATATCTGATGATAATTGTGAGGAAACAGGAAAGGTACAGTATAGGAAGGAGATAATGCAGCATAACAGAACAGATGAAGCAGAAGCAGATGACTGCCAGCGAAGCAGACAACAACCAGGTCACTCTACACATACGGAGGAGAAAAATATTGAGAATACCAAGCAGAGTGATTGGTGTATTGAATCTGAAACTACTTTTAAATCAGTTCTCCTAAATAAGACAGTTGAAGAATCTGTGATCTTCAAGAAGAAATACGTGTTGTCAAAAGATATGAATACTGATACTTGTGATCAAAGCCCTTCTCCTCAAAAAAATGCAAAAAGCCATAGAAAATCAGGGAGAAGATTGATGTCTGAGTTTAATTCCTGGGATCTGAAACAAAACAACACGGTGAGTTTTCAGTGCGTTTTATTTCTGCATACCTATAATATGCCTCCTTAATAACATAAAGTGAAAGAATCTTGATTAACAGCTAGAAATTTAATGTTTGTAATTCCCCTGTGCTTTTCTTAATTGAACTGTAGTTGATTTATATAGTATTACATTAGTTTCAGGTGTGTAATATAATGATTCAATATTTTTATAGCTTATATTCCTTCTAAAGTTATTACACAACAGCTATGTTTCTNGCTCAGGGAGATGATGAAGGACAGAGAAACCTGGCATGCTGCAATCCATGGAGTTGCAAAGAGTCGGACGTGACTTAGCAACTGATAAATTTAAAGGAAGAGCCCTTTATGTTCTTAGAATGTAGTGTTGGTTATAGAACTAATCATCTTTCAAGTATTATGATAGTACCGTGGGAAATAGCTTGTATGTTTTTTCTGTATCAACTGGTATAACTCTTGCAATTGAGAGACTTAAAATGAATAAAAGCTTTAAAATAATAAAGCATGAATAAGAAATTTAACCAAGTTTAAATACCCATGAAGATACATGTCAGATACCTGAGATGTATTTAGGTAGATCTCAAAACAGAAACAATAATGGAATTTTAAAAATAATATTCTTTAATAAATTACATAGTTTTAATTTTCATCATGACTTTTGAAAATTTTTTCATACTTTAACAAATTTCTATCAATAAACATTGACTAAGAAAAAGTCAAGACCTTATACCAGAGTGATAGGCTAAGGTTTTATAATGAGCAAATAAATTATTTTTCAGGTTACCTGATGTTTTAGACAATACCCGTGGAGATAAAATGCACTCCAAATGGGCATGTTGGACACCTGTAACAAATATTAAGCTGTGTAATAACCAAAGAGCAAGTACTTCATCAAGAGACACATTTAATCAAGGTGAAACAGTTTTTGCTGTATATAAACTAGTTATTCAAGGAAATACTCATTTCTTGAAATGTCTTAACAAATATTTTGGTTTTAATAAATTTTATATATGATCAATTTATAAATCTAATAAGGATTAATTTCTCATTTTTCCACTAGATATTGTTATCAACCAAAAACTTACTAAACAAAAGTCATCCTCTTCAATATCTGATGATAATTGTGAGGAAACAGGAAAGGTACAGTATAGGAAGGAGATAATGCAGCATAACAGAACAGATGAAGCAGAAGCAGATGACTGCCAGCGAAGCAGACAACAACCAGGTCACTCTACACATACGGAGGAGAAAAATATTGAGAATACCAAGCAGAGTGATTGGTGTATTGAATCTGAAACTACTTTTAAATCAGTTCTCCTAAATAAGACAGTTGAAGAATCTGTGATCTTCAAGAAGAAATACGTGTTGTCAAAAGATATGAATACTGATACTTGTGATCAAAGCCCTTCTCCTCAAAAAAATGCAAAAAGCCATAGAAAATCAGGGAGAAGATTGATGTCTGAGTTTAATTCCTGGGATCTGAAACAAAACAACACGGTGAGTTTTCAGTGCGTTTTATTTCTGCATACCTATAATATGCCTCCTTAATAACATAAAGTGAAAGAATCTTGATTAACAGCTAGAAATTTAATGTTTGTAATTCCCCTGTGCTTTTCTTAATTGAACTGTAGTTGATTTATATAGTATTACATTAGTTTCAGGTGTGTAATATAATGATTCAATATTTTTATAGCTTATATTCCTTCTAAAGTTATTACACAACAGCTATGTTTCTCTGTGCTGTTGATTTACCCTTGTTGCGCATCTATTTTATACTTAGTAGTTTGCATCTCTTAATCCCATACCCCATATCTTACCCTTCTCCTCTTCCCTCTCCCCACTGGTAGCCAAGAAAGTAATACCCTGTTCCTTAATTCAAGGTTAGACTCTGAGAATGAGTCCTCCTGAACTCCTTTCTGACCTCTCCCCAGTCCCATAGTGATAGAACTCCTGTGCCCACTAGTGCATAGCAGGCATGTAAATAGGTATAGCATGTATGAGCCCTGCAGTTCCTTGTCTCCTCTTGTTGGGTCTCACCACTCTGTCCCCCAGATTCTTTTGAATATGGTATAGAACTGTCTATGGCTCTCTTATGTGCTTATCTTTCTTTTCAATAAATAGTTGTGTGGGTTTTTTTCCCTGTTTTAACCTACTAAAGTAGTAGAGACTATGTTTTGTTCAACATTCATTTTCCTGTATGGCCTAGCACAGCTTTGCACATAGTAGTGTCTGAAACATTTCTTGGATTATGCCTTTGACAAGGTTTTTCAAGAAAGGATGTAAATGGGGTGGAGGAAACATGTTGTTCATCCTCATTGGAGCCTCCTTTTCTTCAGATTCATTGTCTGTAGAACATCTCCAGAACAGTTTTAGCTAGTATACACCATATTTTGAGACTGAAAGTTTCCTTTCTGTTGTGGTTACCATAAATCTTTTCTTTGGTCATTGCTATCAAGATGCAGATTAAAGAAAATTTTCTAATGTGAATACGTTTCCACTGGCAATAATGCAATCCTTTTCTTCACTGTGCCTTAAAAGCTACAGGATCTATAGGCCTTGATCTATCTTCCAGAGTATTATTAATACTTGGGTAGCCAGATTTCTAGAGTCAATGTAAAATGTTTATATATTGGAGCATTTTAGTGTACAAGTGAAATATTTAATAGCTAATTTTTCAGTTTTATATAATTAGATACTATTTAATTTGTCTTGACCAGACTACTCTTTATTTTGTTTTCAACCTACAAATCACGTTTTCTATTTTAGCTGCTTTCTTTTTTAACCAAATCCTTTTGGTTATTTTTTTCTTATCAGTATGCTGTTCTTCTTCCTAGTCTTAGCTGCTATTTAGTTTCTTCAGACAGTGGAAGAAGGTTTTTGTTGTCTGAGTGTTGATCTGTCCTTCAATTTTAAACTGTTTTCGTTGGAATTTAGAATCACTCCACAGAATTTTTCTGATTTAGTCATTATTTTTTCCTGGAAGCACCAAAACTTGATCATCTTTTCTAAGCTGTGCTCTAATTTTGTTTTCAGAAGTTCTTTTCACTCCTTCATAGTGCACTCTTTATTACTATGCTAGAGTTTCTGCCACTGTCCTCCAAGATAGTCATCTGTCTGATCCTGTCTTTCACTGGATAAGCCCAGAGAAATAGAACATCTATAGTTCAGTAGTACAGATTTCCCACATTGACTCCAATTATGTCAAAGTTCTTAATACACTCTTTTAGGGGAGGTTTGGTTTTGCCACATTTTTATCAAGGTGAGTATACCCTGTCTTTATTCTGGTAATCTCAAGAAGAGGTAGTAATAACTTACTATTTACTATATAAAAAAACATATGAACTTAAAAATTGATTAAAATAGTATATTTTATGTCATGGTATATTTGTTCAGTCACTCAGTTGTGTCCAACTCTTTGCAACCCCATGGATTGCAGCACACCAGGCCTCCCTGTCCATCACCAACTCCCGGAGTCCACCCAAAACTGTGTCCATTAAGTCAGTGATGCCATCCAACCATCTCATCCTCTGTCGTCCCCTTCTCCTCCTGCCTTAAATCTTTCCCAGCATCAGGGTGGCCAAAGTATTGCAGTTCCAGTTTCAGTGTCAGTCCTTCCAATGAATATTCAGGGATGATTTCCTTTAAGACTGACTGGTTGGGTCTCCTTGCTGTCCAAGGGACTCTCAAGAGTCTTATCTAACACCACAATTCAAAAGCATCAATTCTTCAGTGCCCAGCTTTCTTTATGGTCCAACTCTCATATCCATACATGATTACTGGAAAAACTATAGCTTTGACTAGGCAAACCTTTGCAGGCAAGGTAATGTCTCTGCTTTTTAATAAGCTGTCTAGGTTGGTCATAACTTTTCTTCCAAGGAGCAAGCATCCTTCAGTTTCATGGCTGCAGTCACCATCTGTAGTGATGCTGGAGCCCCAAAAAATAAAGTCTGACACTGTTTCCCCATCTATTTTCCATGAAATGATGGGACCAGATGCCATGATCTTTGTTTTCTGAATGTTGAGCTTTAAGATAGCTTTTTCACTCTCCTCTTTCACTTCATCAACAGGCTTTTTAGTTCCTCTTCACTTTCTGCCATAAGGGTGGTATCATCTGCATATCTGAGGTTATTGATATTTCTCCCGGAAATCTTGATTCCAGCTGTGCTTCATCTAGCCCAGCATTTCTCATAATGTACTCTGCTTATAATTTAAATAAGCAGGGTGACAATATACAGCCTTGACATATTCCTTTCCCAATTTGAAACCAGTCAGTGGTTCCATGTCCAGTTCTAACTGTTGCTTCTTGACCTGCATACGGATTTCTCAGAACACAGGTCAGGTGGTCTGGTGTTCCCATCTCTTTCAGAATTTTCCACAGTTTGTTGTGATCCACACAGTCAAAGGCTTTGGCATAGTCAATAAAGCAGTAGATGTTTTTCTGGAACTCTTTTGCTTTTTCGATGATCAAACAGATGTTGGCAAATTGATCTCTGGTTCCTCTGCCTTTTCTAAATCCAACTTGAACATCTGGAAGTTCATGGTTCACATACTGTTGAAGCCTAGCTTGTAGAGTTTTGAACATTACTTTGCTAGTGTGTGAGATGAGTACAATTGAGCAGTAGTTTGAGCATTCTCTGGCATTGCCTTTCTTTGGGATTGGATTGAAAACTGACCTTTTCCAGTCCTGTGGCCACTGCTGAGTTTTCCAAGTTTGCTGGCATATTGAGTGCAGCACTTTCACAGCATCATCTTTTAGGATTTGAAATAGCTCCACTGGAATTCCATCACCTTCACTAGCTTTGTTCGTAGTGATGCTTTTTAAGGCCCCCTTGACTTCACATTCCAGTATGTCTGGCTCTAGGTAAGTGATCACACCGTCATGATTATCTGGGTTGTGAAGATCTTTTTTGTACAGTGCTTCTGTGTATTCTTGCCACCTCTTCTTACTATCTCCTGCTTCTGTTACATCCATACCATTTCTGTCCTTTATTGAGCCTACCTTTGCATGAAATATTCCCTTTGTATCTCTAATTTTCTTGAAGAGATCTTTAGTCTTTTCCATTCTGTTGTTTTCCTCTATTTATTTGCATTGGTCACTGAGGAAGGCTTTCTTATCTCTCCTTGCTTCTTTGGAACTCTACATTCAAATGGGTGTATCTTTCCTTTTCTCCTTTGCCTTTCACTTCTCTTCTTTTCATAGCTGTTTGTAAGGCCTAATCTCAGACAACCATTTTGCCTTTTTGCATTTCTTTTTCATGGGGATGGTCTTGATCCCTGCCTCCTGTATAATGTCACAGACCTATGTCCATAGTTCTTCAGGCATATTACTCTGTCTGTCACATCTAATCCCTTGAATCTATTTCTTATTTCTACTCTATAGTCATAAGAGATTTGATTTCTAGTGGTTTTCCCTACTTTCTTCAATTTAAGTCTGAATGTTGCAATAAGGAGTTCATGATCTGAGCCACAGTCAGCTCCCAGTCTTGTTTTTGCTGACTGTATAGAGCTTCTCCATCTTTGGCTGCAAAAAATATAATCAGTATGATTTTGGTATTGACCATCTGGTGATGTCCATGTGTAGAGGCTTCTCTTGTGTTGTTGGAAGAGGGTGTTTGCTATGGCCAGTGTGTTCTCTTGGTAGAATATTTTACCACAATTAAAAAAACCCATATGCCTGATTCCCAGAAAAAAGTAAAACTAAAAGCAAGAGAATTCATGTCTTTTAAGAGTCTCATTCAGACTTTCTTTTAACCAAATTATCTAAAATTATGCAGGTAATAATTCTTACTTTGTAGTCTTTACATTAAAAAATTGATATAATTTTTAGAGCAGTTTTAGGGATACAGTTATACAGAGTCCATATTACTCCATCACTCCACCCCAGTTTTCCCTATCAGTAACAGATTAGTGTTACAGATTTGTTACAGATGATGAGCCAATATTGATACATTTTAAACTCAAGTATATAGTTTACCTTATAGTTCACTGTTTCTTGACAGATGTATAACAACAGATATTGACCCTTAGAGTATCATGCATAATAATAGTTTCATTGCCTAAAATTCCCATGGTCCATCCCTCCCCTGTTTCTTCTCTCCCCAGTGGAATTCCAAACAAAAACTGATCTTTTTACTGTCTCTATAATTTTGCCTTTTCTAGAATACCATAGAGTTGGAATCATATAGTGTAGTCTATATATTTATAGGCTGAATCATATAGTATGAAGTCATATTGGGCTTCTTTCACTTAGCAATATGCATTAAATATTCCTCCCTGTGTTTTCATGGTTTGACAGCTTTTTTGTTGTTGTTAATGCTGAATCCTTTATATGGAAATACCAAGATTTTGTTTATTATCTATTCAAGGACATCTTGGTTGTTTCCATGTTTTGACACTTAAGAATAATGCTTCTATAAACATTCATGTGCAGGTTTTGTGTGGACATAAACTTTCAACTCATTTGGGAAAATACCAAGAAGCATGATTGCTGGGTCATATGGTAAGAGTATGTTTAGTTTTATAAGAAACTGCCTGTCTTCCAAAAGTGGAAAAAGTGGCTGTACTGTTTTTGCATTTCAGCAGCAACGAATCAAAGTTCCTGTTGATCTATATCCTTGCCACTGGGTATTGTCAGTGTTTTGGATTTTAGCCATTCTTATGGGTGCTTGATGGTGTTAGTTTTAATTTGCAGTTCCCTAATGACAGGTGATGTTGAGCATCTTTTTGTATCTTTATTTAGCATACTTATATCTTGTTTGGTGAGTTGTCTCTTCAGATCTTTTGCCCAGTTATTAATTGGGTTTCCTAATTGTTGAGTTTTAATAGTTCTTTGTATATTTAAGATACAAATTCTTTATCAAATATATATTTTACAAATATTTGCTTCCAGTCTGTGACCGGTCTTTTCATTCTGTAAACAGCGTCTTTTGCAGAGCAGAAATTTTTAATTTTAATGAAGTCCTACTTAACAGTTTTTTCTTACATGGATTGTGTTTTTGGCTTAGCAAATAAAAAGGCATTGCAAAACTCAAGGTCACCTAGATTTTCTCCTATATTATCTCCTAGGATTTTTATAGTTTGCACTTTACATTTAGGTCTATTATCCATTTTGAGTTAATTTTCATGAAGGATATAAGATCTGTGTCTAGTTTTTTTTTTTTTTTTTGGTCATGGTGATGTTCCAGCACCATTTGTTGAAAAGGGCTAACTTTACTCCATTGTCTTACCTTTGTTCCTTTGTCAAAGGTCAGCTAATTGTATTTATGTGGCCCTCTTTCTGGGCTCTCTGTTTTGTTTTGTTCCATTATTTTATTTCTCTATTCCTTCACTAGTACCACACTGTTTTGATTATTGTATCTTTNCTTTACTCCATTGTCTTACCTTTGTTCCTTTGTCAAAGGTCAGCTAATTGTATTTATGTGGCCCTCTTTCTGGGCTCTCTGTTTTGTTTTGTTCCATTATTTTATTTCTCTATTCCTTCACTAGTACCACACTGTTTTGATTATTGTATCTTTTCATTAAGTCTTAAAGTAGAGTCAGTCCTCAAACTTCTCTATTAATATTCTGTTGGCCACAAAGGGTCTTTTGCTTCTCCATGTCAGTTTTAGAATCATTTTGTCAGTAACCAAAAAATAACTTGCTAGAACTTTGATTGGATTACATTGAATTTATAGGTCAAGCTGGAAAAAATTGACATCTTGACAACATTAAGCTGCTTATCTGTGAACATGGAATATCTCCATTTATTTATTTAAAATTTTTATTTTTGCATATAGTTGATTAATGGTGTTGTATAGTTTTAGGTGTATAGAAAAGTGGTTATAATGTATCTGTTCTCTGTTGTTTTAGATAGTCTTTGATTTTTTCATCAGTCATGTTTGCCTTATATAGATCTATTATATGCTTTGTTAGATTTACACTTAAATATCTCATTTTGGGGGACCTAATATAAGGAAAATGTAATTTCACATTCCATTTGTTCATTAGTGGTTTATAAGAAAGCAATTTTGTATACAAACCTTGTATATTTCTGTTGTGCTATATATATTTTTTTAGCTTCAAGAATCTTTGCTGATTTTTGAGGTTTTCTACATAGACAGTGATATCATCTGTGAACAAGGACAGTTTTATTTCTTTCTTCCCAGTAGTTTAGTTCAGTTCAGTCATGTCTGACTCTTTGCGACCGCATGAATCGCAGCACACCAGGCCTCCCTGTCCATCACCAGTTCCCGGAGTTCACTCAAACTCATGNAATGAAAAAGAGTTTTGTTAATTCAGAAACATGGGATTTGGTAAATACTACTTAATGTTTTATCTTTGTACCTGTAAGATTTCATATAGTGTTACTCCAGCTTGAGAGTGATAGAATGCTAAGAAATATTTTTAAATTAACATGCTATCCAGCTAGGTTTGTGAGTAAAAGGTGAGTTCTTTTGCACCTTCTAAGAGACTAGAAGCAATTACTGAAATGCTTTGCTGTTGTAGGAACGGCACTATTTGTTTCTCTTTAAAAAAAAAAATCAACTACCTTAAATGAAATTCACAAGCCTCTTTATTCTAACACTTCCAGTGATAAAATTTGTAAGAATTCTTATATTATCAAAGAAACCTCCTTATTCCCAAAATACCACAATAGCTTTATCCAGTGCTCTTCCTCCCGTTCCTTCTTTCGCTTTCTTCTCCCTGCTCCTCTTTCCTGCCTCTATCCCTCTTTCACTTTCTCCTTCATTTACTAGCTTTCCCATTCAGAACACAGGATATAGGATATAAGATAACCTTTTATCTTCCAACTATTTCTCCTTTAAGTTATAGTCTCTTTTCTCTGAGAAATTTCTTTTAAATGATAGATATGCTGATGTTTTTTGTTTAGAGAAACAGTCTTAAATTTTTTAAAGCCCTGACATTTCCATCATTATATTAAACATATTATCCTGCCCTCAAGTGAAGAAATAAATTTTTAAAATATATTTTTGGGGAATTTCCTAGTGGTCCAGTGGTTAGGATTCTGTGTTTTCAGTACTGTGTGCCCCCACTCCAAAAAAAAAAAAATTACTATTACAGTGAGTAATAAAGTGAGTTAACAAATTACTATTACAATGAGAAATAATCAAAATAAGAGCTTATAAACCTAAAAATCTCCTGCTTAATGTGTTGGTAGGTAAGTGAGTGAGTATAGATATTGTGTCAAACCAGGAAGATGATGCTGAAAGATTTTTAAAAATGAATCCAAGAATAAAAGTTATTAAGTGGAACTCAAAAAAAAAAAAAAAAGACACAAAATTACATTCCAGTAAAGAAGTTGGAATCGTGTCAGTTGAAAGGTGGAATTTCAACTGAACCAAGAAGGATGGTGCCCATGGGGTTAGCAGAGGGTGGGTGCAAAAGACAGCTATTGATTTCTAATAGATGGTATTCCCTCAACACGTTTAAATTTTAGATCTGAAGCTAATAACCTTGCTGCCCCTACCCACTCCCACCTTCCAAGACCCTTCTTTGGAGACAGAAATGACTTCATGTGATTGAGTGTTGAGTCAACAGATATTTATCAAGAACCTACTGTGTTTCTGGCACTATTCTGTGTATTAGGGGTATATCAGTGAGGGGGAAAAAAAAAAGACAAAGACCCTCTCCCCCACCCCTAGTTCAATCCATTTGAAATGAGAACATCTCCCCATAAAAATCTATACTTAAATGCCAGAAAATATTCAAACACCACAGCTATGTTTCACTATTACTTAAGATGACTGGTGTCAGAGACTACCATAAAATCCATTTGAGATCCTAAAGCTTAACTTAGCTTTTCTACACCCTATGTAGTTTGGCATTTAGACTGGGAATTGGCTCGAGTCTTTGCAGTAATACTACCACTAAGCTTCCAGCCTGTCTCACAGGTTACAATTTAATAAGAAAAATAAATGACAGCAGATGTTATACACAGTTATACCAGAATTGCACACATTTACTTCTAATCAAGCCATTTTTCACCCAGCTGAAGATAAGAGAATTTACTTTTAAAGGGTTCTGAATCAATGGGAAAATATTTGCTGAAGCAATGAACCCATCAGAGATAACCTGACTACTCCTGGGGGAAATATTTTCTAAAAGTTCCCACCATTTGATATGCTATTCTGGAAGAATAGGGTGAATTATAAAAGGATACAGTCTGGTTGGTATGAAGATGAGTGGAACTATTTTATATATTATTTCATTTTCATGCTTTTACTTAATAACCATTCTTTGAGAAAATTATAGGAAAAGAATTGTGAAAGGTAATAGGGTCCTTGAGGTTCACAGAACTTAATGTTTACTTGGAAAGAGATCTTATAGACCCAGGGAAAGTTAGATAATAAAATAAAATACATCAAGCAAGATTAAAAGACAAAGTCTGATGAAGCTGCCAGCCTTGGATATGAATCTGTGTGACCTTGGGAAAGTTAACTGATCTCTCTGATTAAGAGAACAATTGTTACAATCATAGGTTTGAAAGAAGCAGCTGTTGTAGTGGATTATGAGACATGTTTGCTCTTAATTATTTAATCACGCTGAGCTGATATGACCTGGCTTTTATCAGAGTAACCATTTTGGCTTTTCCAAAATGAAAATTCATTTTTCTCTTTCTTCTCTTCCTTTACTTGCTTTGAGTGGGGCAAATGCAGGGAGTGTCATTATTTATCCCATGTGGCATTTGCTTTGCCAGCATCCAATTCTCTCACTACCCGCTGACTGTCAGAGCACCCATTGATTGTGCATGAAATCTCTAGCCTTTTTGCCCAACAACTATTGTTTGTAATAGACAATTGAAACAATAGATTCCTTCCTATACCCCAAATTTCTCACTATCAGTGACAATATAGAAACTATGGAAACAATCAATGGGAGAAATTCTTGTGCTGCTATTCTTTTGTTCATAGTCAACTCAATTTCTTTCACATGTTGTTTTGACACAGAATGGATGAAAAAGGAAAACCTTTCATAATTCAAGTATTTCCACTTCTCAGCTTTTTCAGACCGTTTCCATCTGAAACTGGCTTAATTATAGTTGTCAAAAAAAGAAATGACCCATATCAAGTCATTCTCAAACTTATCATCCCCCCATGGGATATGACAATAATAGGACAAACCCTTTCATTTGGCCCTGGCCCCTCCTTGCAACACACATTGTTTCCATATGGATGCCCAACTCGATGGTATTTCTCAGCCTCCCTTGTTACTGTACCAGACCACCTTACCTGTCTCCTAAGAAATCTGTATGCAGGTCAAGAAGCAAGCGTTAGAACAGGATATGGAACAACAGACTGATTCCAAATTGGAAAGGAGTATGTGAAGGCTATATATTGTCACCCTGATTACTTAAACTTATATGCAGAGTACATCATGTGAAATGTCGGGCTGAATGAAGCACAAGCTGGAATCAAGATTGCTAGGAGAAATAACAATAACCTCAGATATGCAGATGACACCACCCTTATGGCAGAAAAAGAAGAGGAACTATAGGGCCTTTTGATGAAAGTGAAAGAGGAGAGTCAAAAAGTTGACTTAAGACACAAATTCAGAAAACTAAGATCATGGCATCTGGTCCCATCACTCCATGGCAAATAGATGGGGAAACAATGGAAACAATGACAGACCTAATTTTCCTGGGTTCCAAAATCACTGCAGATGGTGACTGTAGCCATGAAATTAAAAGATGCTTATTTCTTCGAGTAAAAGCTATGACCAACTTAGACAGCATATTAAAAAGCAGAGACATTACTTTGCTGACAAAGGTCTGTCTAGTCAAGGCTATGGTTTTTCCAGTAGTCATGTATGGATGTGAGTGTTGGACCATAAAGAAAGGTGAGCACCAAAGAACTGATGCTTTTGATCTGTGGTGTTGGAGAAGACTCTTGAGATTATCTTAGACTGCAAGGAGATCAAACCAGTCAATCCTAAAGGAAATCAGTCCTGAATAATCACTGGAAGGACTGATACTGAAGCTCTAATAGTTTGGCCACCTGATGCCAAGAGCTGACTCATTTGAAAAGACCCTGATACTCAGAAAGATTGAAGGCAGGAGGAGAAGGGAACAATAGAGGATTAGATGGTTGGATGGCATCACTGACTCGATGGACATGAGTTTGAGCAAGCTCCAGGAGTTGGTGATGGACAGGGAAGCCTGGCGTGCTCCAGTCCATGGGGTAACAAAGAGTTAGACACAATGGAGCAACTAAGCTGATTGACCTGTGACTAGGTGTGGACAAAAGATTCACTTCTCACCAATGAAATGTGAGGTGAATCTTCTGATTAAAAGGATATACATTCCTTTTTCCTTACATTTGGTTGAAAAGAAATGGAGATGGCTGGAGTAATCTTCGAAGTCATATGTGAAAGATGGTTTTCTAGAGTTTCAAATGTAGCCCAGTGACTAATATATTTGATGGTGCATGAGAATTACTTAAGGCGGGGGGGGGGGGCTTTAAAAAAAATTCATTTATTTATTTGGTTTCATCAGGGTCTTAGTGGCAGTGTTCAGGCTTAGTTGCTCTGTAGTATGTGGGGTCTTTAGTTGCAGCATGAGAACTCTTAGTTGTAGCATATGGGATCTAGTTCCCTGACCAGGGATTGAACTTATGTGCCCTGCATTGCAAGGCGGATTCTTAACAACTGAATAACCAGGGAAGTCTTAGTGGAAGAGTTCTACAATGAGCTAGTGGTTAAGCCTCAAGAGCTGAGACTCTAATTTAATTTTTTGGTTTGGGGCCCAAAACCACTGCAGATGGTGATTGCCTCCATGAAATTAAAAGATGCTTTCTCCTTGGAAGAAAAGTTATGACCAACCTAGATAGTATCTTGAAAAGCAGAGACATTACTTTGCCGACTAAGGTCCGGCTAGTCAAGGCCATGGTTTTTCCTGTGGTCATGTATGGATGTGAGAGTTGGACTGTGAAGAAGGCTGAGTACCAAAGAATTGATGCTTTTGAACTGTGGTGTGGGAGAAGACTCCTGAGAGTCCCTTGGACTGCAAAGAGATCCAACCAGTAAATTCTGAAGGAGATCAGCCCTGGGATTTCTTTGGAAGGAATGATGCTAAAGCTGAAACTCCAGTACTTTGGCCACCTCATGCAAAGAGTTGACTCATTGGAAGNCCAAAGAATTGATGCTTTTGAACTGTGGTGTGGGAGAAGACTCTTGAGAGTCCCTTGGACTGCAAAGAGATCCAACCAGTAAATTCTGAAGGAGATCAGCCCTGGGATTTCTTTGGAAGGAATGATGCTAAAGCTGAAACTCCAGTACTTTGGCCACTTCATGCAAAGAGTTGACTCATTGGAAGACTCTGATGCTGGGAGGGATTGGGGGCAAGAGGAGAAGGGGACAACAGAGGGTGAGATGGCTGGATGGCATCACTAACTCGATGGATGTGAGTCTAAGTGAACTCCAGGAGTTGGTGATGGACAGGGAGGCCTGGCGTGTTGCGATTCATGGGGTCACAAAGGGTCGGACATGACTGAGCAACTGAACTGAACTGAACTATTAGTATGTTATTATTATTGTTACTGTTATGGATCCCCTGGTGTTTCTAAGGTGATGACATTGAGGGAATAGAGTGTAATAACTGGTTACTATCTGATTTACTTTTCCCTGCTCATGCCTTTCCTTAAGATGGGGACTCCACTGCCCTCAAACACAGGATGCATTAAATTGCCTACAAAGTAGTAATGATTTTCTGCCTGTGCCCTTTAATTGAGATGGGGATAATGATTTTTCTATTGTCTAATTTGTTTAGTCCTCTATCCCAAACCCCTAAAACAACACAGAGTAAGTACTCAAATGTTGAATGAATTAATTAAATTTATATAGAAGTGATTTATTGAATATATTCTATGGAGAGACCAAACAAATATAAATGGTTTCTGACTCCAAGCATTTCAAAGAAGGGTACATGAGTTTTATTTGAACATAAGGAATGTGGTGGTAACACTGTGTGATAGGCAGACTTCCAAGCAAGAACTCTCACTGCAAAATACTTTTTTTACACACACCTCTGTGGACTGACACAAACATACACACTGTATTAATGCTTTATGTTTTCACTGGATTTCAAGATGTAGGACTTTATAAACTGATGCTTAGAAGAAATTATAATTGATGGAAGACAGTAAAGTGCTAGTAAACGTGGAATCAATGAATACCTCTGGGAATGAAAGAAGCACAGTCTCAGGAAAGGGAAGAGCAAGGTCTCAAGAAAATTAGTTTGCTTCAAAAAATTACTTGGAAATGATTCTATTGCTTATAAATGACTTTATTGCCCTATTGTTTGCTTCATAAAATTGCCTAGAAATGACACTATTTTAGTCAAATGAAGAAGGTTAGAAATCTATTATAGCAAAGTGCCCAGCACATAGTGGGGACTCAATGAATATTTGCTTAATAAACACATGAATGAAGAGTAAGCAGCATGATTTAGGATTGTCTTTTCATCATTTACTTTTCCCTATAAAATAAGGTCTTCTTTTTAAGATTAATATGCTCAATTTTTCCTCTTCTCTCCCCACAAAACGGCTGTGAGGTAAAAGGATGAAACAAGTGTTTCGGCATAAAAACTATATGAGATATCTTTTGAAATCTGTGCAGTATCTTCCATCTGTACCTGCTGTGCATAATTTCAGAATCCACTGCTTTCATCAAGTAAAGAAAACCCATTTGCTCTTTCATCTGTGCATCGTATCACACTAATTTTCATCAAAACCAGCCAAACCTTTATGAGCTACCAGTCCCCAGGCTTCCTGGAAGACTCCCCTGTCTGCCTCTGATATCAGCAAAGTTAGGCTCTGAAGTCTGAACTGTGGAAAATCTCAGTTGTTTCTGTAAGCTATTGTAAACACTGTGTTTATATCTGGAAAATTGACTTATTGATTATTATTCTCCTAAACAGAGAGCCTCATGAATTTCACATGCTTGTGCCCTTTTTAACGTCCTTGTTCCAAATGGACATCTTCCGGGCATGCCAGTGAGACACAATTTTAAATACAAAGAAATAGAATCTTTTCAAAGTGTTGTTGTGCTTCTTGAGGCTCTACTAGTTAGGGGTTGCAGTGACTGTTGTTCAGCCACCCAGTCATGTCCGGTTCTTTGAGACCCCATAGACCTCAGCATGCCAGGCACACAGAAATAGGTAGGTCATATTAATGAAAAACTACATTTATCCAACTATGCATCCTACCTATTTTTAAAGAAATTATCACTCTTCAAAATCCCCATTCACTTATTCATGGAGTTCCCCCAAGGGCTGTCTCCTATGTCTCAGCTGGCATTATGATCTGTTCTTGCTTAAATTCAAACACTTAGTCATGGTCTGTTGCCAAGGAAGCTGAATGTGACAAAGCGACTTCAGGAGTTGGTGGTTCATGCCAAGGTATACACAGAAGCTGCCAATATTTACTGCAGAGAGTACTGCTTCTACAAAGCTAAAATAACTATGATTTGGACAAAGAATCATATCGCTAAAAAAGCCTTGGACACTAAGTCTCAAGGCCATATGTGCATGTGTGGTAAGTCACTTCAGTCATGTCCAACTGTGGGACACTATGGACTGTAGCCTGCCAGGCTCCTCTGTCCATGGGATTCTCCACGTGAGAATACTGGAGTGGGTTGCCATGCCCTCCTCCAGGGGATCTTCCAAGCCAGGGATCAAACCCATGTCTCTGATGTCTCCTGTATTGGCAGGCAGGTTCTTTGCCACTAGCGCCACCTGGGTAGCTCCTCAAGGCCACAGAAACTACTAACAAGTCAATCTTATGCCAAGGCCACATTATGTAATCTACAACTTTTCTTGTTCTGAAACAATGACAGGTTTCATGCCAAAGTGACATCAAGCACTGCTCCCCTTCCTTTTGTATTTCAGTGCATTAAATGCTTTGAGTTTTATGCTTTCAAAATTAAAAATTAAAAAAAGTTTATTGTTACAGCCTCTATTCACTACAGCCCTGGCTAACATGCTTTAGGGGTCAAAGGTATGTATATTGGGGACAAAAGAAATAAATGAGGAAACTAATTGGGGTAGTCAGTAAAGGAAGACAGTATAAACTAAATACCTTAATTTCTCACTGCCTTCCGTGACAAATCCACTGTATGCGTAGTCTCTATCTTTCCACAAGATGAGTTCCTTCTAAAGGGACTTCACAAATCCCTGAAAAATTTAACTCCCTAACAGTTTTGCCTTCAAGTCTCATTAATCATTATAAGTTACTCCTGTCCCCATTAATTCACACCACCTCACCCCACAATATATAAAAAGGTTTTACATTCTATAGATTTCACTTAAAGAGTTTTAATCAAATATGGCATTATTTTTTGGAACTACAAGGCCAAAAAAGTTCTCAGGTATAATTTAATATTGGTTCTACATTCACTGGGAATTGCACAGAAAGAGGATTTGTCCTTCACAAAAAGAGAACAGTTCTGTTGGTGTCATATCATAAGTTAAAAAGAATAAATGGAGCTTAGTGCATTATTACTGGCAAGATAAGGAAAAGTACAGAAATCAGAAAAAAAAATCATGGATTTGGAGAAGAGAGAATGGGAGATCAAGCTGAAAATTACACATATTCCAGAGTGAAAAAAATGGACACAGACAAAATAATTAATGACATTATAAAAGAAAACATTCCCAATCTAAAGAAATACTTTATCCTATAGACTAAAAGCTATCAGTAAGTTTCAAATGAATGATTTATGATCAAATGTGCTATTATAAAAGTACATATGCCTGAGTTCAATCCCTGAAGATTTTGATCAGTTGGGACTGAGATGGTACCTTGATAACTGTATTTTAAAGATTCCTCAGATGTGATTCTGGTAAACATAACTAGGTTAACAATTTTTCAATGTCAAGTTTTTATAGATAAGAATACATATCTAGATAGTTTCTTAAGGAAATAAAAGCAGCAGAGGGAGGAGAGGAGGGGAGGAAAGACCGAAAAGAAGGAAAAAAGAGAGAAAGGGAGGGGCAGAGGGACGGTGGAAGGAAGAGGGAGGGGAGGAAGAAGAGAGAGAAAGAAGTTGATGTTTAAAAATCAGGAAGAGAGTAGATAAGTGTGGTTTTAAACTAATCTATTTTAATATGAGACCGAGAGACACTGCATAAAATTAATAAATAGTAATATCATATTATTCAAGTTCAAGCTGGTTTTACAAAAGGCAGAGGAACCAGAGATCAAATTGCCACCATCTGCAGGATTATCAAAAAAGCAAGACAGTTCTAGAAAAAACATCTATTTCTGCTTTATTGATTATGCCAAAGCCCTTGACTGTGTGGATCACAATAAACTGTGGAAAATATTCTGAAAGAGATGGGAATACCAGACCACTTGACCTGCCTCTTGAGAATCCTATATGCAGGTCAGGAAGCAACAGTTAGAACTGGACATGGAACAACAGATTGGTTCCAAATAGGAAAAGGAGTACATCAAGGCTGTATATTGTCACCCTGCTTATTTAACTT